>CM076583.1:842625723-843111127 GCA_034641835.2 Pinus albicaulis
ATTATGCCTTTGATTACATGGAAATAGAAGAAGAGACCACTAAGATGAGAATCTTTGCCCAAAGTTTAGGAGGAGAAGCCAAAAAATGGTTTAAAGGCTTAAATCCTAATACCATAAATGATCTCCCTTATTTATACCAAACATTCATAAACAAATGGGAAATTAAAAAGAACACTCTCAAAATTCTTTCAGAATATAGCAACCTAAAAATAAATGTTGGGGAAAGTGTCCAAGATTATTGCACTAGATTCAATAATGTTTCCAATCCACTTACCCCAAACATGAAACCTCCACTAGGCTTAGCCTTAGCAAAATTTCTAGAGGGCTTTGACCCAGACATGGCCTATAAGCTAAGATAAAGAGACCCCTTGACTTTAGAAGATATGCATAGGGGAGCTATAAGTGTAGAAGAAAATCTGATTGAGAAAAAAGCTAGGTTGAAATCAGAAAAGAGTGTTACATACAAGGATGAAACATTGGCATCAACCAAATCATTTGATGCCAAAATTGATAATTTAGTAAGGGTAATAAAAATAATGATGGAAAAGATAAACTTAACAAATATAGTACCTCCTAGAGAGAACCAAGTAAATCCCCAAAACGGAAATAGAAATCCAAATTTGAGAAGAGATCTTATTCAAAATAGACAAAGAGATAATGACCAACAAATTAGGCTTCCTTTCCAAGAAAACTATGTAAATGAAGAAGAAGATAGGGAGATAGAAAGGTTGGAAGAAAATCATGTAAATCTGATAGGATCTGACAGTGAGGGTGATGCTTTTCTTATTGAAGAAGAACAAGGATTCTTCTCCTCAGAAAAAAATGAAAACAATCATGAGGATTGTGAAGATTATCAATTGGGGTTTGAAATTCTATAATGGAGGTCCACAGACAATATGATCTTAGGAGAAAAAAAAACCAAGAGGCCTCCAAGAAAAATAGCACAGAAACTGCTATTAGGAATACCTCAGAAAATCTTCTTAAAAAGACAGCAAACAGTACTAACACTATGACTAGAAAAACTGATCTGAACAAAGACAGAATCAGCTAGCAAAGTGTTGACCCAAGCTACCCTAGTACTTCTGCTAGTGGCCCTGAGAGATCTGTCCAAAATGGTAGTCCTAATAAACTCTAGTAAAACAGAATTGCTGAAAAGACTATGTTTGAAAAACCAGATGTAAATATGTCAAAAACACTAGTCCCTTTTAGCCTTGAGGGAGAAATTTCCAAGATCAAATTTAGCATACCCTTAGCTGAACTAGTAACCCAGGATATATATAAAATTCAAGTTTTGAAAGCTTTTAATATAGGAAATGACAATGATACTCTAAACTTGACAGATGAAAAACCAGAATTGTTGTTTGGTCCTAAAGTAGAAGGAAAATACCAAGAAGGAGCTATCCCTCCATTCTATGTCAGCTTAAATATACATGATAAAATCTTACACAATGCCATGCTAGACTCTGGTGCCTCTCAAAACATCATGCCAAAAGTAGTAATGGAGAGATTAGGCCTATAAATTGCTAAACCTTACAAATACCTGTATTCCTTTGATTCAAGCAGAGTCAAGTGTTTAGGTCTGATCAAGGATTTATGTGTCAATCTGGTAAAAATTCCTACTAAGGGTCTAGTTATGGACATAGTTGTGGCTGACATTCCCCCAAAGTATCACATTCTTCTATCCAGATCATGGGGAGCCAAACTTCAGGGAAGCCTTCAAATGGACATGTCTTATTCTACCATTCTAGTCTTTAACTAGACAAGAAGATTGTACTGAGAATCTCATATGAAATATATGGTAAGAAACATAGATAGGCAAAAAAACAATCTTATTTATTCCATCGATCCAGACCTTGATTCATTTATCTTGTATAATGAGGATAAAATCACCAAAGAAGAAAATGAAAATGAAAAAGAGTTAAGCCCACTTGAATAGCCAAATCTACCCTCAAATGAAAAACATAGTAGCCCAAACTTTAGCAGCCTTGAACAGCAAAATAAGGATGAATATGAGATAGAAACACTTTGGAATGTGACCTTTGGTGGTTTTGGAGTAGGTGTATGGATAAAAAATACAAACAAAGGACATTCCTACAAACTTTATTTCCAATGCACTAATAACATTGTAGAATATGAAGCTCTCCTCCTTGGCCTACATTTGCTCAAATATTTAGGAGGCAAGAAAATATCAGTCCAAGGATATTTGGAGCTAATTATTAGGCAAATAAAGGGGGAGTATTTAGCCAAAAACCCAAGATTAAGAGAATACAGGAATTCTGCCCTAGATCTCCTGAAATGTTTTGAAAAATATGAACTCAATTTCATCCCTAGAGCTCATAATAACCTTGCAAATGAGCTTGCCTTCACTGCCAGCAATTGTCAAGTACCCCGTGTAAATGAACTATTTACTGTCAAAGTAAAAAATAGGTCTACAGTCCCTAACAATGAAAGCTATTTACATGTGTTTGAAGGAGATAAACACATTGATGATTTTCTGCAGTCTAAAAATTATTTTGATATACCAACTCATAGATCAAGGCATATAGAATATTTTTTTGATGAAAAACAAATCTCTAAAACATAGTTTTCCTCTACTGCTAATATAAACCATTTCAAACATCTTTATAAGGAAGAATTACTTGAAAACCTAGACCCAAAAAACCTTGAGGTTTTACAATGAAAATATGATTCAATACTAAGGGGTCTTACACCATTAGAAGAGCTTTTTGACTTAATGATGTAGCTAAAAAATAAAAAATGGAGCCTACAGAAACTAATGTAGAAGAACATAACATAGGCAGCATGAATGAAACCAAAATGATCAATTCATCTAGCACTCTTCCTAATCATATCAAACATGACTATATTTAACTTTTCAAAGAGTTTGGAGATGTGCTTGCATGGGGAGACAAAGATATGAAATCATATGATACCAGCATTATTCAACACAAAATTGCTCTTAAGGAAAATCAGAAACTTTTCAAACAAAAGCTAAGAAGGATAAACCCTTTTTTATTGCCTTTAGTTGAGAAAGAGATCAAAAATATGTTTGATGTTGGGATTATAGTTCCCCTTAGATATTCACAGTGGGTTTCCAACCTTGTATCTGTTAGGAGGAAGACTGGGGAAATTAGGCTTTGCATTGACTTTAGAAATCTGAACAAAGCCTCCCTGAAAGATAATTATCCCTTTCTTAAGATGGATCACATACTCTAAAAGGTGGTTGGATCTAAGAGAATATCACTCTTGGATGGTTTTTTGGGCTACAACCAAGTACTAGTACTCCCAAGTGATCAACACAAAACTGCTTTCACCACACCTTGGGGTACATTCATGTATGTTAAAATGCCATTCGGTTTGATGAATGCAGGGGAAACCTTCCAAAGGGACATGGATATAGCTTTTTTAGAAGACATAGTCTATTTTATAATCATTTACCTTTATGACATCACTGTTTTCTCCAAAACTGACAAAGAACACTTAGTCCACTTGAGAAATTTTTTTGAGAAATGTAGGAAATATGGCTTATATTTTAATCCCAAGAAAAAACTCTTTGGTCTCCAGGAATGAAAACTCCTAGGCCACATAATTTCTAAAGAAGGAATCAAAGTAGATCCCAAAAGGATTGAAGGTATATTGAAAATCAGCCATCTTAGAAACCTCAAAGAATTGCAATCTTTCATTGGGAATATCAACTTTTTGAGAAGGTTCATCCCTAACCTTGTTGGACTTTTGAGGAATATCAAAAACATGCTCAAAAAGGAAACATGAGTTAAATGGACCTTAGAATCCAAACAGTCATTTGAACTAGTGAAACAAGATCTCACTCAAACACCAGTTCTCATCAGTCCCGATTTCACCAAGAATTTCTGCATTTTTTCATTTGCATCTAAACACACCATTGCTGCAATGTTGTTGCAAAAGAATAACATGGGCCAGGAACAACCAATATCCTTCTTCAGTAAAGCCTTAAGAGATGTTCCACTCAGATATAACATCATGGAGAAACAAGCCTTAGCCTTGATAAAAGCATTGAATGATTTCTGAGTATACATTTTACACTCTCATATCATTGCTTTTGTCCCACATACAGTTGTCAAGGACATTCTAAATCAAGACCCTAATGGAAAAAGGGGAAATGGATTTCTATTATTTTAGAGTATGATTTAGAGATTAGGCCTACCAAGCAGATTAATGAACAAGAATTAGCAAAAATTATGGCAGAATCAAATTTCCAAGCATTAGATATGAATATGGTTGATGTTTTAGAAGAACAGGAAGAATTCACTGCTCCATACATTAAAGAAATATTTATGAATTCATCTTGGTATGCTGATATCATATATGTGCTTCTTTATTTCAATACCTCTCCCTCTTTATCAAACACTAAAGCTAGATTCTTAAAACAAAAATCTTTAAATTACTACATTTTAGATGGAGTGTTATATTGGAAAAATGTTGTTGGCATAATGCTTAAATGTTTGCTTGAGAATGATGCAGGAAAGATCATGCATGAGTTGCATGAGGGAGAGTGTGGAGGACACCTTTACTAGAAAACCCCAGCAAACAAGATTCTTAGAGCTGGCTATTATTGGCCCACCCTTTTCCTTGATACTTAAAAGCTATCCATGAATTGCCATAAGTGCCAATTTTTTTATGGCAAGAGAAAACTCCTACCTTTACCTTTGCATCCCATCAATGTCGAGGCTCCCTTTCAGCAATGGGGTTTAGAATTTATTATAGAAATTCACCCAACCTCATCTGCACAACATAAGTGGATCCTTATTGCCACAGATTATTTTACCAAGTGGATAGAGGCTATCCTTTCTATAAATGCTACTGACTCAGTCATTATCAAGTTCCTTAAGACCAACATATTATCTAGATTTGGTTGTCCTAGAAAGATCATTACAAATAATGCTTCTACCTTCAAATCCAAAAGAATGGTTGACTTCTGTTATAAATATCATATCATATTGGGGCACTGCACAGCTTTCTACTCTCAGGGAAATGGACTTGTTGAATCCTCCAATAAAATCCTGATCAACGTTATCAAAAGACTGCTGGAACAAAATTAGAAATGATGGCATAGTAAGCTAGTTCATGCTTTATGGGCTGATAGAATAACTGCCAAGAAATCAATCAATATGTCTCCCTATCAATTGGTATATGGCATGGACGCAGTCTTCCCAACATCCTTGGGAGTTCCAGTCATGAAACTCCTCCAAGAAGTGCAATTAGAAGAAAATTACATGTAGTGAAGACTAAATCAGATTATTCATTTACAACAGTCATGAGAGGAGGTTTATAAAAGAACACTAGCAGTTCAAGAGAGCATCAAGAAGATATTTGACATGAGGACCAAAGCTAATAATTTCCAAGTTGGATACACAGTTTTAAAATGGGATTCTAGAAGGGAAGAAAGAGGTACACATGGAAAATTTGAGAGTTTGTGGAAAGGGCCTTATATCATTCACTCAATTAGGGGTCACAATGCTTTCTTTTAACAAGGGTTGAATGGAGAACATTTATTTGGAGGTCTTTTCAATGGCAGGATGCTCAAACACTATTTCTATCAAGAGACCTAGCCTCAAAGTTTTCATTCATTGTACATAAACGTTGCATGAGAAAATCTTGAAAACAAAAACACAAAAACAATGAAAGAAAGGAAAAAGAGGGCGGATTCAAAAGAGGTATAGACCCATACCCAAAAAATAGCACTACTGAAAGTGTGCAAGCTGAAATGCTACTACTGATTCAAAAAGAATGTCTTGTTCAGTCACATAGCCTAATCATGGCTGAACATGCTTTAAATTTATGTTGATAAGTTAGTGAAAACAATGATTGTCAAAGCTATTCAAAATTGACTTATCAAGAAAGATAGATTAGGAAATGAAAGATACTAGTTCCACATGCTCAAAACAGAACCAAAGAGAAAGATGAGGATGCATTTTCAAATGATAAGTTATAGCCCTTGTCTTTCTATTCTACTTTTATGCAAAATAATGATTGTGTGCAGCTTGTTCCAATGCCACAACCATGGTAAGTCAGATTGCCTAATCCTGATTTGAACCATGCTTTAAATTTCATGTCAATAATTTAGAGAATCAAGATTACCAAACAGCTTAATCTTGGCAATCAAATATCCTAGGTAGAGAATAAAAGAGTTCACTAGTTTAATCTGAACTCTTGGAAGGAATAAGGATAGAAGTAGATAGTTTATTTATGTTTTCAAAATAAAAATTTCAAGAGTATGCTAGTTAAAATGCACTCAAAGAAGAAAAAATGTTAGGAGAAATAGGTTGGGTAGGTAGAAATGCTATTGAAAGAAATCATATGTTGCAGATTGTTAAGATTGCCACTTCAAAAGAAATATCAGCAGGTGAAAAGAAGGGAAAGATCTGCCCAATGGAAAAGAGACTGGTCTACAAAAACTTAGATTTGATAAACTAAAAGTTCTGGACACCTCCAAAAGGGAGCTTCCTTCCCCAAGTGGAGCCACTGTTAGTCATTAGTAATTTTTGCTGATATTAAAAGATGAAAAAATTATGATCCCATATTTCTAAAAAAAGAAATTCAGAAATATTGTGAGTTTTAGAAATCTCACTGCCTTCATTATCCAAAGTTAAAACTATTTTCACTGAATTTCCTCCTCTTCGCCTTCTTAAAGCTTTACCTCACTGCTACGAAGAAGAACTTCATCATTTGGGCTTATTTTCCTCATTTCACCACCTCACCCTCACTTTCATTCATGCCTTTTTTTCCTCCAAAAACCCACCTTTTCCTTCCTTGAAACCTTCATAACACCCCTTCATTCATCATTTTTTCCATTGACACATTAAACAATCTAAAAAATGCCCTTTTTACATTGTTTAAACCTGAGTTCTAACCTATCAAGTCCTTTTAATTCTATTAAAAAACCTTGTTTCATATCTAAACCTGCCCCTTTTTTGATATAGTAGGCCTTAAAACCCCTCTCTTCTAAGCCCCAGCCCCTTTTACTGATCAGGATCTCAAGTCCAAGCCATGGAAAAAGGCTAAAAAATTAAAGTGCTCAGAATTAGTCTGAACCAGATCGACTGGAAGGAGCTAATCAATACGATCCCAACATCGCAAACGGAACTCAAATCCGTTACCGTATGGAGGAGATATTGAATTTTGAAATTGCCCAATAACTTTCAATTTTGAAAGAAAATTTTTTAATATATGTGTTGGGATAATTTTATTTTTTATTAAGGTTTAATAAATTAATTAAATTATATAGTTTTAATATTTTATATTGTTTTTTTATTAAATCATATATTATATTATTAATTATATATTTTAATTAATTATTAAAAAAAATTTAATTAAACCTTATTAAAATTTAAATTTGAAAACCCACACATATATTTTTAAAGTTCTAAATTCGAAATATGAACAAAGGTGTTAAAACCCACAAGTCGAATGTTTTTAAAGGGCACATGGGCTATTCAAAATGTGTTGGAGCGGGATTTAAAACATGTGATTCAACGTTTCATTGGAGCGGAGTTAAAACAGTTATGATAACTGTTGCCATGTGACCTGAACGCTATTTCCGAAGGGTTTGTTTGCCACGGTTTTCAAAACCGTTTGTTAACATAAAACGTGGCGGGTTGGATGCATGTGAACGTAGGTTTTTCAAATAGTCGCATTTAATGTTGCCGACAGTTTTGGAGCACGCTCGCCAAATTCGGTGCAGTTGCCGTTTTTAACTGGAGTTAACTCCAGTTCTCCACAATTAGTGGAGCTTTTGAAGGGAAAACTTCAGTTAGCCATAACTTTGGCTAGGAAAGTCCTTTTTGGACGAATTTTTTATTATTTTTGGGTCTCTTCGACATTTTGGAGCTGTTGGGAGTGTTTTCAGAGACATCAAGGTGCCCTAACAAATAATTTACCAACGTTTTTGGTCATGGAGCCACCAGGGCCTAAGGGAAGAAGAGCTGTTTTGGACTACCTTCATCCAATGGAGGTGATTGTTTAGTCATTTTATACTGATTACAGCCTTCTAATTCTTAGTTTGCAGTGTATTTTTCCATTTGAGGCTTCTATACAGTTGTATTCACATTTTGAGCATTTAATCAAAGAGGAAAAAGCCTAATTAGAGGCTTTTGGACCCAGCGGAGGTAGCCCAAGAGAGGGGTGAACCGCTTAAACAATTATTTGCTATCATACTGTATAATTTTGCTGCATATTTTCAGATTCTACTCTTTTAAACAGTAAATTTTTATAAGAAAACTTTTCCCAAGAAGGTTTAAATAGTGAACAAAACTTATTAGTTCATCTTCAAACCACTATACTTCATTTGCAGAATATGTATACTTGCCTATTCGCACATTAAAGCTGGATCAATGAATACTTTGCACATAAAACAAATACTTTCATTGATCGGATCTCAGTGATTAAATTTTATTTCTTTAGGCAGAGTCTGTAGAAGGGCCAGGTAGCCTCCGAATTCATCCTTTCTTTGAAAGATTAAATATCCGGTAAATGCCCCTACAGTCAATCTCTGTATGAGAAATACTTTGTTCTCACAATTTCAGATAAAAATTTAAGAGTATTTTTGCACTCATTTACATAATTGAAAATGGATACCTTGCACCCTTTTCAAGTACCTTCCATTTTTAGATCAGATATTCCGGCCGCGTGCAACAAATTTTTGATATGCCAATTTCGTTCAACCTTGGGGCCACAGGGAGGCCTCCGGGCTGGCCACGTGGTGCCCTTTCATTGGATGCCACCGGAATCGAACGTGGGTCGGTGGAATAATAATGGAGTGGCCTGACCGTTAGGCTAGCGCGGTGGTTCTTGTAAACCATTGGCGCGAAGTTGTATTTAAAAGTTTGCATTCGTTTGGGCGGGCCCGAAAGGGGCCCAGCCCCGAAGGGCCAGCCCCCTCCTCATGGAACCCAGGCTCGGAACTAGCTACTAAACAGTTTGGCACATATCTTGGGATAAGCATTGGGCATATGGTGCGGAACCCATTTAATAAACGGTTTTGTATATGGTTCAGCATTAATAAAACTGCGGCAGTAAACTCATGTTCCCAACCACTTTTGCGATGGGTGCGGTCCTATGGAACCGCTACCCTATCCATAAGCCCTAATAACTGGCAGTGTTATGGCAGATTTCACCTATTTTTGTGGCCGCCCTATTTTGGAGGGCTTAACTGCAGTTTCTCCACATTAAGTGGAGTTTTGCTAGGCCAAACTGGAAATTGGAGTAAAAGAGCCATAACTTTGGCTAGGAAAGTCCTTTTGGGACAATTTTTTTTTTGATTTGGGGGTAATTGATAATTCTGGAGCTGTTGGGAGTGTTTTCAGATCCATCAGGGTGCTCTAACAGAGAATTTACCAGCGTTTTTGGTGGTGGAGCCACCAGGGCCTAAGGGAAGAAGAGCTGTTTTGAACTACCTTCATCCAATGGAGGTGATTGTTTAGTCATTTTATACTGATTACAACCTTTTGAATCTTAATTTGCAGTGTATTTTTCCATTTGAGGCTTCTATACAGTTGTATTCACATTTTGAGCATTTAATCAAAGAGGAAAAATCCTAATTAGAGGCTTTTGGACACAAAGGAGGTAGCCCAAGAGAGGGGTGAACCGCTTAAACAATTATTTGTTGTTATACTGTATAATTTTGCTGCATATTTTCAGATTCTGCTCCTTTAAACAGTAAATTTTTATAAGCAAACTTTTCCCAAGCAGGTTTAAATAGTGAACAAAACTTATTAGTTCATCTTCAAACCACTATACTTCATTTACAGAATATGCATACTGGCCTATTCACACATTAAAGATGGATCAATGAATACTTTGCACATAAAAAAAATACTTTCAATGATCAGATCTCAATGATTACATTTTATTTCTTTAGGCAAAGTCTGTAGAAGGGCCAGGTAGCCTCTGGATTCATCCTTTCTTTGCCTTCTTAAAGCTTTACCTCACTGCTACAAAGAAGAACTTCATCATTTGGGCTTATTTTCCTCATTTCACCACCTCACCCTCACTTTCATTCATGCCTTTTTTTCCTCCAAAAACCCACCTTTTCCTTCCTTGAAACCTTCATAACACCCCTTCATTCATCATTTTTTCCTTTGACACATTAAACAATGTAAAAAAATCCCTTTTTACATTGTTTAAACCTGAGTTCTAACCTATCAAGTCCTTTTAATTCTATTAAAAAACCTTGTTTCATATCTAAACCTTCCCCTTTTTTGATATAGTAGGCCTTAAAACCCCTCTCTTCTAAGCCCTAGCCCCTTTTACCCACAAAACCCTGACCTTTCGCTTACCCCTAAGCCCTTTTCCCCGTGGAACTTCTTTTGTGCCCTTTTATTTTTATACACCCCCAAAACCTTATATAAAGGCCCTTCAAACCTTTGAAAAATAAAAAAAGCGGGCCCCTGCCTTTTCATTACACCTGTGCCCCTAGACCAAATCATCCATGTCGTTGATCAAAGATCCATTCCCCCGATCCTATGGTTATCGCTTCCCCAACCTTTCCCCACATATATTATAAACCCCATGCTACATGACAAACACTCTGCCACATCGTGTCGCGCCCGAGCCCCATTCTTCAATAAAAACACTGCCAGCCAACCACGCCTCGACATCTATGATCCTCAACCCCACTGTTCTGTTCCCAAACTTTCTTTTTACCTCCACAGCATGCAATGCTTGTCGATCTCTACTCCCTGAGATCTGACGGCCAATAGTGCATATCATAAATAAAGTGGCAACGGGTTTAAAGTTTTGCAACCCACGTGAAATGGGTGGTTTTCGCCTACAACACATCGAACCTTAGGGTATATCACATTTGTTTCACCCAAAACCACAACCTGCCTTCTATCCACGCGATAAACCGAATATGGTTTTTCGAAACCACCTTTTCCCTTTGTGCCAAAATTCAAAATCCTCTCGCCTCTGTTAGAATCTCTCTCGGTTCTGCCTTCGAAACCTTGCCCTTGCATCATTCCTTCTTCTAAAAAGCATCCCAACAAACCGAAACCACATAAAAATTTTCGTACTCCCTCCCCACAAGTTTTTAAAACTAAAAAATTTGTTTTGTATGTGGAGGTTTAATGGAAGAATGCCCTACAAACATTCTGATGGTCAAGAAACGACCAAATTAACCTTTGGGTGATGATCCAAGAGGTAAGTTCAAATAAAAGATGGCCAGGGGGGTTGCACTAATGTTTACCATTGATGAAACATGATCATCAATGGGTGAAACCCTCCTGCCACGAAGAAAAGCTTCCCCTGCGCACATAAAAGCACAAAGTCAAAGAAAGAAAGAAAGACGATGGAAAAACAAAAAGATAAAGGAAAGAGGATTAAAAGAAATAAATCAAAGGATTAAAAGAATAGAACAAAGATCATAAAATGATTAAAGAAAATATGATAAAACAGACAGTCAGAGCATAAAAGACAGAAATTACAGATAAAACAAAGGCAGATTTATCCAAAACAGATTCGAATGACTCAGCTTGTGACAATTACTCCTTTCATAAGATATTTATGCCACATAGTGATTTGTTTCCTTAAATAAAGCATTTAGAAGTTATTAGGCCAAGTCAGAGATATTTATATCTACCAAAAAGTTATTGTGAAGTTATGAATAGGCCTTAAAGTCAAACATTTCACCTATTTTTCCTTAGGAAATTAAAATAGAAGTTATTATTCAAAGAAATATCTGCAGATATTCTTGCCTTGAGCCTTGCATGGCCTTCAAAGTTAGGAATTCATTAAATCTATAATAAATGACACTTAAACCCTAGCTTAGCTTCACCTCCTCATTTGCAGCATAAATACTACATCTAAACTCATTATCTGGTGGTCATTTGATGACTCTTTGAAATAATACATAGTCTCTTGGAAGTTGAAAAGAAATTGATGTCTTGGAACTTATGGGTGCCCTTATTTGTTTGTTGATGGAGGAGGCTAGATCACTGGATCCCTGAGCGTGGTTGTTGGAGAAGTGCTTCTAATATATTATTGTTATTTCTTGTTTCATTATGTTTCCACCTTTCTATATTGCAGTAGAATAAAAGTTTTAGGCTAAGAAATGTCTTCTGAAAGCACCTTAGTTCTATTTATTCTTCACTGCCTTAATGTTTTCTTCTGCTAGGACATTTTAGAGAATTCTTAATTGCTCTCTAGATCCCCTAAACCTATTTATTTCATAAATATTTGAATACCATTGGTATCAAGCATGATTTATGGCTAGCCCCGCTTACTTGCTGGCAATAAAAAATTGTTTTTGAAGTCTCTCTCAAAAGTACCATTCTTTAAAGTCTGTCAAAGAGGTTTTGTTTTGATCATACCCTTTTTACTTGCTTAAATAATTGTTTTAGAGGTCTTCATAACTATAATCGAGGATTTTTAGGAGTTCCCTCTTCTATAATTACAGTTATATGTGTGCCTTACATGTTTTCTGTCCTTGAAAGTGAAATCACTAGAAGTTAAATGAGTTTCTCGCCTTCTATATTTCATTGGAAAAGTTTGTCTTGAATTATTACCAGATGTAGTGTGGATCATAGAATTTATGGTTTTTCTTCTCTATTGATTGCCTCTTCATGCTTATGATATTTAAGTCCCTTTGTTGAGAAATACATATGATCAAGGATTCTTGATTTCCGTTTACCCTACCTTTCATTCTTACAATTGATGTCCATCTCATTACCCCTAAAAACTTGAAGATCCAAAGACCAAGTTATATTTTCCATATGATGCTCCCCGATCCATTGATGAACTTATCATGAGTTCCATTAGACTCCATTTCCCAATGACAGAGATTTCCTGATTCTACCTATGCTTCTTGATCATTATACCCAACCAAAACAAAACAACAAAACCTTACACTTAATAAATAGCCTAAAATCAACCCTATAAAGAAAACAAGTTCATATCCTTTGCAAACAAATAGAGATATCCCTCTCTGAGTCCAGGAAGGCTAGGTCCTAGGTCTCCAAAGACTGGTTTCATGTTACCCTATCATTTGGTATACCAATCTGCCAAATCTCGGGACACCAACAAAGAAAATTTTGAAGCACTTAAGGAAATAATTGAAGGAGGTAAATAAGGCCTGAAAGCCTAAGAAGGAATTAACCGAAGCCAAAACCCAAATAGAACCAAGCCCCAATTTGTTAGAAACTAATGAGGCTCGAATCTGGAGTGACCTAGAAAATACTACCGAGGCTGGGATTCAGACTGACTTAGAAAGCACCGTTGAAATCAAGGTACAAACAGACACAGTCGACACTCTTGAAGCCTCTATCCAAACTAGGCCAGAATTCACCGATGAAAAGGGTAACCAAATGGACAAAATCCCTTCCTATGCCCCTCTAGTTGAAATATCATCCAATAAAAAATGGTATAACGAGTTAATTAGAACACAACATGAGTTGGAACAGTGCAAAAAGGAGGTAGTGCCAGCACAAGAATATCAGGCACTACTAAAGAAATTCACAAAACTTTCCACTACAAAAGATGAAACATTTTCCTAGCTCAGAGAGAAGCAGGCAAAGGTAAAAAGGGCAGAAGAACAAGTGGAGTAGGCCAAGAAACAAATCACTACGATTTGTTCCCTGTATTATGATGCACTAACATGCAGTGCACCAACCACCAACTACGCTCTGTTCTTAACAGAACAATATTTGCTATTGAAAATCAACGCTGTTAGGGCAGGGAAATCCACAACTTTCAAAACTGTAAAAGAGTTTGTCCACTACTGCAACGAGCAAGATGAATAGGTCTAGCGCATTTTATGTTAACTCTACATGCATAATATTGTTCAATCCATCATTACGCTATTCAATTATAAGTTTCTCTCCTTCAGAGCTAGGCAGAGTAGTTAGCTTTGTTATGCCATTTTCATATCTGTTTGAGTTGATTGAACTTCGAGAATTAGAGAATCCTTTTCGTAAGCATTATAGAGTAGCTATCATTTGATCTCACTTTCATATATTTTTCTTACACTATTGAAATAAAAAGACTTACCCTGGGTTGACAATTGAATGAGGAGCTTCGAGGTTGCCTACAATAAGCCACCTTTGTGAACTGACACATTCCATTGAGAAAAGAGGCCAAACATGTCAGGAGGATGAACATACATTTGAAATCAACCAACAGCAAGTTGAAATATCTAGTTAAGGATCTCCAAGAGCATCTTGTACTAATTCATGAGGAGTTTGAGTAAAAAGGCCTAAAAATGATAGCGCTTGAAGAGCCAATAGCTCAACCCATCATAAATGAGGAATAAATTCCTCAAGAGTCATAGTGTAATTTGGTTTATGATTTTTAAGACTAATGGCATGTTAGAAACTAATTTTTTTCACTTATAAGGAAAAGTTTTGAAGTTACACAAAATTCTGAAATTTTTACTGTTTTCAGCAGTTTCATAGTGTGCATGGGCTTGAAAAACAACAAAATGCTATGAATCTGCTGTAGCTTTATTTTTTGCTTTTTGAACCAGTTTTAAAATCTTTCAAGAGGTGAAATTTGTATGGGATATGTAGCAAGGCAGAATGAACACCATGAAGAAAGAAATAATAAAAAAGGATGATGGTAATAGGCATATTTGCAACGCTATAAAAGTACGCTAGGAAATTGTCTTACTTTCGTAGTGTACTATGTTGGAGTTTTTTTAATAGGTTTTGGGGCATCTCTAGACAACTGGATATTATATAAGTGTTAAAGGACCATGACAGCAGTTATTCAAAACTTAAATACCATGAAATGAAAACAAACTATCAGCCAAAGCATTCGTTGAAGCTGAAGATCAGTTTGCCTAAAAGACAGGGTTTTATTTCCAGTTTTAGAGGAGGTCAATTAAGAGGTCATGTAGTGGTGATTCCCATAACCCCTATTCAAACATGTGACAAAATATTTGTCAAATATGTAATTGTTTTTAGAGATAAGGTTTTTAAATGTAATAATGAACAGTTTGAGTCCTATTAGGAAAAGGACTATCAATTAGGATAGCTATCAATTTCTCATTAAATAGATGTTTTATGGTTATGCAAGGTGTCATTAGGAAAAAATTCAATGAATCTAGCCAAGAGGAAGATTATCTCATGATGTAACAAGTATATTAAAGGGCACATAGTCAAATTTCTCAAGGGTTGGATATTTTTTGGCAAAAATGTAGCTTTATGTAATTTGACTGTTTCAATAATGCAGAGACTTGTTTCTTGACCAACCTGAGATTCTGACTGATTTTTCAGTGCTTATCTTATTTATATCTTTTATGTTTCCCATTTGTAGTGGTTTTCATCTTTAATACTCAAAATTCATTCATGTAATTCTCTAACTTCCTTTATAGATGAATTCACTATGTGATTTCATGTTTTATGTCTATGTGTACTATTGCTAAAACCTCTTACCTACCTCAGCTTCCATGTAAAGTGAATTCACTACTGAATCACTGAAAGTGTTGACTCCATAAGCCCAATGTTTGCATTCTGATACTATTTTCAACCAATATTCATCATAGTGATGTTGTTTTCCAAGTAGAGTTAGCCATCTAAATACATATTTATTCAATATCATTAACCTTTGAGATAACCCTCTAAGACTGAAGAGGCTAAGCTTTAGTCAAAAGATTGGTTTGAAACAGTTACATGAAATTTTCTGATTAGTAGCCTATGACGTGCAATTTTGTGATAACATTTGGTGCATCTTCCAAGAGCCTGAAGATTATACTTTCCTGAAATTTTGAAGCTGAACTTCTAAAGGTAACAGGAGTTAATGAAGTTGTTTTAGGTTGCATCTACCTTGGTTATTCCATTCGAAATTCATATGATCAAAGGTGGCTTCGAGAAGGAGATACACGAGGAGTAATCTTGACCAAGGTCCACCTACCATTGTGGAAAATCCAAATAGAATCTCCAGAGGTAGTCAAGGCATTTCTGTAATATCAAGTACTCCATTACATACAAAATCCTTGTCCTCTGAAGTTTTAAGAAGTTCTGAAGATAAAATATTTGATCATAAAATTCAAGAAGTATTTTTTAGGTCTGAAAGTGAAAAATAATTAACTAAAATTTTCTTAGACCTAAATATTAAAGGTATTGATACCTCAGCCTTAGTGACACAAAAATATAAAGAAGAGTTTTGGGAAGCAGTCACTTTTGAGTTGCTGCTAGAAAGAGAGTATTTGGATATGTTGAAGGAGTTTGACCCTTTTGAAATTTTGTTAAGAAGTAAAACTAGTTTTCCTCATCCTGATTAGAGTTCAATTGTTAGTGGAAAACAAAGACCAAACAACCCTCATCCTAACAATTCCTCTTCCTCTACTATTGTTGTCCCTAAAACTACCACATTCCCATTCATCATGGCAGGAAATGTACCTCCTCCACCTGCTGCACCTGCTAGGTATGCCCCTCTTGTTCTTCCAACTGTCCTACATGCCCTTCCTAGCAAATACTCTGCTAGAATCAAAACTTTGGGAAGGGATGAAGAGATTACAACTAAAGAGCATGTAGACCGGTTTAATGAATTTATAGATAGGGAGGAGGTTTACCGTGAGGATGTCAATATGATATTTTTTGCTTAGAGCTTTATCGGTGAAGTTAAGAAGTGGTTCAAATCCATTGCTGTAGGAAGCATTCATAATTGGAATGAACTTGAAGAGAGATTTTTGAGGAAATGGGGAAATGGAACTAGCCCTGTACAAGCCCTCACTGAGTACAATCGTTTGAGAAGATTTGTTGATGAAACTGTCCAAAAATTTTCAAAAATATTTAACAGAGTTTATGATTCTATCCCTGCCCATTTAAAACCTCCACAAGCCTTAGCTCAAATCAGATATACTGAAGCTTTTGATTATGAATTTTCTATACTGCTGAGAGAGAGAGAATCCCCTTCACTTGTTGAAATGCAGAATGATGCACTGAAGGTGGAAGTTAATAGTAGCAACAAATTTCAAGCTAGGTAAGACTAAGTTGAAAGAAGAAGATAAGCCTTCCACCTCTGATGACAAATTTGATTCCATGACGAAGGCAATGGAAAAATTGATGGATAGCCTTGCCCTTGGGAATTCCTCTGCTCCTCCTGCAAAACATGATCCTCACTTTAGAAATCCTCAATTTAGAAGACATCGAAACCAGCAAAGGCCAAAGGAAAAGAGAAATCATCCACCCAACCCTCCAGTGAGACCTCCTTTTCAACAAAACTTAGTTGATGAATATGATGAACCTAAAATTCCAGAAGAGTCCATTCATGCTCTAGATGAAGACATGTTTGGAATATTCTTGACTAAGGAGGAACATGATGAATCAAATCGTGAAGTAAAGAACAGTGAGGAACCATCTAACTATTTTAAGGGATATCAACATGCAATATTTGAGATGCATAAACAATACAACCTCAGAAACAAAAATGTGCCAATTACTGCAAATAAAACACAGCCTAAGAAGGATGTTCCTAAAGTGGTTGAGGTTAAGAAAGGTACACCACCTTCTCCTCCTCTCAAAGAAACTAAAAAATCAGCTTCTGTTTTCATTTTGGAGAGTAAAATTTCTAAGATCAAAATACAAGTACCTTTTGGAGAAATTCTTAAGGTAAATGAATACAGAATTAAGATTGTGAAAAAGTTGAATTCACAACCAGGATCTGCTGATATCTTAAATATTCAAGAAGATCATCCAAACATATACTTGGGTCCAATATTAGAAAATGAGAAGAATATGAGGAGGTGCCTCCTTTTTATGTTAGCCTTAGAATTCATGACATGACATTGCATAATGCCATGTTGGATTCAGGGGTCTCTCACAATCTTATGCCCAAAGTAATCATGGCGAGGATAGGGTCGGAAATTACTAGATCAAATAAGGATTTGTTTTACTTTGATTCAAAAATACTTCAGTGCATTGGTTTAATTAAAGATGTTGTTGTTGGTCTTGCACAAGTCCCTGCCAAGACAATGGTCATGGAAATTGTCGTAGCAAACATTCCACCAAATTTTGGCAAGCTATTATGAAGGTCATGGGCAACAAAAATCAAAGGTACAATGCAAATGAAACTTATGCCACCATTCTTATTTTTGGTGAGAGAAGGAGACTTTATAGAGAAACAACAATGGCTTACATGGTGAGCAGTAAAGATAAACCTCAGAACTTTCCAATTTATGCTCTTGATACTGAACTTAGATCCTCTATTATTTTCAATAAGTTGACTGATGAAGCAAAGCATGAAAAGAAGGTAGAAAATGAGAATATGTAATTTAGGAGACTAAAAATCGGCAAACAGAACATCAGTAAATTAGTGAGTACAAGGGAAAAGGTTGGTGGTTGTTGCACTTTGATGGATCAACAGGAAGAGAGGCAGCAAGAGCAAGAATTTGGATCACAAGTCCAAATGATGAAAGTAAGTTCTTTTCTTACAAACTAAATTTTGATTGCACAAATAACATGGCTGAGTATGAATCTTTTATTTTGGGTTTAGAAGTTTTGAAAATAATGGGTGCTAAAAAGATTTCCTTTTGTGGAGATTCTAAATTAGTCATTAAACAAGTTTAAGGTGTGTATCGATCAGAGGATGTGAGAATGAGGGCGTACCGAAATTTAATCATGGACATGTTGGAAAATTTCCAAGACCATTCATTCATTGTTAAGACTAGGGATCAAAACTCTATTGCTGACTCCCTAGTTGTCTCTTCAAGTCTTTTCATCGTTCCCATACACTCCACTAAAAAATATGAGGTTGAGTTTCATCATAGAGTAGTTATCACTGATAACGTTATACATTGGCAAGTCTTTGAGGATGACCAACAAGTAAAGAACTTTATTTAGTTGAAAGAAGAGTTTGAAAATATACAAGTAGCTCAACAAAACATGCTTGCTAAATCTAAGGGAAATTCTGAAATGTTACAGCTAAAGAATAACTCTATACCCAAAGGCCTCATACCCCTTGAGAAGCTTTTTGATCAGAATGATGTGTTTAAATCTCCTAGGATACAAGCTTATGATGAAGAGGTAGAGATTTGTAACCTTGGTACAGTAGCAAAGAATGATTAAGCTTTCAAAGTTTCTTTCAGTTGATATGAACAAAAAATATATTGAGATGATGAAAAGGTTCATAGATATTTTTGCTTGGAGTTATGTTGATTTGAAGAAGTATGACCCTACTATCATTCAACATACTATTCCCATTAAAGGAAATGAAAATACTTTCAAGAAGAAGTTGAGGAGGATTAATCCACTTCTCATGCCTCTGATTGAGAAGGAAATCAAGAAAATATTTGATGCCAAAATCATTGTTCCAAGCAGATTCTCAAAGTGGCTTGCAAACTTGGTTCCAGTAAGAAAAAAGAGTGGAGAGATCAGAATATGCATTTACTTCAGAAACTTGAATAAATCCTCTCTGAAGGACAACTACCCTCTCCCAAAGATGGACCAAATTTTGTAGAACATCATCGATTCCCAAAGGATGTCTATGCTTAATAGTTTTTCAAGCTACAATCAGATACTTGTGCATCCAGAAGATGAGGAAAAAACAACCTTTACCACACCATGGGGCACATTCATGTATTTCAAGATGCCTTTTGGTCTGATGAATGCAGGAGCTACCTTTCAAAGAGCAATGGACATTGATTTTGCTGAGGAGAAGGATAAGATGGTGTTTGTATATTTAGATGACATAATAGTATTCTCAAAGAGGGAAGAAGATCACTTGAAGCACCTAGAAAGAATTCTACTAAAGTGTAGAAGGTTTGGCATTTCTCTCAATCCCACTAAAAGAATTTTTTCCTTAACTTCAGGTAAATTACTTGGACACATTATTTCTAAAGATGTGATTAAGATTGATCCAAACCGTGTCAATGCAATTCAGAAAGTGGATCTACTTAGAAGCAGAAAGGAGATTCAATCTTTCATTGGAAAGGTGAATTTTGTGAAGAGGTTTTTTCCTAATTTTTCTAAGATTGTAAAGGACATAACAAGGATGTTGAAGAAAGGAGCTGACATAAAGTGAACAGAAGCAAAGCACTAATTTGAGGAGATCAAAAAGGCACTCACCCAAGCACCAGTGTTGATCAGCTTGGGTTTCTCAAAAGAATTTCTAATTCTTACCTTTGCATCAGAAAATACAATTGCTGGAGTTTTGTTGCAGAAATGACAGTAAGGTACTAAGTAGCCAATTTCATTTTTTAGTAGGACATTAGCTAACTCAGAGGTAAAGTACAAAATCTTAGAGAAGAAAGCTTATGCCTTGGTTAAGGCCATCAAATATTTCATAATTTACATTTTGCATTCTCATATTATAGCTTTTGTTCCTAATGTTGTCATGAAATACATCCTAACTCAATCTGATCCTGATGGTAAGAGGGGGAAATGGATTGCTAACTTGCCAGAATATGATATAGAGATCAAGCCCACAAAATTGGTCAAAGGACAAGGTCTAGCAAAGCTGATGGCACAGTCAAACTTTGACTCTCTTGACATGAATTTAATTGCATAAATTTCAGAAATTTCAGATGAAGAGGAAGGGTTGATCCCCATTGAAGAAAAGTACATCATTTCATATTGGTACAAAGATAGTTTTTGTATTACATCATCCTAGAGAACCTGTTGAGATGAAATAGTACAAAGCAAAATTTTTGAAGTTAAATTCCTTGAGGTATTGCATCATTGACAAAAATCTGTATTCAAGGGACACCGGTGGTATTTTTCTAAATTGTTTGCTAGAAGAGGAGGCTGATAAAGTGATTGAGGAGTTAGACAAAGGAGATTTTGTAGGTAATCATTATTGGAAAGCTACAACAAACAAGATTCTCATAGAAGGGTATTATTGGCCTACAATGCTTAAATGTAATATTCCTAAATTAGCATGCAACTAATAGGAATATTATTTTTTCTTTTAAAAATCTAGTTAGATGAATAAATTGGCAAGGAGGCTCATAAGTTTCTTAAGTAGGAATAAAATCCCTCATAATGTGAAAAGGGATCATGTAATAACCATATCAAGCATGCACATGTGTGAACAGGGACTAAAAATATGTGGAAAAAGTCAATTTTGACCAAGTCAACAACATTTTTATATGAGGAGTGGATCCTAAATAAAGATATCTCAATGTGAATGAAGATCAATCTAACTAGTCAAAATGAAGACACCTTGAGTGTGAAAGGAGACAAGGCATGAAGATCCAGTCAAGTTGATCCAGTCAATATTGAATAAATCAAACAGCTCTATAAATAGATGAGAAAGACTAATGGAGACAGTGTAATTTTGGTGGAGAAGCCTTTGCATCGAAGCAACCTCATAATGGGGTGGGACCCTTAGTGAGGAAGCTCATCAACTATATAATGGAGGAGATGGAAACCATATGGAGCATGATTGAACATTATATCTTGTATGTGGTCTATTTATACTTATTGCATTCTTTGGTTGTTTAGCTAAGTTTGCTGCACTATTTAGTGCAAGGGTTTTCTCATGCGAGGATTCCCTACTCTTTCTTGGACATCTTGTTTAAGCAATCTAAGAGAAGCTTTTTGAGCTATATTTTCCACTATCTAGTTTTAGGCCAAGCAGTTACCTTCAGCAAAAATGTAGTCCCTTGTAGAAACTATGTTATTTCTTAAGGTGTTGTAGTGGGAGGGGTTAAAACCCCACTTTATAAGCTAGTTTCTCATGAGGAGGATCAACCTTTTTCCCTAAAATATAGTAGGAGAGTCTACAACCATTTATTTGCATGTTCAGCCATTTTTATGTAGATATTAAGCTATACAACATGATTCATCCATAGATCTGTAGCAGGTATTTCTTATATATCATTTATGTCAAGAAACCCTTGCCGGGTCATCTTGGATCTATGTAAAAAGAGATTAGATCTCTGTTTTTATGCCTCATTGAGTAATCTAATAGAAGATATGATTTTTCTCTCCATTTTCTGAGTATAACCCTCAAATAACTGTGTTGTCTCTTTATGCAGTAATTTATGTGTGTTGCAGTCTTGGGGTTTCATCATTTTTAAGTTGTTTTGAGCATGGGAGGTCTGTTTAACTAGGAAAAATCCATTTGTTTCTAATTTCCTTTTAGATGTGGTTGATATAATGTTATATCGAATGGATTCATGAGCTGCATTTTTCTGTTCATGCTTATATTACTGAAGAATGCATTTTATGTGCTAGTATTGTTGTATTTCCAATTTTGGGATATTATAAGATATTCCCATTATTGCTGATTTTCCCTATTTTGGGATATTACAGTGGTATCAAAGCCTTAATATTGGCTTATACTGTGTTATTAAACCATTATGGAGTCTTCTCATGGGGAGGAGAAGATCTACAAGAGAGATCAAAGCAAACCCTTATTGTCTGGAGGAAAGAGGTTCTCAAAACTTCTCTTTCAAACTCTGCAGGGTAGAAGAAAAGACATCAAAGAAATGAGGGGGGAAAGACATAGAAGTCCCTAAACAAGATCTGCAATATCTATACATGAGGAAAGCTATAATTCCTCGTCTTATGGGTGTGAGCATTTAACCACATCATCATATTTACAACGCTCTATCAGCCATTTTTTCATGAAGAAGAAGAAGAAAGGAGATGTGCCAAATAAGGAGACTCTTAGTGATTATTTGCAAGAGTATGAAGCTCAATCTAAGGGGTTCAAAGATCACTTGAACTTGTAAGGGTTTTGCAATATCAAGGAAGAAAGAAGGAGCAAGCAGCATGGTGTGGGTAGATTCTTCTTATCTACTTTTGATGGATCACCTAAATGTCCAGCTAGGGCTTGGGTGAAGGAGATAGACACCTATATGCAACAACATCAAGTTTTAGACAAAGAAGCCATCAAAGTAGCAGTGTTGCATCTTGAGGGTAAGGCTTATGCTTGGTGGTTGTTTGAATCTTTTTCCTTAAATAATGAAAATACATCTACTTATGCAAAGTTGATTAGAATAATAGTGGAAAGGTTTGATAAAAAATATTATGAAACACTTTCTATGGAGCTTGTCAAACCACATCAAACAAAAATTTTGCATGGGTTGGAAGGGTCCATAAACTCAGCTCCATTTCAGAAAACCATTGAAGAGGAGAAAGAGAAGGCTGAAGATGATAACGCAATCATGACAAGAACACATCTAGGACCTCATGAAGATGAAGATGGAGCACTTTCTCCAATGAGAGAAACTCTTGCACTCTTGCAAGGAGTTATAAAGAATCTCACATACGGAGATTGTGGTACAATCCATGTGCAACATGTGCCATCATTATCAAATGGTGAGATCTTGAAGATAGAAGAAGGAAAAGAGGAGGGAAATCACCACATGATGAGGATAATACACCCTTCTTTATTTCAGAAGGTTGATACACAAAGAAGGCAAGAGGATCTATGCAAGGAAGGCAAGGACAAATCTGTCCACATACATACACATCCCGCTATATGCCTTGATGTCTCTTTCAATGGAGGCATTCCACCAGGGAGACATCCTTATGGGAGGAAAACTAAAGTGTTCTCTCAACTGTGGGCAACATTTACATACTTGGCTAAGGAAGGATATTTGGGAGAAACTAGCACAGCGTAGAGAATCTTTCATGGATTCAAAGGAGAGATAAGCAATTTTCTGAAATGGACATTGCTATCTCCCACTCAGCTATTTGCGCTGAAAGAGGGAAATTCAGAAATCTATGATGGCATAGACATGATGTCATGTGGCATCTCCATGTCTTTGGGGCAGCCAATAGTACTTTCACTCACAACAGAGATTTCTGAACATGACAAGAGGATATCAACACTCTAGCATCCATGGGCCAAATTGAGGAAGTTTTGGAAGACAAGGACTTTCTAAGGAGAGGTTGACTTGCATCTACTTCAATCTTGTCTTGAGCAAGATCAGCTGCAAAGGAGGCAGCAAAATGAAGTTCATAGTACTCCAACATCTGACTTTGACATCAAGCATGTCAAAGAGGAGAGCAATGCTATGACAGGGGGTGAATTTCAGATTTCTATAGCACTGTCATTGTTGGGGATCCTAGATCCTTATTGGGATTCCCAACTCTTGATGGAATACTCCAAGGACCTTTTCACATTTAAGGTTCTTGATGGGAAAGTGTTGTATGAGAGGTATAAAGTAGTTTAGGGAGTAATTTATTCCCAAGATCAGATCTATTTGGCTAGAGACTCCAAGCTCAAGGAGAAACTACTTAATGTAGCCTATGAGATCTTGCTTTCAAAACCCACTGGTTTCATTAGAGCATATCTTACTATACTAGATAGATTCATGTGGGAAAACTTCAAAGAGGAGTTGCACTCTCATATGAGGAAGTGCATGAATCATTTTTTGGTTGAGGAGGAACATAGCTCTTGGGAAGAGTTATCATTACCACCTCCTTATTCATTGAGTGTGAGAAGGAGCTCATCCATAAGCTACCTTGTTGATTTAAACCAAGTATATGATAAAAATTGTATTGCTGAACATCATGATATATTTATTATATACTTGCATTTTCTTAACACTCATGTGCAAGTCTTGGCTCCAAGAGGGGGCACCTTTTCTTATGGGCTTCATGAGCCACTTTGGGCCATGGAAAATGGTGATGTTGGTCATTATTTGGGAGATCTTGGAGAGATGATGTACTCTTCATGGTGTGATTCATTAACACCAACCATCATACACCTTCTCCAAGTGTGCAAAAGGATGGGGCAGAAAAAAAGTGTTGGGTAAAACACTTGTCATATCATGTCCTATGGTAGTTAGGAGTAAAACTGCACTGGTTGCACTTGAGGGACCATTGTCCTTCTCCTTTATTTCATATGGCAGATAGCATTACTCTAATTATGATTCCATATGATGAAAATGTTCTTATCTTTGTTGAGGACATGGTTGGAGGAGAGACACATTGGTGGGATGTGTCCTTAAGGAAAGAAATTTCCTACATTTTTTGCACTACATGTTCCATGGGTAGCATGGGAAACTATATGGCCACTATAGTAGATCACTTGTTTCTTTATGAGGTGGACCATATGATTGATTGGAACACTTGGGACATGCCTCTCATGAGAAATTGGGAGGAGCTTTACTATGAATTACCAAGCTGGGAAGTGATTCATTTCATTTGGATGATAGCATGGAGGTGGGAGTCCTTCATTGACGATGAAATTCCCCATGATTGTCATCACTTCTATCTTGACGAGGCCATTTATCAGCAAGAAGATTTCAATATAGACCTTCATTTCTTTCATGGTGAAAGCCATTTGGTTTATCCACCAAAGACCAACTTGCAAACTTGGGAGGAACCATTGGGAGACAGAATTATTGTAGAGAATCTTAAGCAATGGTGGAGACTGTTGAAGGAGGAGGCCACAAGAGGAGGAGGGGAGATTTTTAAAAACGCTTGTACTTTCTTGAGGATAGGAAACATTTTGGAGGGGAAGACTATAATATTCCTAAATTAGCATGTAGCTAATAGGAATATTAATTTTATTTTTAAAAATCTAGTTAGATGAATAAATGGGCATGGAGGCTCATAAGTTACTTAAGTACGAATAAAATCCCTCATAATGTGAAAAGGGGTGATGTAATAACCAGATCAAGCATCCACATGTGTGAATAGGGACTAAAAATATGTGGACAAAGTCAAGTTTTACCAAGTCAACAACATTTTTATATGAGGAGTGGATCCTAAATAAAGACAGCTCAATGTGAATGAAGATCAATCTAACTAGTCAAAATGAAGACACCTTGAGTGTGAAAGGAGACAAGGCATGTAGATCCAGTCAAGATTGACTAAATCAAACAACGTTGTAAATAGATGAGCAAGACTAATGGAGACAACATAATTTTGGTGGAGGAGCCTTTGCATGGAAGCAACCTCATAATGGGGTGGGACCCTTGGTGAGGAAGCTCATCAACTATATGATGGAGGAGATGGCAACCATATGGAGCATGATTGAAGATTATATCTTGTATGTGGTATGTTTAGACTTCTTGCATTCTTTGGTTGTTTAGCTAAGTTTTTTTCACTGTTTAGTGCAAGGGTTTTCTCATGCGGGGATTCCCTACCCTTTTTTGGAAATCTTGTTTAAGAAATTTAAGAGGAGCTTTATGAGCTAAATTTTCCAATATCTGGTGTTAGGCCAAGCAGTTACCTTCAGTAACAATGCAGTCCTTTGCAGAAACTATATTATTTCTTAAAGTGTTGCAGTGGGAGGGGTTAAAACCCCACTTTATGAGCTAGTTTCCCATCAGGAGGATCAACCTTTTTCCGGGAACGCTAGTAGGAGAGTCTACAACCATTTCTTTTCATGTTCAGCCATTTTTATGCAGATCTTAAGCTATATAGTGTGATTCAGCCATAGATCTACAACAGTTATTTCTTGTATATCATTTCTGTCAAGAAACCCTTGCCGGGTCATCTTGGATCTATGTAAAAAGAAACTAGATCTCTGTTTTTATGCCTCATTGAGTAATATAATAGAAGATCTAATTTTATGCCTCATTTTTAAGTTGTTTTGAGCATTGGAGGCCTATTTAACTAGGCAAAAGACATTTGTTTCTGATTTCCTTTCAGATGTGGTTGATATAATGTCATATCTAATGGATTCATGAGCTTCATTTTTCTGTTGATGCTTATATTACTAGAGAATGCATTTTCTGTGCAAGTATTGATGTATTTACAATTTTTGGGATATTATAAGTTATTCCCATTATTGTTGATTTTCCCTATTTTGGGATATTACATTAAAGATGTTTACAAAAATATTGTTGCTTGCCATGAATGCCAGATTTTTTATGGTAAGAAGAAGCTTGCACCTTTGCCCTTGATGCCTATCTATGTTGAGGCACCATTTTAGCAATGAGGGCTATATTTTGTTGGCGAAATTCATCAATCATCATCAGGACAACATCGCTGGATTTTGACAGCAACCGACTATTTCACCAAATGGATTGGAACAATCCCAAATAGGCAAGCAAATGATTTTGTTATCATTTCATTTTTGGAAAATAATATATTGTCTAGATTCGGCTTCCCTATGAATATCATCACTTATAATGAATAGGCATTTAAATCTAATAAGTTGATTAATTTTTGTCATCAATATCACATTTCACTTGGACACTCTACTACATATTATCCACAAGGGAATGGTCTTGTTGAATATTCTAACAAGATAATTGTGAGGATTATTAAGAAGGTGTTGTAGGAAAATAAGAAGTCATAGCATTTGAAGCTGAAGTATGCTCTGTGGGTTGATAGAGTGTGCACAAAGCGGTCAATTGGAACTTCACCTTAAGAGAAAGTATATGGAGCTAAAGCCATATTTCCTACATCTTTAGGAGTTCCTATCATGAAGATGCTACAAGGATTGGAGGAAGAGCGAAATGAAATTTAGAGAAGGATCATGTTGGAAATGTTGTCATTGATGGCAAAGGAGCACAAAGGAGTAGCACCTGAACCAACAATAAGGCAAAGGAGATGACAAAGGAGGAGCACTTGAAACATCAGCCAAGGAGCAGAGAAAGCATAAGAAGAAAGATAGATAAGGAACTGAGGCAGCAGACAAAGGCAGAGGTAGAAGTCGAGTAGCAGAAGCAGCAAAAAGAAGAAGCAGAGACAGGACCATTTGAAGAAGTAAGGAGCAGCATTAGACAAGAAGAAGATATAGAAACAAAAAGATAGCAGAGACATGCAAAGGAGACAGTAAAGGAGACAGGCAAAGGCAGTGGAAGCAAATATAAAGGAGACAGGCTAAAAGTGTAACATTTGAATACAGAGGCAGAGCGACAGGAGAAGCAACATTGATGGCAAAGGAGGCAGCGTTGAAGCAGCAAATATAATAGAGGCAGCAAAGAAGCAAATGAAGACAGAGGTGTTATCACTACTATTATTCCAAGAATAGAGACAAAAGGAGTGTATACGTGATGTATGCAAGAGAAGAATCTTTATACAAATATAAGCATATAACATTCTGAAAGAAGCCTAATTCAACAATATATATGTATTCAATTATCTTAATTGACAGGTAGAATTGTATTATATATATATATATATATATATGTATATATATGTATATATATATATATATATATATATATATATATATATATATATATATATATATATATATATATATATATATATATATATATATATATATATATATATATATCTGTATATATATATATATATATATATATATATATATATATATATATATATATATATATATATATATATATGTATATGTATATGTATATATATATATATATATATATATATATATATATATATATATGTATATATATATATATATATATATATATAATTGAATGAACCAGAGTCGAATAATAAAAATACACTGAAAAGTGAACATTTTGATAAATAACAAATGCGGACCAGAACTTGGAATATAGGCTAGAACCCTGTGTCAGATTAAATAAATGACGGAACCGGAGGTAGCGAACCCGAGTTAATGGGCGAGGAGATTGTACAGCCGGCGTAAACCATAGTTTAACACTATAGCGAAACCACCAGTGGATTTCCAAGAGCAGATTTCCACATTCCGCACCACTTTTGGTACACAGGCGGTATTGCTGGGATGAGTAGCGATTCCATTGATCAAACAGCACGTGGCACCCTTTTTATTGAACTGTGGGTCCGGGGTGGAGTAATACAAAATGAATTGGTTTATGTTTTTCGATGTATTAAATTCTGAATATAAGGTTCGACGGAATATATTAAAGGAGTTATAACCACGTCCTGAGATAATATATAAGGTGGAGTATGTAAAGCATGGGCCCAGCTGAGGATGACGTCATTTATTTCGAGGGGGTCTCCTTCCCTTAGCTGCTCGAGTCTGCTACCCCCGCGGAACTCTGTTAACACTGTGATAATATATAAGTTGGAGATATGTGTAATGCATTCCGAGGGGGTCTCCTTCCCTTATCTTCCCGAGTCTGCTACCCCTGCGGAATTAAGGAATGGTTCAATTTATAATACGAGCGTTGTGATATGATTGGTATATATATATATATATATATATATATATATATGATAAGGCGCATGAGACTGTAATTCCGGAGGCCTCGTATATCGATTCAAGAGTTAGTCATCAACCCCGTGGAATCTGAAAGGAATGGTTAATATATCCAAAGGTTTGGATATAGTTCAAGATTGTTTTATATACATTGATATGTTACAGTATGCATAAAGAAAATCGAAACATATATGTAATAATATTGGGTTTATTACAAAAGCCTGAAGATTGGGTTTATTACAAGAGCATGTGGGAACAAAAGAACTAGAGACAGCAACAGAAATATGGAACAAAAGAAAAATTGAACTGAAATTATAATGTGAACTTCAAACAATTATGCTTAAACTCATGTGGCCGAACAAGAGAATGCTTTATTGTGTCGCCTTTATAACGTAAAATGAGACACACACAAGTTCAGTTAATAGATAAATAAATACAAAGATGAACTAAAATATATACAATGCCCACTGACAAAGAAAGAGAAAAAGGAAAAAAAATTCAGTAAGTTAAGAGACAAAACGAATGAGCTGAGTTCTATTTAAACGGAATGTAAAATGCTTTATTTAGCTTATATTGTTGTGAAAATGTGACAAGTATTGGCAAGTTCTCAGAAAGAGAGAAATATCTTCACTGCTATATTAAAATGAATTAACTTGCTGTGGCCATATTGTTTTGAGTGAGCTGAAGAGATGAGAAGGCAGTATACAAAGAGACATGGTCATTCATTTCTTAATTCCCATGGAATACAATATTATGACGTCGTTTTTTTGAGTTGCAGGCTACCAGGGATTTTATGTACGTGCAAGGAGTGAGAGAAGAAGAGAGTATGCAGCAGAATTAAAGAGAGTTGAAGAGAATAAGCAAGCTGCAAGAAGAATGTGAATAAGGAGGAGCTGAGAAAAGAAGAAGAAGGGGCTGAGCAGAGATGATGCAGGTCTGATATAAGAGTTGATGAACAACAGAGAAGAAGGTACAGAACAGAGCTGATATCCAAGGTAAATCAGCAAGTGTTTTTCTTTTGAAAGAGTAAGGAATTTTGAGCTTCCCTATCAAGTTGTAGCTTGATAGATGTCAGTTGTAGCTGACTGAGGTAGGAGCGTCCTGTAGTTGAACACAGCAACAGATGGAGTTATGCTACCATACTGTTGTAGCTTGACAAATGTCGGCTTGTAGTCGACCCAGGTAGGAGCCTTGTAGTTGGTGCCTCAGTAAAATAGATGTGAATAAGCTTCTCGTAAGTTGTAGCTTGCGAATTGAGGTTGGAGCCTGTAGGTTGGTGCCTCGTAAAACTGCAGTAGAGGAGTTGAGCTCGTCTCTTTGCATCACAACAATAATAAGATGTGGTTTTCTCCCTTTATGGGTTTCCACGTATATCTGGTGTCTATGTGCATGATGTCTATGTGTTGATATGATATATCTATTTTGCTAATACTTGTTGCTAACATATTAAGACTGCTGGTACATTATCTAATCTACTTATTAATTGCTACTCATAAATAAAGATTGCTCACACATTATGTTGATCATGAAATGAAGGTGTTAATAAAGTAAAATAATTTTAAAAGTCCATGAATGTGTTAAACTGATTCACCCCCCCCCCTCTCAATTTAACTAAGAGTTTAACAATTGGTATCAGAGCAAGTTCCTTTGGTGTAAGCTTAATAGCTTGAAGGAGATCTGGTTAAGTCATGGACTATCAAAATGTATCTGTGTTAAATACAACAAACTTTCCTGAATGGAGAGATAAGGTTAAAATAGGATTATTGGCTTATGAACCTGAAGTATGGAAGCTTGTATGTGATGGTTATTGCACAGACTCCCCCACGATGAAAGAACAACAAAGGAATGCCAAGGAAAAATGTGTGATATATGACAATCTTCATAACAAGGACCTTGAGTTGATAATGGATCTAGAATCTGCAAAAGAAATCTGGGACAGATTGCATTTCATCCATGGAGTAGACACCGAGGATTGCATTGTCAAGAAGGAGAATAGAATCAAGAAGAAGAAAAATTCATGTCAACAGGAAAATAGTCAATCAAATGAGGTACCTACCAGTGTGAATGGAGATAAGAACCATGAAGAAATTATAGCTGAAGAAAAAGCCAAACTTAACACTGCTTTGACTGAAATAGAAATATTGAAGAAGGAAAACAAAGACCTTAAGACAGTAGTGCAAATATGTGATGAGAGAGAATATGAAGATAGGAAAGAAATTATTGGTCTAAAGACATAGCTTGAGGAGTCAAAGAAAGTAGAAGGCACTCTGCTACAAAAAATGAGAGAGAAAAGTCTTGAATGTGAAAAATTGGAAGAAGAAGTAGTGAGCCTAAGAAAGAACTTAGAAAAGGCCCAAAGAGAACTATTAATGAATACACCTCTAATGAAAGGCTCTAGACAATTAGACCAGATTCTAAAGGCTCAAAGGTCACCTCTCATAAAGGCCAGGATAGGATATGAAGGTGAAACCAGTAAGTGCAAGGATGAAGATAACAAGAAAATCATTCTTGTAAAAGTTGTAAAGAACAATGAAGCAGCCCAGCAAATTCCTCCAGAAGCAGAAACTAGCAGGAACGTGAGTTGTGAAGAAACAAATAAGAATGAGAAGATGAAAAAATCAGTTGCTAAAGGCTCATATGCTCCTGAAGATGAATTGAATAAATTTGGAAGATGTCAAAGGAGGTTATTTCCTCCTATGAAAAATATCACTTGTTTCTCCTGCCACAAACCAGGACATGATGCAGCACATTGCAAGACAAAGAGAATCAATGATTACCAGCAAAAGATGTAGCAAATGAGAATACTACCTCAAGCAAGCAAATGGCAAGGAAAATCTTCCGCCAGGTACACAAATCATTTCCATGGCTACTGTTATGCATGCAATGAATTTGGACATAAATATGTTGATTGTAAATTATGTTCAAAAAGGGGAATGAAATATTATGCATCAGCTCAGATATACTTTGATAAAATAAGATGTTATATATGCCTCAAGCTTGGCCATAAAGCAAAGGACTGTAAACTGCCCCATATATTAAAGAACTCCAGACAGATGATGAAATCCAATCCAATCAAACAAAACTATGAATCGGAAAGGAGTGCAGACATTATGAAGAACCCCAATAAAGTATGGAAAGAAAAGAGAAAGGGGGAGCCTATCATCTCAATAACATAATGTAAAACATCATAGTCTCCGGGGGAGCTGCTCTAGGAAGAAAAGAAAATATCTAATTAGTGACAAATATGAAGCAACATCCCAGGGGGAGAGCAGTTCATAAAAAGTCCCCATGAAAGTAGTCTAAGAAGAGCTCCTTGAAATGAGGATAGCTATAAGATCAGGAATGCATAGGACAATTTCTCTAACAGAGAACTAAAGAGAAAGAAGATCATCTGAAATATTAAATAGCTAACAAATTGATGGAAGAAGAGAAGACAACAAGAAGCCTTGGTGGTAGAGAGAACATCAGCCATGAGCATGTAAGCTAAGAAGACACCAGCACATAAGTGATGATCACAGTGTGCATCATACAACCAGAATGAACAAGTGAACCACTTTAAGAAGGAGGAATAAGAGAAGATCCTATCATCATTATATCATTACATCTTTCATCTATGAAAAGTCCCCTTGAAGAAATGCAGTTAAGTGAGTGAAAAAAACCTCTGAGTGATATGCCCATGAATATTCCAAGAAAATAAATTGAAGATGTCTTCCTGAAGTTCATTATGTTAAAACAGTTGAATTGTATGAAAAGCAACAATGATTCTGGAGCAGTCCTAGAAAATAAAATGCAGTGGCATTCCTTTGAATAGAATGGCAGAATAAGCAAATGGTTAAATATGTCACGATAAATTTCAGGATATCGATAACTGTTGGTGTGAACAGTTGAAAGCTCTATAGTAGAATTTATGAAGGATGTCTTATTTAAGGATAAATGTGCAAGCTAAAAGTGAAATCTCAGCATGGTTTATCAAAATAATATCTATTGATGATTAAGTACAAGTAGCATGCTTATCAACATATTACCAAGCATTATCAGTAGAGCAACAGTATGGTACAGGTCCTCAGGATCAAAGGATTATGGCAAAAGTGCATCAAAGTAGTATTCCCAGTATTGTCTTCATTCAACATGAAAAGGTCAGCAACAGTGCTAAAGGATCAACGTTAGGTTTACATTTGAAGAAATATATTATGCATTGAAGCAGCATCTGTCTCTATATATATAATTGCATGCCCTCCTAAAGCTAGTACATATATCTTCAAGGCCTCTTTTTGAAGATTGTTCACAAACTGGGTGGAGCCTATTGGCTAAAATATCAAGTAAACAACCTGAATATATTCGTGTGAAAGATCATCATGATGGAACAATTAAAATATCGAAAGTATGAAGGATGAGTTGTGACATCTGAAGCTCAAAAATCTGTTATTGATTTATCACGAACATACTTCAGCAGAAAGGATTTGCCAACATCTCACCATTGAAAAGAGATTGATCACTGACATACATAACCCCTTATGTCATAAAGAAAAGTGCTTGGTTGATAAGTAAGTCTAAACAATAAATTGAATGTATCTAGCCTCAAGTTTTTGTTGTGAAAGTACATTATGGAATCAGTAAAGGGAATTGATTTCTTAGATCAAATTTTGGTTGATTCATATCAGTAACAAGGATCTGTAGCTATCTAATGCAATATTATTATCAGCATCCTAGCTCAAATCATCACCAACAGGCAAGGAAATTGAACCGCAGCTATAAAAGACATATTAGCTTCATGACAAATGAACAAATATTTAACTGCAGATGAGTATTGCAGAAGAAGACATACTCCAACTACAATTTCCTCAACAGATATGGATTTCAAATGAAGATTATAATATAGCTGAAGCAAGATTTATATGTCACATGGAGCATTCACAATCCTTAAGTTTTGATCCAATAATTTAGTTCGCATTATACAAGTCTGATTATATATGGCTGTCATGACCTACTCTCCATACAAGTGCAAGAAGTCTATGCTTTGAAATGATATCGACTTAATGTGTATATACAAGTTCAAATAATCTCAAAAGTGTTCTCTCAACAAGTCTTGTACATCATTTTGGAGCAGCATGTTACAAAGTCAGCAGAAGAGGGCCTAAACATAATTTAGAGAGAGGAAATGTAGAAAGAAAACTAGGAAATGAGAAACCCTTTGCCATTGATGTCAAAGGGGGAGGAAAAACAAAAAGGGGCTTCTAAAAGGAAAGCAGAAGAAGCATAGGATTATTGGTGGAGGTGTTGCCATCAATGCCAAAGGGGGAGACTGTTGGAAATGTTGTCATTGATGGCAAAGGAGCACAAAGGAGCAGCACCTGAACCAAAAATAAGGCAAAGGAGATGACAAAGGAGGAGCACTTGAAACATCAGCCAAGGAGCAGAGAAAGCATAAGAAGAGGTAGCAATGCAGCAAAAGAAGCAAGATAGATAAGGAACTGAGGCAGCAGACAAAGGCAGAGGCAGAAGTCGAGTAGCAGAAGCAGCAAAAAGAAGAAGCAGGGCAGCAAAGAGAAGTAGAGACAGGACCATTTGAAGAAGTAAGGAGCAGCATTAGACAAGAAGAAGAGATAGAAACAAAAATATAGTAGAGACAGGCAAAGGAGACAGCAAAGGAGACAGGCAGAGGCAGTGGAAGCAAATATAAAGGAGACAGGCTAAAAGTGTAACAGTCGAATACAGAGGCAGTGCTGAAGTAGAAACAGGCAAAGGAAGCAGCAAATACAATGGAGGCAGATGAAGATAGAGGCGTTATCACTGCTGTTATTCCAAGAATAGAGACAGGAACAGATGCAGTGATAGAAGCGGCAGAGGCAGAATCTTTTATACAGTCGGGCGTTACACATAACATTCCAGGCGTCTGAATTCAACAAGAGCACTTGTATTCAATTGACATTCGATTGAGATGGTAGAATTGTGCATTATATATATATATATATATATAATTGAATGGAGCGGAGTCGAATAATAAAAATACATTGAAAAGTGAACATTTTGATAAATAACAAATGCAGACCAGAACTTGGAATATAGGCTGGAACCCTATGTCAGATTAAATAAATAACGGAACCGGAGGTAGCGAACCCGAGTTAATGGGCGAGGAGATTGTACAGCCAGCGTAAACCATAGTTTAACACTGTAGCGAAACCACCAGTGGATTTCCAAGAGCAGATTGTCCCATTCCGCACCACTTTTGGTACGTGCAAAGTATCATTGGAACATACGATTCCATTGGATTATCAAACATTTAGCACGCTTTTTTATTTAACCTGTGGGCTCCAAGCAGTAATACAAAATGAATTGGTTTATGTTTTTCGAAGGGCTTAAAGTTTGAATATAAGGTTTGACTAAAAGGTTAAAAGAGCAACTACTGCCCCAGATAATATATAAGGTGAGACAGGCATGGGCCCACTCGAGATGACGTCATTTATTCCGAGGGGTTCCCCCTCCGCTATCTGCTCGTTACCCCACGGAATCATAACACCGTGATAATATATGTTGGAGATATGTACGACCAGGGTTCTTTCTATTCGCCCTAGTCTCTGCCACTTCGTTATATGTTGCATGGTTCACTCTATAATACGGAGCGTTGTATATATATCTACATATATATCTATCTATATATATATATATATGATAAGGCACATGAGTCTGTAATTCTGGAGACCTCGTATATCGGTTCAAGAGTTAGTCATCAACCCCTATGGAATCTGAAAGGAATGGTTAATATATCCAAAGGTTTGGATATAGTTCAAGACTGTTTTATATACATTGATATGTTACAGTACGCATAAAGAAAATCGAAACATATATGTAATAATATTGGGTTTATTACAAAAGCCTGAAGATTGGGTTTATTACAAGAGCATGCGGGAACAAAATAACTAGAGACAGTAGCAGAAATATGGAACAAAAGAAAAATTGAACTGAAATTATAATGTGAACTTCAAACAATTATACTTAAACTCATGTATGAACAGAGAATGTTGACAGGTCGCCCGAGAACAGAAATGGTAATGCACACAAGTCCAGTGAACAAATAAATAAATACAGAGATGAACCAAGATATATAATAGCCACTCGACAGTAGTAGAAAAGGACAAAATCCAGCAAGCCAAGAGACAAAACGAATGAGCTGGATTTCTCATTTAAATTTGAATGTAAATGTTTTATTTAAATTTATATTGTTGTGATGCATTGGCAAGTCTCCAGAAGAGAGCAAATATCCCACTGTCATATTAAAATAAGCACCTACAGTTACATTTTTCTAAGTGAGCTGAAAAGAGATGAGAAGGCAGAAGGCAAAGAGACATGGCCGTCCATTTCGAATTCCCAGTGGAATACAAATAGCCATGAAGCTGTTTTTGTATAAAACAGGGTAATATCCAAGGGGATAGATTTGACGAAAAAGGAGTGAGAGAAGAAGAGAGTATGCAGCAGAATTAAAGAGAGTTGAAGAGAATAAGCAAGCTGCAAGAAGAATGTGAATAAGGAGGAGCTGAGAAAAGAAGAAGAAGGGGCTGAGCATAGATGATGCAGGTCTGATATAAGAGTTGATTAACAGCAGAGAAGAAGGTACAGAACAGAGCTGATATCCAAGGTAAATCAATAAGTGTTTTTCTTTTGAAACAGTAAGGAAGTTAGAGCTTCCCTATCCAGTTGTAGCTTGATAGATGTCAGTTGTAGCTGACTGAGGTAGGAGCCTCCTGTAGGTTGGTGCCTGCAGAAAATAGATGGGATTTGGTGCTTCCACATCAAGTTGTAGCTTGATAAAATGTCAGTTTTAGCTGACTGAGGTAGAAGCCTCCTGTAGGTTGGTGCCTGCGGAAAATAGATAGGAATTGGAGCTTCCTTGCAAGTTGTAGCTTGCAGAATTGAGGTTGGAGGCTCCTGTAGGTTGGTGCCTGCAGAAAATCAGTGGTGAGAGGGAGTTGGAGCTTGCCTTTGCATCACAACAATAATAAGATGTGGTTTTCTCCCTTTATGGGTTTCCAAGTATATCTGGTGTCTATGTGCATGATGTCTATGTGTTGATATGATATATCTATTCTGCTAATACTTGCTACTAACATATTAAGACTGCTGGTACATTATCTAATCTGCTTATTAATTTCTGCTCATAAATAAATATTGCTCACACATTATGTTGATCATGAAATGAAGGTGTTAATAAAGTAAAATAAGTTTTAAAAGAAAAGTTTTAAAATTCCATGAATGTGTTAAACTGATTCACCCCCCCCTCTCAGTTTAACTAAGATTTTAACATATCAATCAGCTGATAGCTTTGCAAGAGAAGAGGGAGGAAGTCTATAACAGTAATCAAAATTCTCAAAACAAAATCAAGAAGACATTTGACAAGATGGTCAAGGAAGAAAAAATTCAAATCCAAGATGTGGTTTTGAAATGGGAGGCCAGGATTGAAGAGAAGGGAAAAAAAAAAAAAAAAGTTTGAGAACATTTGTAATGGTCCATTCAAAGTAGTTGTATTTCATGGGAATAACATTTATATTTTGTAGGAGATGGATGGAAAACCATGTGTTGGAGGGCCTGTCAATGGCAGGTTTTTGAAGCACTACTCTTCTTAAAATCTGCTGATCATTCATTCCATTGTATATATTCCATTTTATGTGTTTTTCTACTAATAATGACAAGTTGAATCATCAAGCTTGAGCCTGATGGGAAGGCCATTAGAGTTTGAAGAAAAACCTTGGAAAGTTTCAAAGTTCTTTGTGTTTTCAAGAAGATGGATAGAAGCACTGGAACTACTGGTTCTTTGGTGTACCACTAGGGCTCACCAACCCAAGTGGAGCCACTATTATCACCCAAAAAAATGAAGCATCATTTGACAAAGTTAAATAGGTCAATGTGTCAAAAGTAGGGTTGTAGGATTCATTTTTTATATTCTTGGTCAAGGGAAATTTTAAAATTTTCTTGTTTAAGTTTACCCTAAGGTCTAAACCCACTCATTTTCAAATCCCCTCATGTCACATCACTCATTATATTCTGACATATTTCAATTCCCAAGTTTTGTGTACCAAAAATTTCATTTTAGCCAAGAAACCACAATTTCGTAGCGAAATACACTGAGAAAAGTCACTTTTCGCTACGAAATTGTTGATAGTTTGGTAGTGAAAACACCTAGATTTGCACTAAACTCACTACAAAACCACAATTTCCTATTTGTGTTATCAGATTAGGTTTTAGGTGTTATAATATCGTTGGGAAAGGGTAAGTTATATACCATTCGAGTCATGGAGGGATAAAACCAAGGTACATGATCAGGTCTGAAGTCATCATCACTAGTTTAGGTATGTATGAGTCATCATTGTGTCATGAGAAGACATCAAAACTTCAAAATATTTCCTAATTTAGTCATTTCTCATTTCTCATTCCTTATTTGCATGATATCGATCTCTGGAGAGCTATTTCATTAAGCCAAAGTTGTGGCTTGTGTTTCAAAGGTTTACATTGAGCACTATCAAGCGTGGTTGCAAACTATCAAGTGAGGCTGCAAGACATCAAGCAAGGTTGTGAAGACATTGAAGAAACCATGGCAGAAAAAAGAAGGAAAAATAAGGGTAGACAATGTCTGAGATATAAACAAGCAGATATGAATTTGATCAATGAAGACCAAATCGCTGTGGAAGTCTTCAGAAGAACAGGTTGCCTACAGTTTTGTGAGAAATTACAAGGCTTCCATGTACGGGTTTCCAAAGACTTTTCTTTAAACTTCAATGGAACAGCCACCAAAGTGGGAATGGTTAATATTTCCATCACACCAAAGGTTATTGCAACTACTAAAGGGATTCCAAGAGGACAAGAGAAATGGTTCAAAGGTTTCAAGTTGAACATGGAGCAGTGCAAAGAGTTTATGAAGCCTAAAAATAGTGAAATGGATCTCACCAATGCTATTCCAAGGAGCTGCATAAAAGAAAACTACTCAAAATTTTTGCTCATCATCCAAAAGTACTTCACTTGTGAAGGGAGATACCATAAAGTCTACTCATATCATTTCAAGCTACTTCTACACTTTACTAGTAAGATTTCCCTCGATCTGCCTTTCTATTTACATAGAATTTTGTCAAAAATGGTAGATAAGGTCCAAGGATAGTATGAAGGGAGTGAGACTTCATTGTTTCATCATGGTTTAATGAAACTACTGGTTTTATATGAACTCCAAAGGTTAGGTAGGGACTGGTCTTAATTTTTGTTTGTTACTGGTTTTGAGTTGGATGCTCTTACTCCTTCAAGAACTCCTAAACCCAGGAGAATTCCATCACCATTAGTAGCAGAACAGAGTGAACCATTGGCTATAGAACCAAGTTAACCTGCAAGACTAGAACTAGTTGAACCAATCATGATGGAAACAGAGAAATTGTAGAGTTTTTATACACCAAATGTTCCACCTACAAAACCGAAGTCAAAAGTGGTCAAACCTCCAAAAGAAAAATAAGTTTTGAGTAAACAAGGAACCAAAAGGATGACAAGGAGCCAAACAGTGGCCTTAAAAGAGAAAACAGTGGTTGTAGAAGATAGAGCAGTATCTAAAGGAAATCTAGAAGATATATTACATGCCATTGACATAGAAGAAACTCCTATAGTCGAGGCTAAGGACATAGAGGAAAGTGGATAGAAACTAAAAAAGGCCAAATCTGCTAGGAAATTATAATTTGAAGGAGAAGATGTAGGTTTTATGTTCCAAGTAAGAAATAATATGACAAGGCATGCTAGGAAGCTATTAGAGAGAAGTAAAGAGTCTTATCCACATACTGGCACAGTCTAGCCACCACAAGAGGTCATTGACCTTTCATCACCTACAGAGAAAGATACAATTAGAAAATCAAAGAAAGGAAAAGAGAAGGTGATGGAAAAAACTTAGTTTCAACATCTTGAATAAAAATTGAATTTGGCCAATCATGAACATGTTGTTATGAAAATAGAAGCAAGGAAACACAATGTAGAGAAGGTTCAGTTTGAAAAGATGAAGGAAATTTGGGAAGAGCACATTGACAATGTTTCCAATACTTTGGATAATGCACAAAATCTTATCAAATGGACCATTCCATTGAGAAAAGATGCCAAAAATGTTAGGAGGATGAACATACATTTGAAAGCCACCAAGAGGAAGTTGAAAGATCAGGTTAAGGACCTCTAGGAGCATGTTGAACTAATTCATGAGGAGTTGGAAAAAAAAGGCCTAAAAATGACAATGCTTGAAGAGCCAACAGCTCAACCCATCATAAATGAGGAAGAAATGCCTCAAGAGTCATAGTGTAAGCTGGTTTATGGTTTTGAAGACTATTGGCATGTTAGAAATTGGGTTTTTTCACTTAGAAGGCAGAGTTTTGAAGCTACACAAAATTCTAAATTTTTGACTGTTTTCAGCACTTTCGTAGCATACCTGAGCTTGAAAAACAACAAAACAATATGAAACTATTGTAGCATTCTTTTTTTCTTTTTGAAATAGTTTTAAAATCTTTCAATAGGTTAAATTTTTATGGGATATGTATCAAGGTAGAATGAACACCATGAAGAGAGAAAGAATAAAAAAGGATGATGGAAAAGTGTAATGTTCGCAAATTTTCAGACAATAATTTGGAACATTAATTTTTGCTGATTGCACCTAGGAGAGAATAATTGGGTAAGGAGACCCATGCATAATAAAAATTTCAATAAAATACCTCTAAGTATGAAAGGGGATCATCATTGGAGTTGGTTTTCACACCCTCATGTGTGAACAGGGTTATTTGCAAGTGGACAAGGTCAAGTTTGGCCAAGTCAATAGCGTTGGGCCAAGAGGTGGAACACACTTAGAGAAGCAGCACAGTATGAACGAGGAAAGGGTTATTTGGTGGAGGAAACCCTAAAATGAGTGGGGCCCATGAAGAGAGGCTTTCATTTGTTTAAAAGGAGGGCAAGGCAACCATTGTTTCTCATTTTTATGTTTATTCATCTCAATTGTTCATTAGACAATTGTGCATTCTTTGCTGCTTAGCAAGAATTTATGGAGGAATTTCTGTTTAGGATTCCTTCTCCTTCTTGAGAGGTCTCTTGAGGGATTATTCTTCATTTTCCTCACATCCAGGCTTGAGGTCAAGCATCTTCCATCAATACAACGTTCTTTCTGCAATAAATTAATGTTGTGTTGCTGAGTGTTGCAGTGAGGGTTCACTACACCACCTTCATCAGCTATTTTCAGAGGAGGAGTCCCTATTTTCTTTGAGATATCATATTGGAGGCTTTCGGGAACATATTTCAGACTTTGGAATCAATTCCAACTCATTTCTTAGCCCTACAGGGCAGTTCCATCCAGTGACTGCGTTATTTTGAGGGGAGAATTTCCAGTGGGGCTCTTGCAGATTTTTGGAGGGAGAGATATTTGGTGAAGGGATCAGCCTTTCATCCTAAAGATCCATTGGAGAAGGCACTTTTAGTTTGTGTATAATTCAGAGCCATCTCCATCCAGTTCTATTTTTGAGTTGCTGCAGCTACCCAGCAACTCCAACATTTTGCAGTTTTTTGTATTTTATTGCCAATCCTTCCAGGATTAACAGGAGGTAGTATTTGGGAGTTGATATCTTCACTCATAATTTTGTATTAGGCCATATATTGATTTTTCCATGTATTTGACATATGTAGCATATAGTTTCTCTATAAAACTGTGCTTTCATAGCTTGAGATCACATGTATAGCAGTATTTCATCATGGGTTATGTACTTGTTCTTTGAGGCTGAGCATTGTCTATCTTGAGCATCCTTTCTCCTCAAGATATTGTATTCATTTGTAGCTACTACTATTTAATAAAATGGCTATGGATTTCTCTCATGTTTTTATGAGTTGAGTGTTGCTGTTGCACCATTATTGTGTTTTCTTATTGTTGGAGCTCCAACTTTAGAATATCTGGAGATATTCTCATTGTTGTAGCATTTTCCTGAGAAAGGAATATTACAGTGGCATCAGAGCATGATCTCTAGCCCAGCCAGTGGATCTCAGCCATAATTCTATCAAGGAGAGAGAATATGAAGGCTCCATTATATGTAGAAAAGAGGGAAGAAGAGCTTACAAAGCTTCTTCCAAAATCTATATAGAGAATTCATGAGGAATTTGAGAAACTAATGAGGGAGATTTGTACAAGATCTCCAAGAGTGTTTGAAACTGAGTCAAACTCTAGATTTTCTTGTAGGGGTTGTGAGCATGCAGCTACACCCTATGATACACAACGTAGTCACATGGCCAGTTTTTCCATGAGAGGAGAAGAAGAAGAAGGAATGCCAAAGGAAGGAACTCTTGGTGGTTTCTTGCATGAATATGAATCTCAAACTCAAAAGTTTAGAGATCACATTACTTTTCCAGATTTTTGCAAGATTATGGTGAGGAGGAGCAAGAAACATGATGAGGATAGATTTTTTCTATCTATCTTTGATGGTTCCCCTACTTGTTCAGCCAGGGCTTGGATAGAAGAGCTAGACACCTTTTTGCAGCAGCATCAGATTACCGAAGATGAACCCATCAAATTTGAAGCGCTGCACTTGGCAGGTAAGGTCTATGCATGGTGGTTATTTGAGTCTTTTACTTTGAAAAATGAAAATACCTCTTCCTATGCAATGTTCATTCGAACTTTGATAAGGAAATTTGGTAGAAGAAATTCTAAAACACTTGTGGAGGGAACAAACACATTCAAACAAACAAAACCCTTGCATGTGATGGAGGAAACCATAGACTCAAAAACATTTTAGAGAACCATGAAGGAGGCTAATATATTGCATGATGCTTTTTCAGAGGCCAAAACTTCATCTTGTATTTTTGCACAGGGAGGCAAAGAGATTCCTTTTCCAAAAAGGGATCTAATCATTGGAGGGTTGCCCACTCATGTTGAGGAGGCTGAGGGCAACAACGCTGTCATTTATAGAGTTGATCTAGCAACTCATGCAGAGGAAGGAGGAGCTCTTGATCCAACTAGAGGGATTCTTGTAGCTTTTCAAGGAATTCCCCAGGATCTCATACATGGAGGTCCAAGCACAATCAATGAGTAGCATGATTGTGCAACATTGCAGCTGGAAGGAGGAGAAAGGAAGGAAGAGCAACATCATATGATGAGGATTCCACACCCTTCTCTATTTCAGAGAGATAGTGCAAAGAGGAGGTAGACTATATTACACTGTGAGAACAAGGGCAAGGTTTCCCAACCATATGTACATTCCACTCTTGACATTGATGTCTCACTGCATAGAGGCATTCCACCAGGGAGGCCACTAGATCTATCATTGATGAGAGACATTTTGTCTTTGGGTTCACCACTCCTAGATTGTGGAGAGGTGAAGAGTTTGGAGGGAAAACTTGGCATGGGGGATGTCAAAGTAATAGACAGCAGCATCAGGAGAGCTACACATGCCAGATCACCAGTGCTGTCTCTGAGGAGGATTGATCCTTATTGGAGAACTCAACTCTTAGTTGAGTACTCCAAGGATCTTGGTGCATGCATGACCCTTAATGACCTAGGGAGAGATGACAGATACATTATGGATGATATGGTCATCTATTCACATGACAGAGTCTTCTTAACTAGAGATTCTAGCCTCAGGGAGAAGCTGTTGCATGTAGCACAAGAGGACTTCTTCTCCATGCATTTTGATGCATATATTGCCTTGGCAGAGGAGTTAATTTGGGAGGGCATCCAGTAGGAAATACATCAGCATATGGAGAGATGCAAAGCTCAGATGATGATGGAGAGGATATCACAGCCACCTTCCTACTCATTGGGAGTAAGGGAACAGTTTCAGTTAAGCCATTTCAGCTCATGTCTTCGAGTACATTGTTGGGTGTGGAGCCTGATTATCTTGTTTACTTTGTATCACAGCATTAGACCCCTGTACCTTAAAAGGGGCGGCAACGCCGCCCAAAACTTAATCGCTGCCGTGGGGGGTCCAGGGGGGGGGGGGCAGCGCTTTTCGGAGCCCCCCCTGGCGGGGGTTCGTGGGCAGCGCCCCCGAAGCTAAAAACAGATGTAAAATTACCTTGTAAAAGTATAGTAATTTCTAGTCAATCTGGGCCGTTCATTAGGCAAATGATCTGACGGTAGAAGTTATGTTTAGATTAGGGTTTTTTTCCCTAGAAGGAAACCCCCTTATATATATGGGGGCATTGTATTGCGGCTGGGTATGATGAGTGTATTCTCGGAGCGAGAAACAGAGAGGGATATTGTGAGAGAGAACAGAGGATATTACAGCGGACCTGCTGTAGGTTTTGTCTCTTCATTTTGTTGGATAATATAAAGGAAGGACTGGTTGTTCGGGGTGGACGTAGCCCAAACTGGGTGAACCACGTATATCTGTGTCTCTCTGGTTTTATGTGTTTTGTGTGCTTGTATTTTCCGTATATTTTATGTGTTTCATTTCTCTGTAATATTTAATTTTCTAACATACATGATGGAGAATGTACAATTTCATCTTATGTTTTGTACTTATTGTCTTTTTATGAGTAGCATATTGTACCAAGGAGGATTATTCCTTCTTTCATATTGTATAATTATGTATTTGAAGCCATTTGTAGCATTGAGATTGGCTAGCTCATTAGTGGTTTGTGGGAGAGGCCACATGATTCTTGGTGTGCACCATTGGCACCAAATTTTACTTTCATATTTCCATCTTGTAAAATGATTGTGGCAGTAAGCAAGTGGCTGGGAGAGCACTTGCTATTATTTGATTTGATGCAGGAAAAGGTTGCACTGCGCTGGTTCCATGGGGGGACCTTGATCCACTTTCCGGTTGTCATGTGACAACTTGTTTCTATTGTTTTTCGCTTCCATGTATTGTTGATATGTATATGTTCATGGGAAGCTTTTATTGGAGAGTGGGCTTGAGATTGGGGATGCCCATTGGGAGCATGATTCTCCTTACTCTATGTGTTGTAGATTTCAGGAGAAACCATGGGCCAACCATGAGGGCCACATTGCATTTCTTTTCTTCTTGTGGGAAGGACCACTTGAAGAACTTGAGGAGGCACTCTATGGATCATGAGAAGATGGAGGAGTTCACACAGTCAACTCTTTTCCCTTTAAGGATGAGGGGAGAATCATCTATGAGCCACTCCATTTATATGAGAAAAACATATGGTGAGAGTATTGTTGATTTTCATGATGATTTTTCTATATATATGCATCTCTTAACCTTATATGTGCAGGGATTTTCTCAAAGAAGGAATACTCTTCCTTCTAGATTTTATGGTCTACATAAGGCCATTATGGGTAATCACTCCCTAAGTGGATATGGGGTGGATATTTCTCATGGAGAATGTAATCACAATGCACATTACATCCTTCAATTTCTCCAAATTTGTGAGGAGACCGGGGCAGAACGCGAATGGTGGGGAGGCCACCCATCATTTTATTTCCTATGGCAGTGGAGAGTCAAACTGCATTGGCTACATTTGAGGGACCATTGTCCTTCTCCTTTACTTCACATGGTAGCTAGCATGATTCTCCTTATGGTTCCCTTGATTGATATTACTGGAGCTTTTCTTGGGAGCATGATTAGAGGAGAGACACATTGGGTGGATGTGTCCTTGGAGGGAGAAAAATCCCAGACACTTTTCACTACATGTTCTAAAGGGAGCATGGGATATGGTATGGCCACTACAGCAGCTCATTTGTTCATTATGAGGTGAGCCATATGTGGAATGAGATTCCATATGATGATGACTTCCAACACATCATATATGGAGAGACTTGGGCTAGCATGATTTGTAGCATTGGAAGAGAGGTCCTTGGGGATATAGTCTTCATCTTGCCACTTGAGGGAAAGTATTTTGTAGCCCAGGATCGACACTTTATCTAAAATTATCATGAGTGAAGGGAAGGAAAGCGTGGGGTAGGCTACATTGTCTAGCATGAGCAGATTTTCATCCCACCTACATTTCCAGAGCTAGAGGTGGAAGACAATTTCCAAGAGTTGCCTAGCTGGGAGGTAACTCATTTTGCATGGATGATTGCTTGGGGGATAGAGGATCCACATGAGGAAGATGTTCCTCAACAAATTTTAGACTCCATGACTTGAGGAGAGGCTATCCAGTTATGTACTTTCAGTTGCTTGGGGACAAGCAACATTTGGGAGGGGAGGACTGTAATGTTCCCAAATTTTCTGACAATAATTTGGAACATTAATTTTTGATGATTTCACCTAGGAGGAGAATAAATGGGTAAGGAGACCCATGCATAATGAAAATTTCAATAAAATCCCTCTAAGTATGAAAGGGGATCATCAGTTGAGCTGGTTTTCACACCCTCATGTGTGAACAGGGTTATTTGCAAGTGGACAAGGTCAAGTTTGACCAAGTCAACAGTGTTGGGCCAAGAGGTGGAGCACACTTAGAGAAGCTGTGCAGTATGAATGAGGAAAGGGTTATTTGGTGGAGGAAACCCTAAAAGGAGTGGGACCCATGGAGAGGGGCTTTCATTTGTTTAAAAGGAGGGTAAGGAAACCATTGTTTCTCATGCTTATATTTATTCTTCTCAATTGTCCATTAGAAAATTGTGCATTGTTTGTTGCTTAGCAAGAATTACCAGAGGAATTCCTATTTAGGATTCCTTATCCTTCTTGAGAGGTCTCTTGAGGGATTTTTCTTCATTTTCCTCACATCCAGGCTTAAGGCCAAGCATCCTCCATCAAGATAGCATTATTTCTGCAGCATATTAATGTTGTGTTGTTGGGTGTTGCAGTGAGGGTTCACTACACCACCTTCATTAGCTATTTTCAGAGGAGGAGTCCCTCTTTCCTTTGAGATATCAGATTGGAGGTTTTCCGGAGCATATTGCAGACTTTAGCATCAAGGCCAACTCATTTCTTAGCCCTACAGCATAGTTCCATCTAGTGACTGCGTTATTTTGAGAGGAGCATTTGCAGTGGGGCTCTTGTAGATTGTTGGAGGGAGAGATATTTGGTGAAGGGATTAGCATATCATCCTAAAGATCAATTGGAAAAGGGACTTTCATTTTGAGTATCATTGAAAGCCATCTCCATCCAGTTCTATTTCTGATTTGATACAGCTACCCAGCAACTCCGGCATTTTGCAGTTTTTGTATTTTATTGCCAATCCTTCCAAGATTGACAGGAGGTAGTCTTTAGGAGTTGATTTCTTCACTCTTAATGTTGTATTGGGCCATATATTGATTTATCCATGTATTTGACATATGTAGCATGCATTTTCTCTATAAAACTACATTTTCATAGCTTGAGATCACATGTATAGCAGTATTTGATCATGGGTTATGTACTTGTTTTTTGAGGCTGAGCATTGTCTATCTTGAGCATCCTTTCTCCTCAAGATCTTGTATTCATTTGTAGCTTCTATTATTTAATAAAATGGCTATGGATTTCTCTCATGTTTTTATGAGGAGTGTTGTTGCTGCACCATTATTGTGTTTTCTTATTGCTGGAGCTCCAACTTTAGAATATTTGGATATATTCTCATCGTTGTAGCATTTTCCTAAAAAAGGAATATTACAAAAAGGCATTTGTGTAGCGCTATGAAACTGTCTTAATTTTGTAGTGTACTACGTTGGAGCTTTTTTAGCAGGTTTTGGGGCATCTTTGGACAGCTGGATATTATCTAAGTGTTAAAGTACCACGATAGTAGTTATTCAACACTTAAATACCACTAAATGAAGACAAACTAGCAGCGAAAGCATTCGTTGAAGATGAAGACCAGTTTGCCTAAAAAACAGGGTTTTGTTTCCATTTTTAGAGGAGGTCAATTAAGAGGCCATGTAGTGATGAGTCCCATCACCCCTATTCGAACATGTGATAGCATATTTTTAAAATATGTAATTGTTGTTAGAGATAAGGTTGTTAAATTTAATAATGAACAATTTGAGTCTTGTAAGGAAAAGGACTGTTAATTAGAGTAGCTGCCAATTTCTCATTAGATAGATGTTTTATGGTTATGCAAGGTGTCATGAGGCAAAAATGCAATGAATCTAGCAAGGAGGCATATCATCTCATGATGTAACAAGTCTATTAAGGGGTAGAGAGTTGAATTTGTCAAGGTTTGGAGATTTTTTGGAAAAACTGGAGTTTTATGTAATTTGACTGTTTCAGTAATAAAGGGACTTGTTTCTTGACCAACCTGAGATTTTGACTGAGTTTTTAGTGCTTATCTTATCTATACCTTTTATGTGTCCCATTTGCAGTGGTTTTCATCTTTAATACTTAGAATTCATTCATGTAATGCTCTAACTTCATTTATAGATAAATTGATTGTGTGATTTCCTGTTTCATGTCTGTGTGTGTACTATTGCTAAAAACTCTTACCTACCTTAGCTTCCATGTCAAATGAACTCACTACTGAATCACTGGAAGTGTTGACTCCATAATCCTAATGTTTGCATACTGATACTATTTTCAACCTACATTCATCATAAGCAAGTTTTTTGCCAAGTAGATTTAGCCATCTAAATACATCTTTATTCAATATCATTAACCTTTGAGAGATCCTGCTCAGACTAAAGAGGCAAAGCTTTAGTCAAAAGATTCATTTGAAACAGTTACATAAGATTGTCTGATTAGCAGCCTATTAGGTGCAATTTTGTGATAACAGTTCCAATGATACATCTCTGATCATATAAGTCTTATTATATAAGTTTGTCCTACGAAGTGTCCTTATCATCACTTTCAGTTGTAGACAAGTGCAACGAGTCTGTGCTTTGGGATGGTATCATCTTACTGTGTATAAACAAGTTCAATGATTCTCAAAAGAGTTCTCCCAACAACTCTTGTACGCCAGTCTAGAGCAGCAGGGTATAAAGTCAAAAGAAGAAGGCCTAAACACAACTCAAAGAGAGGAAATGCAAAGATAGAATCTACACTAGTAGATGTGAAACCCTTTTCCATTGATGTCAAAGGGGGGAGGAAAAGTAACCAGAAGAAGAAAAGGCTCTTCTGAAAAACAAGTAGAGGAAGAAACACACTTCTCAGAATGAAAGGGGGAGGAACTTCTGGAGGAAGTATTGGAGTATTGGTATATGTGTTGTCGTCAATACCAAAGGGGGACACTGTTGTAAATATTTTCGTTGATGTCAAAGGATAAGAAAGGAGTTACACCAAAATTATCATTGATGGAAAAGCAGTAGAGAAGCAAAGGTTATAAGGAAAAGGAGTATATCAGGAAATGCGCAACAATGGGAAACAGAGAGGCAAAAGAGAAGCCACAAAAATATAACCTAAAGCAGAGAGAACCAGCAAAGAGGCAAAGGAGAAGCATGGAGAATATTTAGTGTGATTACTTAAGGAAAATAAGTAGCAAAAGAATAAAGGCAGTTAAGGCAACGAAAGACAGTCAAGGCAACAAATGCAACTAGGATGGCACCAAAGGCAGTGAATGGAACAAAGAAAGCAAAGAGGTAGAGACAATAGAGGCAATGAATGGAGCAAAGAAAAAAAGAGGTAGAGACAACAAAGGCAAGGAATGCAGCATAGGCAGCGAATGGAGCAGAGACAACAAAGAGGTAGAGACAGATGAAGGTAATCGGATTTGATAGACACAACGAGCACGAGAGATCCTACACATAGCAGAAGCAGGAAGAGGTGGAAGATGAGAGGAAGAGGCGAGAGTGGTGAGAGCTGAGATGAAGAGGCGAGAGTGGCGAAAGCCGAGAGGTAGAGGCAAGAGCAACAAGAGTCAGAGTTACAAAGTGGGACAATGTAAACAAATGGAAAAAAAGACTAAGGCAGAAAAGTGTTTGAAGAATTCCAGGTGAGGTGAACGGACAGTCACAATTAGATCACAACAACAAAGGAAAGAGATGGACAGCTTAGATCAAAGCAGGCAGAAGAGGCGAAGAACAACCGCGTGAAGGCGAGCAGATGGTTGGGATTAGATCGCAAAAACAAAGGCAAGAAATGGACGGATATGATTCATCATAAGATAAGCGGGGCAGAAATACAATCGAATTGCAAGAAGCAACGAGGACCGTAGATCTAGGCAGATCAACAATGATGATCGCATCAGCGGAGATCAAAAGCACAAATCACAAAGTATAGCGAGTAAGATTTAAGGCATCACAAGGTAAGTTAAATTAGTTGCAATGCAAAGTGAAGAAGGGACACACATCGGCACAACGCAATATCGCACATTGCAAGAAATAGAGTATAATCACAAAGTAAATATTATAAAGTGTGAAGTTCAATCATATGAGGACTGTTAGATCTGGGGGAAGATCAACGGTGGGCTGCAAAACAAATACCGTACATTGCAATGTTGTAATATTCCCAAATGGGAAAATCAACAATACATGCATTAAAAATGCATTCTTCAAAATTATATGAATTAACGTATGAACACAGCCCATGGATCCATTAGATATGACATTATATCAACCAAATGTAAAATAAATTCATAAACAAATCACTTTTGCATAGTTAAACAGGCCTCCTATGCCCAAAACAACCCAAAAACACTGAAACCCCAAGATTACTGCAACACAGAGATTAATGCAAAAAGTGACAGCACAGTTAGTTGAGGGTTTACACTCATAAATATAGAAAAACTATATCTGATGATTTATTAATCAATAGAACACAAAAACAGAGATCTAGTCTCCTTTACATAGATCCAAGATGACCTGTCAAGGGTTTCTTGACAAACATGAGATACATGAAGTATTTGCAGCAGATCTATGGCTAAATCATGTTGTCTGGCTAAAGCACTACATAAATATGGCTGATCATGAAAATAAATGGTAGTAGCTCCTACTATTTTTCTAGGAAAAAGGTTGATCCTCCTCCTGGAAAACTAGCTCATAATACAAGGGATTAAACCCTCCCACTACAACACCCTAAGAAATAATGTAGTTTCTGTAAGGGACTACGTTTTTACTGAAGGTGACTACTTGGCCTAACACCAGATAGTGGAAAATGTAGCACAGGATGCACCTTTTAGATCCCTTAAACAAGTTTTCCAAGAAGGAGTGGGGAATTCCCACATGAGAAAACCCTTGCATTAAATAGTGCAGCAAACTTAACTAAACAACCAAAGAATGCAAGAATTCTAAATAGACCACATACAAAATATAATCTTCAGTCATGTCCCATATGGCTTCCATTCACTCCATTATATATTTGATGAGCTTCCTCAGCATGGGTCGCACCCAATTTTGAGGTTACTTCCTTGCAAAGGCTCCTCCCCCAAAATTACGTTGTCTCGATTAGTCCCAATCATCTATTTAAAACGTTGTTTGATTTAATCAACCATGACTTATTCTCCATGCATTGTCTCCATTCACACCCAAGGTGTCTTTATTCTAACTAGCTAGATTGATCTTCATTCACACAGAGCTATCTTTATTTACGATCCACTCCTCACATATTAATGTTGTTGAATTGGTCAAACTTGACCTTGTCCACAAATATTAGACCTTGTTCACACATGAGTATGTTTGATCTAGTTATTAACATGATCCATTTTCTCATTAAGAGGGATTTTGTGCCTACTTAAGCAACTTATGGGCCTCCTTACCCATTTATTCATCTAACTAGATATTAAGAGAAAAATTAATATTCCCATTAGCTGCATGATAATTTAGGAATATTACAGTCTCCCCCTCCCAAATGTTGCTTGTCCTCAAGCAACTGCAAGGGTGCTGCAAAATCTCCCCTGCTCCTTTGGTGGCCTTCTCTCCTGACAATCTCCACCATTGTTTCAGATATTCTGCAACAATTCTATCTCCCAATGGTTCCTCCCAAATGTGTAAGTTGGTCATTGGTGGATAAAACAAATGGCTCTCATCATGAAATAAGGGAAGGTCTATATCGAAACCTTCTTACTGTTCAATGGCCTCCTCAAGTTAGAAGTGATGATAATCATGGGGGACTTCATTCCCAATGAAAGAGTCCCATCTCCATGCTATCATCCAAATGAAATGAATCACCTCCCAGCTTCGTAATTCATAGAAAAGCTCCTCCAAAATGCTCATGAGGGGAATATCCCAAGTTCTCCAGACAATCACATGGCCCACATTATAGAGAAACAAGTGATATACTGTAGTTCCCATCATATATCACATGCTCCCCTTGAAGCATGTAGTGCAAAAAGTGTGGGAAATTCCCTTCCCCAAGGACAAATCAAACCAATGTGTCTTCCTCCCAACCATGTTCCCAACAAATATAAGAACATTTTCAACATATGGAATCATAATTAAAGTCAGGATAGCTTCCATATGTAGTAAAGGAGAGGGACAATGGTCCCTCATGTGCTACAAGCGCAGTTTTTCTCGTAAAAAGTGTTCTTTCCACCACTTGCTTGCTGCCCCATTCTTCTTGCATGCTTGGAGAAGGTATATGATGGTTGGTGTTAATGAATCACACCATGAAGAGTACATCATCTCCCCAAAATATTTTAAGGAATGGTCAACATCACCATTTCTCATGGCCTCAAGTAGCCCATGAAGCAAATAAGAAAGTGTGCCTCCTCTTGGAGCAATGCCCTGCAAATGTGTGGTAAGAAAATACAAGTATATAATAAATTCTTCATGATGTTCATAAATACAAGTCTTACCATACACTTGGTTCAAATCAGTGAGGTAGCTCATGGATGCGCTCCCTCTCACACCTAATGAATAAGGAGGTGGTAATGATAACTCTTCCCAGGAGCTATGTCCCTCCTCAACCTGCAAACAATCTATGCACTTTCTCATGTGATAGTGCATCTCCTCTTTGAAGTTTTCCCACATGAACCCCTCCAAGATAGTATGATATGCTCAAATGTTACCAGTGGGTTTAGAAACCAAGATCTCATAGGATGCATTAAGTAGTTTATCCTTGAGCTTAGAGTGTCTAGTCAAATAGATCTAATCATGAGAATAAATGACTCCATGAACCACTTTATAACTCCTATCCATTACTTTCCCATCAAGAACCTTACATGTGAAGAGGTTCTTGGAATATTCCATCAAGAGTTGGGACTCCCAATATGGATCTAGGCTCCCCAACAATGACAACGTTGTAGAAATATGAAATGTAGTTTCTGTCATAACATGGATCTCCCCTTTGACGTGCTTGATGCCAAAGTCACATGTTGGAGTATTATCACTATTCTTTTGCTTCCTCTCTTATAGCTGATCTTTCTCAAGACAAGATTGAAGTATATGTAAGTCAACCTCCCCTTGAAAAGTTTTTTCCTTCCAAAACTTCCTTAATTTGGCCCATGCATGCAGGAGTGTTGGTACCCTCTTGCCATATTCAGAAATATTTCTTATGTGTGGAAATATCATTGGATGCTCAAAAGATATCAGGTATCCCTTTGATATCATGCTCATGTCATCATAGATTCCTGAATTTTCCTTTTCCAATGCAAATAGCTGAGTGGGAGATAGAAATGTCCATTCCAGAAAATTGCTTACCTCTCCTTTGAACCCATCAAAGATTCTCTGTGATTTGCTAGCTTCTCCCAAGGCTTATTCCTTAGCCAAATATGTCAATGTTGCACCAAGTCGAGAGAAAAATTTATTCTTCTTCCAATTAGGGGTCTCCCTAGTGGAATGCCTCCATGCAAAGATACATCAAGGTATAAAGCATGATGTATATGTGTGTGGACAGATTTTTCCTTGTCCTTTCTGCACAAATCTCCTTGCCTTCTTTGTGTATCAATATTTTGAAATAGAGAGAGGTGTGTGCTCCTCAAAAAATGATGCTTGTTCTCCCCTTTATCTCCTCCTATCTTCAATATCTCACCATTTTCTAATGATGGCACATGCTGCACATGGTTTGTGCCATGATCTCCATATGTGAGATTCTTTGGAACTCCTTGCAAAAGTGCAAGCGTTTCTCTCCTTGGAGCAAGAGCTCCATCTTCATCTTCATGAGGTATTGTATGTGCTCTTGATATGACAACGTTTTTACCTCCATCCTTCTCTTCCTCCTCATCAATAGTGGCAAATGCCTCATCAACAATGAGAGACCTTAGATCTTGGTCTTCCCCTGAAAGAGGAATATCCATGTCTTTCTCTTGAGAAGAAAGCTCATCATGCAATGGGGAATTGGCCCTTGACAAGGTATACAAGTTTTCATCCCCTTCAATGGTTTTTTGAAATGGAGTTGGGTTTATGGATCCTTCTATCTCATGCAAAGTTTTAGTTTGTTTTGGTTTTATTAGCTCCATAGAAGGTGTTTCATAAAAATTTTCATCAAACCTTTCCACTACACTTCTAATGAACTTTGCATAAGTATATGTATTTTCATTCTTCAAGGAGAATTATTCAAACAACCGCCAAGCATAAGCTTTAGCTTCAGAATGTAGCGCTGCTACTTTGATGGCTTCATTTTCTGAAACTTGATGTTGCTAAACATAGGTGTTTAGCTCCTCCACCCAAACCCTAGCTAGAAATTTAGGTGAGCCATCAAAAGTAGATAGAAATAATCTACCCACACCATGTTGCTTCCTCCTCATGCTCGTTTCCTCATTGATCTTACAAAACCCTTGGAAGTTCAAGTGACCTTGGAACCTCTTAGATTGATATTCATACTCTTGCAAATATTCACCAAGAGTCTCTTTCTTTGGAAAATCTCCTTTCTCCAACTCATTTTTCATGAACATATGGCTGGTAGAGAATTTTAAATCTGATGGTGTGGCTAAATACTCACACCCATAATATGAGGAATTAGATCTTTCCTCATGTCCAAATCTTGTTGAGGGATCTCCATGTTTTTCCCTCCTCATTTCTTTGACGTATTTACTGATGCCATGCAAAGTGTGTAGAAGAAGTTTTGAGAACTTCTTCCCTCCAAACAATAAGGGTTTGCCTTGATCCTTTTTTCAGATCCTTTCCTTCTCATGAGAGGACTCCATAATGGTTTAAATGCACAAGCTGAGCCAAGATTAGAGCTCTATAATATTCCCAAATGGAAAATTCAACAATACATTCATTAAAAATGAATTATTCATAATTATATGATTTAACAGATGAATTCAGCCCATGGATCCATTATATCTGACATTATATCAACCAAATGTAAAATGAAATCAGAAACAAATCACTTTTGCAAGTTAAACAGGCCTCCTATGCCCAAAACAACCCAAAAACACTGAAACCCCAAGACTACTGCAACACAAAAATTACTGCAGAAAGTGACAACATAGTTACTTGAGTGTTTATACTCATAAATATAGAGACAAACTAGATCTGATGATTTATTAATCAATAGAGCACAAAAACAAAGATCTAGTCTCTTTTACATAGATCCAAGATGACCCGACAAGGGTTTCTTGAAAAACATGAGATACATGAAGTATTTGCAGCAAATATATGGCTGAATCACACTGTATGGCTGAATTACTACATAAATATGGCTGATCATGCAAATAAATGGTTGTAGCCCCTACTAGCTTTCCGAGAAAATGGCTAACCCTCCTCTTAGGAAACTAGCTCATAAAACAACGGATTAAACCCTCCCACTGAAACACCCTAAGAAATAACATAGTTTCTACAAGGGACTGCATTGTTGTTGAAGGTGAATTCTTGGCCTAACACTAGATAGTGAAAAATGTAGCATATGATGCACCTCTTAGATCCCTTAAAAAAGTTTTCCAAGAAGGAATGGGGAATTCTCGCATGAGAAAACCCTTGCATTAAACAGTGCAACAAGCTTAGCTAAACAACCAAATAATGCAAGAAGTATAAACATACTACATACAAAATATAATCTTCAATCATGTCCCATATGGCTTCCATTCCCTCCATTATATAGTTGATGAGCTTCCTCACCATGGGTCCCACCCAATTATGAGGTTACTTCCTTGCAAAGGCTCCTCCATCAAAATTACGCTGTCTCCACTAGTCCCACTCATCTATTTATAGTGTTGTTTGATTTAGTCAACCATGACTTAGTATCCATGCATTTTCTCCATTCACACCCAAGGTGTCTTTATTCTGACTATCTAGATTGATCTTCATTCGCACCGAGTTGTCTTTATTTATGATCCACTCCTCACATATTAATGTTGTTGACTTTGTCAAACTTGAACTTGTCCACACATATTAGACCTTGTTCACACATGAGGATGTTTTATCTAGTTATTAACATGATCACTTTTCTCATTAAGAGGGATTTTATGCCTACTTAAGCAACTTATGGGCCTCCTTACCCATTTATTCATCTAACTAGATATTAAGAGAAAAAATAACATTCCCATTAGGTGCATGCTACTTTAGGAATATTATAGTCTCCCCCTCCCAAATGTTGCTTTTCCTCAAGAAACTACGAGGGTGCTGCAGAATCTCCCCTGCTCCTCTTGTGGCCCTCTCTCCCAATAGTCTCCACCATTGCTTCAAATAATCTGCAACAATTCTATCTCCCAATGGTTCCTCCCAAATGTGTAAGTTGGTCGTTGGTGGATAAACCAAATGGCTCTCATCATGAAATAAGGGAAGGTCTATATGGAAACCTTCTTGTTCTTCAATGGCCTCCTCAAGGTAGAAGTGATGACAATCATGGGGGACTTCATTCCTAATGAAAGACTCCCACCTCCATGCTAACTTCCAAATGAAATGAATCACCTCCCAGCTTGGTAATTCACATAAAATATCCTCTCAAATTCTCATGAGAGGCATATCCCAAGTGCTCCAAACAATCACATGGCCCACATTATAGAGAAAAAAGTGATCTACTGTAGTGGCCATGACATATCCCATGCTCCCCTTGAAGCATGTAGTGCAAAAAGCATGGGAAATTCCCTTCCCCAAGGACACATCAAACCAATGTGTCTTCCTTCCAACCATGTTCCCAACAATGATAAGAACATTTCCAACATATGGAATCATAATTAAAGTCATGCTAGCTACCATACGTATAAAGGAGAAGGAAAATGGTCCCTCATGTGCAACCAGCGTAATTTTTCTCCTAACTGCCATAGGGTATGATCTAACAAGTGTTCTTTCCACCACTTGTTTGCTTTTAAAGCTCCATTCTTCTTGCATGCTTGGAGAAGGTGTATGATGGTTGGTGTTAATGAATCACACCATGAAGAGTACATCATCTCCCCAAATTTTTTTAAGGAATGGTAAACATCACCATTGCTCATGGCCGCAAGTACCCTATGAAGCAAATAAGAAGGTGTGCCTCCTCTTGGAGCAATGCCCTACACATGTGTGGTAAGAAAATACAAGTATATAGTAAATTCTGTTGATCAGTGGTTGTCATTGATGTCAACCCAAGCAGCACACGGGGCTAACCCAATATTGCATGGGAATTATGACCTATAAAATTAATATATTCTGGGTCAATAATTCTTTTGATGGTTTCTACTTTTCGAGATGTTTCCGTTGATATATGGCATGCCATGTATTTCTTCACGGTTTGAGAGATATTCATGTTTGAAGTTTGTACCCCCAATTAGTGGGCTAAAACCCCATGGGGTTGGGGCATGGGTCATTGAAAAGTCATAATTAATATTTTTTAAGCTCCGAAAATCCCTCCCACGTTCACTTGTTGAAGCCCCTCTCATCCTAAGAATTTATATAAATTGTGATCCTCATTTCCTCCTTATGTAAGGGATTTCTCCATCTGAAACAGGTCATCATGGAATTTGCACTCTGAATTTTTTTTCTACGAAGGTTCAAAAGCTTAAATTTTTATGAGGCAAAGATGAAATCTTGAGGAAGCTGCTATAAAAATTTTAGATCAAGGTGCGCAATATTTTTGGAGATATGATCTGTGGAAGTCAGGGTTTTTGCAGGCTCCTGAAATTCATCTCAAAGAAGTAACCTTAGTAAATTCGTCATAACTCTCTCTCTGAGTATCGGATTGGAATTCTGTAAAATTTGAAGGATATTTCACAGTATTTAATTTTTTCTCTATCAATTTCAGAGCCAAATAAAGAAACAGTGACACGTGGCACACCGTACAAGTGTGCTCTGATGAAATAGTCCATAATTAGGGCATTATGAGATATTGGGTATAACTCTCCCTTGAAGAATCAAAATTGGGTCAGACCTATGGCATTGGAAAGAAGACTGAGAGGACTACTACAAGACTGAAAATTAGATATTGAGGATCTGAAATAACATAGATACACTAGATTCAATATCGAGCTCCTAGAAGGAAAGAAAAAGCTAGATCATGTGTTGTCAAGGGTTGCAAAGGACTAGAATTTCTACGACAGAAAAGCAAAGAAAGGTGCAGCAGAGGGTAGCATGACAAGAACAGCAACTAAGGTTCATAACAGCAACAATAAGTTCATCCTATGAAGTCTTCGAGAGGGCAACAATGCATACAATCATTGTAAAGGTATCATTGTACTAAGTCATTGTAAATACATTATTGTAAAAATTATACTAGTGTCTATCTACCAAGGGTTGAAGAGGCAGTGTTGAGAGGTATAGGATCATCATTAGGTGGTTGTGTCAAACTTGGGGTTATGGTCTAGTATATATTCTTCTTCTACATCATTCTATATCATTGTAAAGTGGACCATTTTCCCTGGTATGGGAGTCCATTCTTATTTTATTCTTCTATAGTGTGGTAGCATGGTGCTAGGGTGAGTTGTAGCTCATTGGGTGTTGGGGCATCTGTTCAGTTGACTACTGAAGAATCTCGTGCATTGGAGAATCAATCCAGTGGGAGCTAGAGAAGAATGCTTTTCTAGATTCTAGGAAGTTGGAGCTTTATTTTCAATTGGAGTTGAATATTAAAGAATTATTAGAAAAACAATAGGTGGTTTTTGTCCTGTAGTGCGTTTCCACCTTTAAAACTGTCTGCATTTGTGTTCCTCTTGTTTTCTGCTATCATGGTACAAACACTGATAATAATTGAAGATTAACTAATTCTCTAATTGAAAGGAATACTTATTCACCCCCCTCTCAGTATTTCCAAGAAATTCATCATGATGTTCAGGAATACAAGGCTTACTATACACTTGGTTCAAATCAGTGAGGTAGCTCATGGATGAGCTCCCTCTTGCACCCAATGAATAAAGAGGTGGTAATGATAACTCTTACCAAGAGCTATGTCCCTCCTCAACCTGAAAAATAATCTATGCACTTCCTGATGTGATAGTGCATCTCCTCTTTGAAGTTTTCCCCCATGAATCCCTCCAAGATAGTATGGTATGCTCAAATGTAACCAGTGGGTTTAGAAAGCAATATCTCATAAGCTGCATTAAGTAGTTTATCCTTGAGCTTGGAGTCTCTAGTCAAATAGATCTGATTATGAGAAGAAATGACTCCATGAACCACTTTATACCTCCTATCCATCACTTTCCCATAAAGAACCTTACATGTGAAGAGGTTCTTGGAATATTCCATCAAGATTTGGGACTCCCAATATGGATCTACGCTCCCCAACAATGACAATGCTCTAGAAATGTGAAATGTAGTTCCAGTCATAACATGGATCTCCTCATTGACATGCTTGATGCCAAAGTCACATGTTGGAGTATTATCACCATTATTTTGTTGCCTCTCTTGCAGCTAATTTTTCTTAAGACAAGATTGAAGTAGATGGAAGTCAACGTCCCCTTGAAAGTTTTTTCCTTCGAAAACTTCCTTAATTTGGCCCATGCATGCAAGAGTGTTGGTACCCTCTTGTCATATTCAGAAATATTTCTTGTGTGTGGAAATATCATTGGATTCTCAAAAGATATGGGGTGGCCCTTTGATATCATGCTCATGTCATCATAGATTCCTGAATTTTCCTTTTCTAGTGCAAATAGCTGAGTGGGAGATAGAAATGTCCATTTCAGAAAATTGCTTACATCTCCTTTGAATGAATCAAAGATTCTCTACGATGTGCTAGTTTCAACCAAGGCTCCTTCATTAGCCAAATATGTCAATTTTTCACCAATTTGAGAGAACACTTTATTATTCTTCCAATCAGGGGGTCTCCTTGGTGGAATGCCTCCATGCAAAGAGACATCAAGGCATAGAGCAGGATATATATGTGTGTGGACAAACTTTTCCTTATCCTTTCTTCACAAATCTCCTTGCCTTCTTTGTCTATAAATATTCTAAAATAGAGAGGGGTGTGTTCTCCTCATCATATGATGCTTGTTCTCCCCTTTATGTCCTCCTATCTTGAAGATCTCACATTTTATAATGATGGCACATGCTGCACATGGTTTGTGCCATGATCTCCATATGTGAGATTACTTGTAACTCCTTTCAAGAGAGTAAGAGTTTCTCTCCTTGGAGCAAGAGCTCCATCTTCCTCTTCATGGGATACTATATGTGCTCTTGATATGACAACATTGTTACCTCCAGCCTTCTCTTCCTCCTCATAAATAGTGGCAAATACCTCACTGTAATATTCCAAATCTGGAATTTTCTAAAACAATAAGAATACCTTAAGGTATTCCAAAGTTTGAGAACAAAAAGTAATCAAATCATGTAGTTTTTTTGAACACATATCCATCGTAATAACAATCACACCAACAAACTATGTCTTTATACAATTCACCAAGTGGGGAAAAGCAGTTATTTTTGCCTCAAAAAGGTTATTTTCTGAATATTGAGTTAAAAAAGTGGAAAATAATAGTTGTGTCCCTTAGAATGAACAATATAGGGTATGCATCCAAAATATTTTCAGAAAAAAATGCCTTTAGCTGAGTTAAACAGGCCTCCCATGCTCAAGACAGCTAGAAATTGCCAAAACCCTAAGACTGCAAAATGCCGGAGCTGCTGTATAGGGGAATGTGCAGTCTAAATAGAGGTTAACTAAAAAAATAGATAAATATATCTGAAAATATTATTAGAATGATCAATGAGGTGCAAAAACAAAGATCTAATCTCTTTCATACAGATCCAAGAAGACCCGGCAAGGGTTTCTTGACAAAAAAGCTATACAAGAGAAAGATGCTGCAAAATATGTGGCTGAATAATGATATATGGCTGAAGATCTATAATATATGGCTGAACATACAAATAAATGGCTATAAATTCTTCCTCTAGCTTTCCCAAAGAAAGGTTGATCCTCCTCTTGGGAAACTAGCTCCTCAAAATTTTGTTTTCACCCCTCCCACTACACACCTTAAGAAATAACACAGTTTTCTAAAGGGACTCCATTTTTTCTAAAGGTAAGTGCTTGGCCCAACACTAGGTAGTGGAAAATTCAGATCAAAAGTCTCCTCTTAGATTTCTTAAGCAAGATCTCCAAGAAAGAGTAGGGAATCTCCACTCGGGCAAACCCTTGCACTCAACAGTGCAGCAACTTAGCTAAACAACCAAGTATGAAGGAATTCTAAGTAGACATCATGAAAATATAATATCCAATATTTCCCTATGCTTTCCATCTCCTTCATTATATAATTTATGATCTCTCTCACCCGGGGTCCCACCCACTATGAGGTTGCTTCCATGCAAAGGCTCCTTCAGAAAAACTGTGTTGTCCATCAAGATGGTGCAATGTATCTAGACAGCTTTGTTGACTTGGTCAACCTTGACTGATTCTTCATGCCCTGTCCCTTTTCACACTCAAGGTGACTTCATTTTATCTAGCCGGATTGATCTCTATTGACATTGAGCTGGCTTTTTTTAGAATCCACTTTTTTGAGTATAAATCATGTTGACTTGGTCAAAATTGACCTTGTCCACATATTTTAGATCTTTTTGACACATGTGGATGCTTGAATTGGTTATTTCATGATCCCCTTTCACATTGGGGAGGATTTTTATTCATACTTGAGTAAATTAGGAGCCTCCTTGCTCAATTATTCATGCATCTAGATTTCAAAAGAAAAATCTAATATTCCTATTAGATGAAGCTAAATTAGGAATATTACAGTATCTCCCTCCCAAATGTTGCTTGTCCTCAAGCAACTGCAAGGGTGCTGCAAAATCTCCCCTCTTCCTCTTGTGGCCCTCTCATCCCATAGTCTCCTCCATTGCCTCAGAATTTCTGCAAAAATTCCATGTCCCAATGGCTCCTCCCAAGTGTGCAAGTTGGATTTTGATGAATAAATCCAATGGCTCTCATCATGAAAGAATGGAAGGTTGTTATAGAAACCTTCTTGCTGATCCATGGACTTATCAAGATAGAAGTGATGACAATCATGGGGAATTTCATCATCAATGGAGGTCTCCCTCCTCCATGCTATCATCCAAATAAAATGAATCACCTTCCAGCTTGGCAATTCATAAAAAAGCTCCTCCCCATTGCCCATGAGAGGCTTGCCCCAAGTGCTCCAACCAAACATATGGTCCACGTCATAAAGATACAAGTGATAGCAATCGTGGCCATATAATTTCTCATGCTCCCCTTAGAACATGTAGTGCAAAAAAAGTAGCGACTTCCTTCCCCCAAAGACACATCCAACATGTGTGCCTCTCCTCCAACCATGCCCCCAACAAAGATAAGAACATATTGAGCATGCGGGATCATAAGTACGATCATGCTAGCTGCCATATACAATAAGGGAGAAAGACAATGGTCCCTCATGTGCAACCAACACAGTTTTCCTCCTAACTGCCATAGAATATGAGATGAAAAGCATTCTCCCCAACACTTGTTTGCTGCCCCATCCTTCTTGCATGCTTGGAGAATGTGTATGATGGTTGGTGTTGATGAATCACACCATGAGGAGTACATCATCTCTCCAAGATCTCCCAAAGAATGGCCAACATCACCATTGTTCATGGCCCAAGGTGGCTCATGAAGTCCATCAGAAAAGGTGCCCCCTCTTGGAGCCAAGGCCTGCACATGAGTGTTAAGAAAATACAAGTATATAATAAATACATCATGATATTCAGCAATATAATTTCTATCATACACTTGTTTAAAATTAGCAAGGTAGCTCATGGATGAGCTCCCTCTCACACTCAATGAATAACGAGGTGATAATGATAATTCTTCCCAAGAGCTATGTCCCTCCTCAACCAGAAAATGATTCATGCATTTACTCATATGAGAGTGCATCTCCTCCTTGAAATTTTCCCATATAAATCCATCTAAGATAGTATGATATGTTTTATTGAAGCTAGTGGGATTTTAAAGCAAGACCCCATAGGAGGTCTTAAGTAGTTTTTTCTTCAACTTAGAACCTTTAGTAAAGTAGATCTGATCATGAATATAAAGGATTCCATTAACTACCTTATACTTCCCATTCGTTGCTTACCCCTCAAGAACCTTACATGTGAATAGGTCCTTAGAATATTCCATCATGAGTTGGGACTCCCAATAAGGGTCTAGACTTCCCAATATTGACAACGTTGTAGAAGTATGAAATGATGCATTTGTCATATGGTGGCTCTCCTCCTTGACATTCTTGATGTCAAAGTCACATGTTGGAGTATTCAAAACTTTATTTTGCTACCTCTGTTGTAGCTTATCTTGCTCAAGACAAGATTGAAGTTTAGGAGAGTCACCCTCCCTTGAAAGGTTCTCTTTCTCAAAAACTTCCACAATTTTTCTCTTGTATACAAAAATGAAATTGTTTTTTTGTTATGTTTAGAAATCTTCATTATATATTGGATTATCCTTTTCTACCCTAAAGCTATGGAGTAGCCTTTTGATGCTATGCTCATATTAGCACAAATTTCTCAATCTAATCCCTCCAATGCAAATAGATGAATGGAAGAAAGCAAGGTCAATTTCAAAAATTTGCCTATCCTTCCATCAATGGTTCTCAGCGCTATAGTGGCTCCTTCCAAGGTTCCCTCTTTAAACAAATAGGTTGCTGCTACATATAGTTGAGAGAACACTTTAGTTTCCCTCCAATTAGGAGTTCTTCCTGCTAAAATGCCTCCTTGAAGAGAGGCATCAAGGAATAGAGTAGGATGTGAATGTAGGTGGACAGATTTGCGCCTACCTTTGTTGCATGGGTCCTCTTGCATTATTTGTTCTTTCAAACTCTGAAATAGAGAAGGGTACATGCTCTTTATCTTGTGATGCCATTCCTCCTCTTTTCCTTCTCCTATCTTCAAGATCTCATCACTTGGCAATGAAGGTACATGCTGCTCATGTGTTATGCCAAGAGCTCTATGTGTGAGACCTTTTGGAACTCCTTGCAAAAGTGCAAGAGTTTCATTCTTTGGAGCAAGTGCTCCATCCTCATCTTCATGAAGTGCTTGAGGTGCCCTTGTCATGACTGTGTTATCCTCTCCTTCCTCTCCTTTCTCTTCTTCACTAGTTGAAGTTTCCTTACTTTCAAAAAGAGACCTTAGATCTTGGTCCTCTTTTGAAGAAGGAATCTTCATGTCTTCCTTTTCAGAATAAAGCCCTTCATTTAAAGGAGATATCGCCCTTGGAAAAGTATCAAACAAGCTCACCTCCTCTTCATTGGTTTTCAGAAATGGAGTCAGATAGATAGACCCTCCCAATTCATGCAAAAGTTTTGTTTGATGTGGTTTGATAGTTGCAACAGAAGATGTTTCACATGAAATATCATCAAACCTCTCTACTAATATTTTAATGAACTTTACATAAGTAGATGTATTTGAATTATTTAAGGAAAATGATTCAAACAACCACCAAGCATAGGCCTTACCCTCAAAATGCAGTGTTTCTACTTTGATAGCCTCAAATTATGAAACTTGATGGTGCTGCACAAAGGTGTCTAGCTCCTTCACCCAAGCCCTAGCTAGACATAGAGGTCATCAATCAATAGTGGATAGAAAGAATCTACCCTCACCCTGCTTCTTTCCCCTTGTGATATTTTCCTCCTTCATTTGGCAAAACCCTTGGAAGTTCAAGTGATCTTTGAACTCCTCGAATTGATGTTCATATTCCTGCAAATAATCACCAAGAGTATCTCTCTTTGGCACATCTCCTTTCTTCCTCTCCATGAAGAAATTGCTGATAGAACATGTTAGATCTGATGATATGGCTGAATTATCATATCCATAATATGAGGATTTAGAATCTTCCTCCTATATAGATCTTGTTGAGGGATACTCATGTGTTTCCCTCCTCATTTCTTTGATGCCCTTGCTTTTGCCCTGCAGATTTGAAAAGAGAAGCTTTGAGAGCCTCTTTTCTCTAGAAAAAAAGGTTTTCTCTGATTTCTTCTGCAAATATCCTCCTCCCCATGGGAGGACTCCATGATGCTTGAAGCTGACAGGCTAAGCCAAGATTGTTGCTTTGATACCACTGGAATATTCCAAATCTGTAATTTTCTACAACAATAAGAATGCCTTAAGGTATTACAAATTTGGAGAACAGAAATTAATCAACTCATGTAGTGTTTTTGAACACATAGCCATCATAATAACAATCACAACAACAAACTAAGTCTTTATACAATTCGCCAAGTGGCGAAAAGTAGCTATTTTTGCCTCAAAAACGTTATTTTTTGAATATTGAGTTATAAAAATGGAAAATAATGGTTGTGTCCCTTAGAATGAAAAATATAGGATATGAATTCAAAATATTTTTAGAAACAAATTCCTTTAGCCTAGTTAAACATGCCTCCAATTCTCAAGACAACTAGAAATTGCCAAAACCCCAAGACTGCAAAATGTCAGAGATGCTACATGAGAGATTGCGCAGTATAAATAGAGGTTAACTCAGAAAATAGAGAAATATATCTGATAATATTATTATAATGCTTAATGAGGTAAAAAAACAGAGATATAATCTCTTTTATACAGATCCAAGAAGACCCAGCAAGGGTTTCTTGATAGAAAAGATATACAAGAGAAAGCTGCTGCAAAATTTGTGGTTGAATAATGGTGTATGGTTGAAGCTCTGCAATATATGGTTTAACATTCAAATAAATGGCTGTACATGATTCCTATATATTTCCCAAAGAAAGGTTGATCCTCCTCTTGGGAAACTAGCTCCTCAAAATGGGGTTTTCACCCCTCCCATTGTACACCTTAAGAAATAGCGCAGCTTTTTGAAGGGACTGCATTTTTGCTAAAGCTAAGTGCTTGGCCCAACACTAGGTAGTGGAAAATTTAGATCAGAATTCTCCTCATATATTTCTCAAGCAAGATCTCCAAGAAAGAGTAGGTAACCCCCACCCGGGAAAACCCTTGCACTAAACAGTGCAGCAACTTAGCTAAACAGCCAAGTATGCAAGAATTCTAAGAAGACCTCATGAAAATATAATCTCCAATATGTCCCTATGCTTTCCATCTCCTTCATTATATAATTGATGAGCTCTCTCACCCAGGGTCCCACCCACTGTGAGGTTGCTTCCATGCAAAGGCTCCTTCACAAAAATTGTGTTGTCCATCAAGATGGTGCAATGTATCTAGACATATTTTTTGACTTGGTCAACCTTAACTAATTCTTCATGCCCAATCCATTTTCACACTCAAGGTGCCTTCATTTTATCTAGCCGGATTGATCTCTATTGACGTTGAGCTGGCTTTATTTAGAATCCACTTTTTGAGAATAAATCATGTTGACTTGGTCAAACTTGACCTTGTCCACATAGTTTAGATATTGTTCACACATGTGGATGCTTGAATTGGTTATTTCATGATCCCCTTTCACATTAGGGAGGATTTTTATTCATACTTGAGCAAATTAGGAGCCTCCTTGCTCAATTATTCATGCATCTATATTTCAAAAGAAAAATCTAATATTCCTATTAGCTGAAACTAAATTAGGAATATTTCACTCATCAACAATGAGAGACCTTAGATCTTGGTCTTCCCATGAAAGAGGAATCTCCATTTCATTCTCTTGAGAAGAAAGCTCATCTGCAATGGGGACTTGGCCCTTGATAAGGTATACGAGTTTTCATCCCCTTCAACGGTTTTCTAAAATGGTGTTGGGTTTATGGATCCTTCCATCCCATGCAAAGGTTTAGTTTGCTTTGGTTTTATTAGCTCCATAGAAGGTGTTTCATAAAAATTTTCATCAAACTGTTCCACTACACTTCTAATGTACTTTGCATAGGTATATGTGTTTGCATTCTTTAAGGAAAAGGATTCAAACAACAACCAAGAATAAGCTTTACCTTCAAAATGCACGGCTCCTACTTTGATGGCTTCATTTTCTGAAACTTGATGTTGCTGCACATAGGTGTTTAGCTCCTCCACCCAAACCCTAGCTAGAAATTTAGGTCAGCCATCAAAAGTAGATAGAAATAATCTACCCACACCATGTTGCTTGCTCCTTGTGCCTCTTTCCTCCTTGATCTTACAAAACCCTTGGAAGTTCAAGTGATCTTGGAACCTTTTAGATTGAGATTCATACTCTTGCAAATATTCACCAAGAGTCTCTTTCTTTGGTAGATATCCTTTTTCCATCTCATTTGTCATGAACATATGGATGGTAGAGAATTTTAAATCTGACGGTGTGGATAAATACTCACACCCATAATATGAGTAATTAGACCTTTCCTCATGTCCAAATCTTGTTGAGGGATCTCCATGTTTTTCCCTCCTCATTTCTTTGATGTCTTTATTGATGCCATACAAAGTGTGTAAAAGAAGTTTTGAGAACTTCTTCCCTCCAGAAAATAAGGGTTTGCCTTGATCCCTTTTGAATATCCCTTCCTTCTCATGAGAAGACTCCATAATGGTTGAAATGCACAAGCTGAGCCACGATTAGAGCTCTGATACCACTGTAATATTCCCAAATGGGAATATTAGCAATACATGCATTAAAAAAACGTATTCTTAAAAATTATATGCATTAACCTATCAATGCAGCCCATGGATCCATTATTTCTGACATTATATCAACCAAATGTAAAATGAAATCAGAAACAAATCACTTTTGCATAGTTAAACAAGCCTCGTATGCCCAAAACAACCCAAAAACACTGAAACCCCAAGACTATTACAACACAGAAATTATTGTAGAAAGTGACAGCATAGTTATTTGAGGGTTTATACTCATAAATATAGACACAAACCAGATCTAATTATTTATTAATCAATAGAGCACAAAAACAGAGATCTAGTCTCTTTTACATAGATCCAATATGACCTAGAAAGGGTTTCTTGACAAACATGAGATACATGAAGTATTTGCAGCAGATATATGGCTGAATCACACTATATGGCTGAAACACTACATAAATATGGTTGATCATGCAAAGAAATGTTTGTAGCCCCTACTAGCTTTCTGGGAAAAAGGTTGATCCTCCTCCTGGGAAAATAGCTCATAAAACAAGTGATTAAACCATCCCACTGCAAAACCCTAAGAAATAATGTAGTTTCATCAAGGTATTGCATTGTTGCTGAAGGTGACGACTTGGCCTAACACCAGATAGTGGAAAATGTAGCACAATATGCACCTCTTAGATCCCTTAAACAAGTTTTCCAGGAAGGCATCGAGAATTCCCGCATGAGAAAACCCTTGCATTAAACAGTGCAACAAACTTAGCTAAACAACCAAAGAATGCAAGAAGTTTAAACAGACCACATAAAAAATGTAATCTTCAATCATGTCCCATATGGCTACCATTCCCTACATTATATATTTTATGAGTTTCCTCACCATGGATCCCACCAAACTAACAGGTTACTTCCTTGCAAAGGCTCCTCCATCAAAATTACATTGTATCCATTAGTCCCACTCATCTATTTACAAAATTGTTTGATTTAGTCAACCATGAATTAGTCTCCATGCATTGTCTCCATTCACATCCAAGGTGTCTTTATTCTGACTAGCTAGATTGATCTTCATTCACACTGAGCTATCTTTATTTATGATCCACTCCTCACATATTAATGTTGTTGACTTGGTCTAACTTAACCTTGTCCACACATATTAGACCTTGTTAACACATGAGGATGTTTGATCTAATTATTAACATGATCCCTTTTCTCATTAAGAGGGATTTTATGCCTACTTAAGCAACCTATGGGCCTCCTTACCCATTTATTCATCTAACTAGATATTAAGAGCAAAATTAATATTCCCATTAGTTGCATGCTAATTTAGGAATATTACAGTCTCCCCCTCCCAAATGTTGCTTTTCCTCAAGAAACTCCAAGGCGGCTGCAAAATCTCCCCCGCTCCTCTTGTGGCCTTCCCTCCCAATAGTCTCCACCATTGCTTCAGATATTCTGCAACAATTCTATCTCCCAATGGTTCCTCCCAAATGTGTATGTTGGTCATTTGTGGATAAAACAAATGGTGCTCATCATGAAATAAGGGAAGGTCTATATGGAAACCTTCTTGCTGTTCAATGGCCTCCTCATGGTAGAAGTGATGACAATCCTGGGGGACTTCATTCCCAATGAAAGACTCCCACCTCCATGCTATCATCCAAATGAAATGAATCACCTCTCAACTTGGTAAGTCATAGAAAAGCTCCTCCCAAATTCTCATGAGAGGCACATCCCAAGTGCTCCAAAAAATCACATGACCCACATTATAGAGAAACAAGTGATATACTATAGTTCCCATCACATATCCCACGCTCCCCTTGAAGCATGTAGTGCAGAAAGTGTGGGAAATTCCCTTCCCCAAGGACACATCAAACCAATGTGTCTTCCTTCCAACCATCTTCCCAACAAATATAAGAACATCTTCAGCATATGGAATCATAATTAAAGTCATGCTAGCTGCCATATGTAGTAAAGGAGAAGCACAATGGTCCCTCATGTGAAACTATCGCATTTTTTCTCCTAACTGTCATAGAGTATGATATAACAAGAGTTATTTCCACCACTTGTTTGCTGCCCCATTCTTCTTGCATGCTTGGAGAAGGAGTATGATGGTTGGTGTTAATGAATCACACCATTAATATTACATAATCTCCCCAAAATATTTTAAGGAATGGTCAACATCACCATTGCTCATGGCCCCAAGTACCCCATGAAGCAAATTAGAAAGTGTGCCTCCTCTTGGAGCAATGTCTTGCACATGTCTGGTAAGAAAATACAAGTATATAGTAAACTAATCATGATGTTCAGAAATACAAGTCTTACCATACACTTGGTTCAAATCAGTTAGGTAGCTCATGGATGAGCTCCCTGTCACACCCAATGAATAAGGAGGCGGTAATGATAACTCTTCCCAAGAGCTATGTCCCACCTCAACCCGAAAACAATCTATGCACTTCCTCATGAGATAGTCCATCTCCTCTTTGAAGTTTTCCCACATGAATCCCTCCAAGATAGTATGGCATGCTCAAATGTAACCAGTGGGTTTAGAAAGTAAGATATCATAGGTTGCATTAAGTAGTTTATCCTTGATCTTGGAGTCTCCAGTCAAATAGATCTGATCATGAGAATAAATGACTCCATGAACCACTTTATACCTCCTATCCATCACTTGCCCATATAGAACCTTACATGGGAAGAGGTTCTTGGAATATTCTATCAAGATTTGGGACTCCCAATATGGATCTAGTCTCCCCAACAATGACAGTGTTGTAGAAATCTGAAATGTAGCTCTTGTCATAACATGGATCTCCTCTTTGACATGCTTGATGCCAAAGTCACATGTTGGAGTACTATCACCTTTCTTTTCCTACCTCTCTTGTAGCTGATCTTGCTCAAGACAAGATTGAAGTAGATGAAAGTCAACCTCCCCTTGAAAAGTTTTTTTCTTCCAAAACTTCCCTAATTTGGCCCATGCATGCAAGAGTTTTGGTACCCTCTTGTCATATTCATAAATATTTCTTCTATGTGGAAATATCATTGGCTTCTCAAAAGATATGGGGTGGCCTTTTGATATCATGCTCATGTCATCATAGATTCCTGAATTCTCCTTTTCCAACACAAATAGCTAAGTGGGAGATAGAAATGTCCATTCTAGAAAATTGCTTACCTCTCATTTGAACCCATCAAAGATTCTCTCCATTGTGCTACCTTCTCCCAAGGCTCCTTCCTTAGCCAAATATGTCAATGCTACACCAAGTTGAGAGAACACTTTATTCTTCTTCCAATCAGGGGGTCTCCCTGGTGGGATGTCTCCATGCAAAGAGACATGGAGGCATAGAGTAGGATGTATATGTGTGTGGATATATTTTTCCTTGTCCTTTCTGCACAAATCTCCTTGCCTTATTTGTGTATCAATATTATAAAATAGAGAGGGGTGTGTGCTCCTCATCATATGATGCTTTTTATCCCCTTTATCTCCTCCTATCTTCAAGATCTCACCATTTTATAATGAGGGCACATGCTACACATGGTTTGTGCCATGATCTCCATATGTGAGATTCTTTGGAACTCCTTGCAAGAGTGCATGAGTTTCTCTCCTTGGAGCAAGTGCTCCATCTTCCTCTTCATGAGGTAATAGATGTTCTCTTGATATGACAGCATTTTTACCTCTAGCCTTCTCTTCCTCCTCATCAATAGTGGAAAATGCCTCATCAACAATGAGAGACCTTAGATCTTGGTCTTCCCTTGAAAGAGGAATATCCATGCCTTTCTCTTGAGAATAAAGCTCATGATGAAATGGGGACTTGGCCCTTGACAAGGTATACAAGTTTTCATCCTCTTCAATGGTTTTCTGAAATGGAGCTGTATATGGATCCTTCCATCCCATGCAAAGGTTTAGTTTTTTTTGGTTTGATTAGCTCCATAGAAGGTGTTTCATAAAAATTTCCATCTAACCATTCCACTACTCTTCTAATGAACTTTGCATAAGTAGATGCATTTTCATTCTTTAAGGAAAAGGATTCAAAAAAACACTAACCATAAGCTTTACCTTCAAAATGCAGTGCTGCTATTTTGATTTCTTCATTTTCTGAAACTTGATGTTCCTGCACATAGGTGTTTAGCTCCTCCACCCAAACCATAGTTGGATATTTAGGTGAGCCATAAAAAGTAGATAGAAAGGATCTACCCACACCATTTTGCTTGCTCCTTGTGCTCCTTTCCTCCTTGATCTTTCAAAACCCTTGGAAGTTTAAGTGATATTGGAACCTCTTAGATTGAGATTCATACTCTTGCAAATATTCGCCAAGAATCTCTTTCTTTGATACATCTTTCTCCATCTCATTTTTCATGAACATATGGCTCGTAGAGAGTTTTAAATCTGATGGTGTGGCTAAATACTCACACCCATAATATGAGGAATTAGAGCTTTCCACATGTCCAAATCTTGTCGAGGGATCTCCATGTTTTTCCCTCCTCATTTCTTTGATGTATTTACTGATGCCATGCAAAGTGTGTACAAGAAGTTTTGAGAACTTATTCCCTCCAGAGAATGATGTTTTGCCTTGATCCCTTTTGAAGATCCTTTCCTTCTCATGATAAGACTCCATAATGGTTGAAATGCATAGGTTGAGCCAAGATTAGAGCTCTAATACCACTGCAATATTCCCAAATGGGAAAATCAACAATACATGCATTAAAAACACATTATTTAGAATTATATGAATTAAAAAATGAATGAAGCCCATGGATCCATTAGAGCTGACATTATATCAACAAAATGTAAAAATAAATCAGAAAAAAATCACTTTTGCATAGTTAAACAGGCCTCCTATACCCAAAACAGCCAAAAACACTCAAACCTCAAGACTACTGCAACACAAAAATTATTGCAGAAAGTGAAAGCACCATTATTTGAGGGTTTATACTTATAAAGATAGAGACAAACCATATTTGATTATTTATTAATCATTAGAGCACAAAGACATAGATCTAGTCTCTTTTACATAGATCCAAGATGACCCGGCAAGGGTTTCTTAACAAACATGAGAGACATGGAGTATTTGTAGTATATATATGGCTGAATCACACCGTATGGCTGAATAATTACATAAATATGGATGATGATGCAAAGAAATGGTTGTAGATCCTACTAGATTTTCGGGAAAAAGGTTGATCCTCCTCCTGAGAAACTAGCTCATAAAACAAGGGATTAAACCCTCCCACTGCAACACCCTAAGAAATAACGCAGTTTCTACAAGGGACTGAGCCGTTGCTGAAGGTGAATCCTTGGCCTAACACCAGATAGTGGAAAATGTAGCACAAGATGCACCTCTTAGATCCCTTAAATAAGTTTTCCAAGAAGGAGTGGGGAATTCCCACATGAGAAAACCCTTGCACTAAATGATGCAGCAAACATAGCTAAAAAACCAAAGAATACAAGAAGTCTAAAAATACCAGATACAAAATATAATATTCAATCATGTCCCATATGGATTCCATTCCCTCCATTATATAGTTGATGAGCTTCCTCACCATGGGTCCCACCCAATTATGAGGCTACTTCCTTACAAAGGCTCCTCCACCAAAATTATGTTGTCTCCATTAGTCCCACTCATCTATTTACAAATTTGTTTGATTTAGCCAATGATGACTTAGTCTCCATGCATTGTATCCATTCACACCCAAGGTGTCTTTATTCTGACTAGTTAGATTGATCTTCATTCACACTGAGCTGTCTTTATTTATGATCCACTCCTCACATATTAATGTTGTTGACTTGGTCAAACTAGACCTTGTCCACACATATTAGACCTTGTTCACACATGAGGATGTTTGATCTAGTTTTTAACATGATCCATTTTCTCATTATGAGGTATTTTATGCCTACTTAAGCAACTTATGGGCCTCCTTACCCATTTATTCATCTAACTAGATATTAAGAGAAAAATTAATATTCCCATTAGCTGTATGCTAATTTGGGAATATTACACGAAGTGCGATCAGATGAGGACTAGTAGATCTGGGGGAAGATCAACGGTGGACGGAAAAATGCATACCACACATTGCAGTGCTAAAAGGATAGCAATAAGGTGACCGCAAGTTAAGATAATTTTTTTGTGATGCGAAATGGAGGGACACGTGTTGACCCTACGCAACATTGCATACCACAAGAAATAGGAGGTAAATTCAAAGGTATCACAAGGAATGTTATGTTGGTTGTGATGTGGTAAGTTTTATGTGATGTGATGTGATGAAGGGAATCCACATGGCAGCACCACGCACGAGTGCATATCATAGATCGCAAGGTTTAAGGTGTATTGCTAACGACAAAGTCGTAAACCTTTGGGTAAGGATTTGCAATGAGATATGATTGGTCAAGTGATGTGGGACCCAATAGCCTCTGTTACGTGTATGTTATATGCGCCATAGTGTAAAGTTTATGTTGTTGACTGCTAATTGTATATTTTTTTAAATATATATGCATTGTTGATCATTTAAATGTATTTATATTGATTAAAGCCCACATTTGTAATCCACCATGGGCATAAAAGGAGTTGATTAAAGCCCACATTTGTAATCCATCGTGGGCATAAAAGGAGTGTTATGTGGGCCATACACCAAAGGTCACAAACGAATGGCATAAATGCATAACAAAGGAACAGGAACTCATGCAGAACAATGTTACAACAGTAAAGCTAATGAAGGGGTTGAATGCAGAAGAAGAGTCGGGCTAAAAGGGGTAGTTATGCAACAAAGGTGGAATATAATGGCATAAGCAAAAAAAACACAAAGACAACAAGCAGAAGAGGACAAACACATAGAAAAGTGAAGAAACTTATGGACTGAGTAAATAATCGAGAGTAAATGAAAATGTATTATTTATTTTTATATTTTTTTTTATGCAAAGGCAAGTCTCTGTAGGCAAAGAAAAACTCCAATTTGATATTGTAATGATTGTATATATTTTTGTAACATTTGGAATATACTAAGTGAGGAAATGAGTGGGCGAAAGGTAAGAGTCGTTCCTGTTCACTTCATAAATGAAAACAACCATGAAGTTATCTGTATAAAATAGGTAATATCCATGTGCAGAATGTAACAAAAACAGAGAGAGATAGAGAGAGAGTGCACCAGAATTGAAGAGAGTTCAAGATTGTTAGAAAGTTGAGGAATGAAGAGAGTAGAAGAATATAAGAAAGTTGTATAATGTTAGAGAGTGGAAGAAGAAGATGGAGCAGATAGAGAAGTTGTGAAGATCTAGAGATGATTTAAAGCAGATATAAAGGCGAGAAGGACAACAACGAAGAAGGAGAAAAACAGAGCTAATATCTAGGTAAATCAGCATATGATTTTATTGCAAAGTGAGGAAGTTGGTGCTTCCATATAAATTTGTAGCTTGATAGATGTCCAATTGTAGATGGTTGAGGTAGGAGCCTCCTGTGGGTTGTAGCCTATAGAAAATACATGGGAGTTGGTTCTTCCATTTCAAGTTGTAGCTTGATAGATGTCCATTTGTAGCTGGCTGAGGTAGGAGCCTCCTGTGGGTTGTAGCCTACAGAAAATATATGTGAGTTGGAGCTATCTTGCAAGTTGTATCTTGCAGAATTGGGGTAATAGCCTCCTGTAGGTTGGAGCCTACAAAAAATCAGTGGTGAGAAGGAGTTGGAGCTTTCCTTTACATCACAACACTAATAAGATGTGGTTTTCTCCCTTATGGGTTTCCACCTATATCTATTTTCTATGTGCACGATGATTAAGTGTTGATATTTTTTATTTAATCTTCTTAATACCTACTGCTCACTTAATAAGATTGATGTTCCATTATACATTAAGTTGATCTTGAAATTAAGGTGTAAATAACTGTAAAAGAAAGTTTTGCAAGACCATGAATGCATTAAACTGATTCACCCCCACTCTTAATTTAACTAAGGGTTCAACATAAGTGTCATTATCATGTTATATTATCTCTAGCATGTGTCACTTTCAAAGTCGTTCACATTTTACAAGTGTCGTCTTATGTTTTCCTCATGTCACAGGGGTTACTTTTATGTTTTCACTCCTACATGTTTCATAAATTTTACCATCACGAAAAGCTATCTCTACCACACTTTCATGGATCAAACAGTATTACATATCATTGGAACATGCACCAGACACAATCCTATAGCTTAGCACACCTTTTGGTCATAGTCTTCGTAGTTGTCGTAACTTGGTTTCTAAGTCTTGTAATGTTTCGTTTCAGTTGTCGCACTTAGAAATAGGTGTCACTTTTCTATTGTTTTAAGGTGTGACCATTTTTCATGAGCCTTGTGCATTCCATTGGATTGTATTGATGGAGTTTATGTGTGTGAAATATATTTTAATCGTGTCAGGATTCATTTCTTTCTCCTACTTTGTTGGTCTCGCACTTAGCCATTATTAGGTTTATTCTTGGTCCTATAGCCCAATGCAAGTTCTAAAGGAATTAATCCTCTTAATAGGAGATAAGCACAACTTATTCATGAGCCTCATTGATTTATATTTCCTCCCATACTTGTGGACTAAGTATTTTCTAAGGCCTTCTCCCTCTCAAAGTGCGATAGTAATTCCTAAGGATAAGTCACCTAGCCTTGTGCCGCCTCCCTCAGTGAAACACGCATTCCAAATGAACAAGTAGCTATTGTTGGAGATAAATGAACCCTTCCAATCCTGGGGGCAATTTAAACAATGAATCACGCTTCAAATTCTCAATGAAAAACCACACTTTAGAACCATGGAAAATTTTAAGGATAGAAATTTGTTTTAAAGTTTAGAAATATTGATGAATATTACTAGTCCATAATATGGAAATTGTCATAGGCTTAGCGATAGTTTTGTAAAAATATTCATATTTATAATTATTTTGAATAGTATATGTAATTTTTTGGCAATTTATAAGGTAAAATATTCTTATACAATAAAATTTGGACGAATCATACTCTAAAATATTGTAAATTCACCAATCTTTTTTTTTTTTTTGAAAAGCATGGAAAATTAGCCCACCTGTGAATATTAGCCCCTAAATTTTTCCCTGTTCAGAACAACAAGAACCTTATCTCCTCTAAAAAGTGCACTCTATAAAACAATAACATTCTTTCCTTAGAAAGTGCACTATGAGAGCGTAAGAGCACTTTAGAACAATGAGCGCACTTTTAGTAATATGAGCACAATACTTCGACTCGAAGAATTATGCCCTCGAGTTCATGGCACACTTATGAAGCATGAATATACATTATTCTCTTAGAGTGCATGGTGCAATCACAAAGCACAAATCCTTAGAGCACATGGTGCAATCATGAATCACAAAGCTTCATCATTACCTTAGAGTGCATGGCGTATTCATGAAGCCTGAAGCTTTGTAATGATGAAGCTTTGTGATTCGTGATTGCATTAGTGCACCCTCAATGGTCTCATCAACACATTAGTGCACCTTGAAAGCCTAAAGGCCTGAAGCTTCATGCCATCATTTATGTGGAGTGTTCCCTTGTGCCCTCTTATTCTATTTGATCACATGAGTGTAACTTAGAGGCCTAAAGGTCTGAATCCTCTCTCCTTCATCTCCTAGATGTGTGCCCCTGTGCCCTCTTATTCTCTTTGAGTGCATAAGTGAAACTTGAAGTCCTAAAGGCCTAAACCCTCACTCCTTCACCTATTTGGACTATGCTCTTTCACCCTTGAACTCTCTCTCGCTTATCTGAGTGCACAAGCACACCTTGAAGGCCTATTGTGAGCCTTCATGAGTTTAAATGAGCCTCTTCTTTTAATCCTCTCACGGGCCTATTATGAGTTGATCATTCCATGAGATATGTAGTGATAGAATAGATGTTTTCATTTTGATTTTCCCTTGCAATTTGTTAGTGTCAGGCTGTTCAGACTATCACCAATGATCAAACGAACTCTTATCATGTATTGTTAGGTTCTCAAAGTCAATTTTTTGTCATTTCATTAGGTATTTAAGTAAAAAAATGGTCACTCGATAGTGTTTCCAGGACTATTTCTACTCCTTTCAAAATTTTCACATGCTGGTCCTTATCATCACTCAGCTGAGTGTACCATAATTGTAAGATCTATTAAAGTCAGTCTTGTCAGTCCTCCGTCAGAGATCATTTCGCTTTCTGCATTTCATTTTTAGGTGTCTCGCTTGATTTACTTCGTTGCATTTCGATAGGGGGCATGCCAATATCTGACGGAAGGGCTTGGTATTTGTGTTTCCCTCATGCTTGTACCTGTCGGGCTGCTAAAAATTTCTCTATGTTCATCAAAACTCATTTCAGGCCATGAGGATGGTGTTCAAAGAAGTTCTTAGTTCAAAATTTCATCATCAAACATGCTCGAGGACGTTTCTTGTTCAAAACTCTCTTTTGAATAAGAAATGGTCAATTTTTTTTTTGTAATAAAATTTATATATCCAGGACTGGTTTTTAGGAGGTTGACATTGTTGGGTTATGGTCAGATTCTTGATAGGTGTTTGTGAGAAAAATACAACCTCTACCATGGCTAAAATCATGGATATTGATGGTGATTCTTTGATGGGGATTATGGATGTGTTGCCTGATGCAGTAGTGTAGCACATGCTCTCATTTGTCAAGAATGCCAGAGATGTGGCCTTGTGTTGCTATGTTAGTAAAAAATGGAGAGAGGCTATGAGAAACATTCACAGACTTTATTTTTAGAGAAGTGTTTATGATGATGGATTGACTGAGTCAGATGCTATTGTAAGCCGCATGGTATTTTCAACATCTGCATTGGAAGGGCTAATTGTCTATTGCCATTTTTCTGTGAATAGCGCTTGGTTGTCACACGCATGCAATTCATTGAAGCACTTGGAACTTCGACAAGATAATCTTGTAGTAAAAGGTCCTGTACCTAATTTTCCCACTAAGTTTGATTACATTTGTTCCTTGCCTCATCTTGAAAGCCTCAAGTTATGGGGTGTTCATTTATTCCGAGCACCAAATTGCAGCCCTTTCATGAACCTTCATACATCGGAAGTTTTTGGTGTTCGTACACGTGATTCTACTTTATCCAGCATCATTAATGCGTGTTCGATGCTGAAGTGTTTGGCTTTGCTGGGCTGTGATGGTGTCAAAGTGGTGAACATTGATTTGCAGCTTCTAGAGGAGTTTTTCACCATGTGCTTTTCCAAGGGTGTAGCGCACCCATTGCACGCAGCGCACTGGGCAACCCGCGCAGTGCACAAAGCTGCTACGTGTTAAGTTAAGTTACAATGGGGAGTGAATGTATTGAAGCTTGCATAAAGGACAAACAAACACATAGACTAGCATAATTTTCTAGTTCCTTATCTCCAGCAGCATTTACTTTGAAAAAGGTTTGAAATGATCCAGATTTGAATCATGATCGCTCTCCAGGGAATGGTGCACAGCAGAATCAAACAAATGCAAATTGCGGTAGTGGATGTAATGGCTTGAATAAAAGGTTGACTGAGGTGGCTTGTTGGATGTATACTAGAGAGTGGCAGGCTACTTGCATGCGCCTAGCATACATGAGGGCCATGCTGAATCAGGACGTAAGTTTCTTTGACACTGATGCCACAAGTGGGGAGGTGGTGTCTGCAATCACCGACGACGTTATTATAGTGCAGGATGCCATTTCTGAGAAGGTTGGGAATTTTTTCACTTCATCAGCCAATTCGTTGCTGGGTTCGTAGTGGGTTTCTCGACGGTGTGGCAATTCAGTCTGGTCACGTTGGCGATTGTTCCTTTGATAGCACTTGCAAGGGGGCTGTATGCCTTTGCTGTGACCGGTCTCATGAGTCGGAGTCGATTGGCTTATATTAAAGGCCGGGGGGATTGCTGAAATGGTAATTGGAATTTGCAGACGGTGTATACATTCATAGGGGAGGACAAGGATGTTAATTCATACAAAAATGCTCTGCAAGAAACATATGAAATTGGAAGAAAAGAGGATGAAGGAATTAAAAAAATTGCGAACAGAGATTGTTGTAATACTGGTGGAAGCTGGAATAGCCAAATTTGATAGCAAACCTTTAGTGACATCTACTGATCTGTGAAAGTACCTGAAATTTCATATGTTCTATTCATTAACTATAGGTTTCGTCTCCCTTTTTCTATGAATATACATCTGGCAGGTTTGTGAGGAGACAAGAAAAGTTCTTGTTCGCCTAATTTGCTATTTGCAATGGCTCCCAACTTAAAGTTTATAAGTTTTTTGTGCCATTTCTTTAGACAGAATTTGTCTTTGGGTGATCACATTAAGTGAACAACTTTTGGTAGAAAAGCATGGATTAGTTATCATGTCGAACATCCGAGAGATTTTATCATCTGCACAATTCAGAATTACATTGACTTCGCAGTTGAATGCTTCCTTTTGAGCAGCACTTTAGAACCTCTGATCATCATTATCCCATTAGCTAATTCCAAAATTGTCGATCGAGCCAGACATATTATGTGCTATGGCTCCGAAATCCATTCAGAAGGTTCTCAAGTGAGGCGGAATTTTAGTTTAACAGCTATTTTTATTAAAAATGGTTTTTTCAAGTAGCAAAAGGGAAAGCGGACAGTCAAAACTAAAATTAAACGTAGATTACCTACCACAGCAAATAGATAGGAATAGATTTCCTATTTATGACTTCAGTTGCATTTCAAAGGGTCTATGCTCTAGATTTGGTTTTTTAGTTGGTCGTCAGAGAATTTCAAGGGGAACGATGTTCTGTTTTCTATCTTTATCAGTCCAGTTGAAACAAACCTTTGTTTTTGGTCGATCTGTTCTCTCATAGCAGAGTCTATTTATTGTATTGTAAAACATTTGTAAGAGAGAGTTCTAAAAAGTGTGGGAGGAAAAAACCCAGTGCTATCACTGTACAGTTTTGACAGAGAAATAATTAAATGGTGCAGCTCTGATTTGTAAGATTCTTGCGGTATGAGTTTAGCATGTGTTTCCTCTTTATGTTTCATATGTTTTTGTTATGTTCACAGTTCATTCATAATCATTTTTAGCTGAATGCTTTTACAGCAAGGAAGGTAGAATTCATTTCTTGCTCTGCCTTGAGGAAGTGTTCAGACTTTGTGTTTCTTCTTCTGCCTGGAAAGGATTCATCGGTTAATGCCCTTTTCAGTCTTCTTAAACAGTCTTTTAACCCCATTTAAATTAAATTTGATTGCGAAAACCTCATGCCTATCTCGCCTTATGAAATACTCTGTGCCTTTGATTAAATCTCTCTGCTCATGCTGTTCTTTGCCCCATACAGCCCAGAAAACCTAATCATTTATCAAAATACCTCATTCATATTTATTTACTAGCCTAAAATCAGTATCAATTTTGAATCATCTCAGACCCTATTGCTTATTTTTACTGAGTGTGATTCGGAGAGAGCCCTCTCCTATCCTCGTAGGGCTAGCTACGAGGTTGAGCTTGGTTTGATGTTTCCTTGAACCTTGCCTTCCTTCAACCTAAGGCAGATTCCAACTCTAACATAGTGGCGACCATACTGGGGATCTCTTCCCCGATAAAGGATGACAAATTTCAGGTCCGATTGCTAATGGTGGACAGCAGTCAGACACGTATGAAGGCTGAAACGTTCACCCGGCAACTCCAACTCAATCCAGAGATTCCAGTGCTCACTGATCCATTCATGCAATGGTAGGGTATGTGGCAAACCCTACACTTTGTGAAGTTTTAAAAGAAGTTAGATATTGGTTAGTGGATTTTGAAATTGATGAAATATTTTTCAGTGTCGTGCTTCAATTTTTGAAATCTCCGAAGTTTCCTCTTGAAGCTAAAAATGGTTTCTTTGAGTTATTTGTTGAAAATTTTGAGAAGGAGATTCAGTATTTGAATGATCAGATTGAATCATGTGAATTCTAAGATCCCAGAAAGTTCTTGGAAACTCTCCCTCCTTCAAAATAAGAAACCATAGAGCTACCCGTGGATGTTTGCATTGACAATGTGCAGCTAGAGGTATGTATTTCAGAGTTGGGGTAGCAAACAGAGTCTGGCTTTTGCGATCCTATTGAAACGTACATGGAAATGTTTTTCAGTTTGACTGATAGTTCAAACTGTCTTCTACATAACCAGACTCATTACGTGCATGTATGGCTGCCAGCAATTACATCTGTGTCCTGGTGGAAGCACTCTCAAGAAGAATCCTTGTCACAGTTACTTGAATGGTTGATCTGGCATTACAACATTACTTGATCTATTGGCTCTGTAGAAAAGTAGGGTAGATTTTGTTAATAAATAAGCAGCCAAAGGCAGCACTTCGTTCCAGTTCATTGCAGTTTTGGTTTCAGTTTATTGAGTCAGTTTTTCAGTCTTTCAGTTGAGTTAGTTTGTGTCATATTTTTCAGTCAATAAATCAGTCAAATTCTTGTGTTTTTTGTTGAAATAATGACTCCATTTCCCAATGGATGAAGGCACTGTCTAGCTCTCCCAGAGATCTGCCATTCTTGGCACCTCTAGGGAGCTACCATCCCCATTGGAGCCAATGTTAGAGTCAGTCTTGTCAGTCCTTCGTCAGAGACCATTTCGCTTTCTGCATTTCATTTTTAGGTGTCTTGCTTGATTTACTTCGTTGCATTTCATTAGGGGGCATGCCAATATCTGATGGAAGGGCTTGTTATTTGTGTTTCCCTCATGCTTGTACATGCCGGGCTGCTAAAAATTTCTCTATGTTCATCAAAACTCATTTCAGGCCATGAGGATGGTGTTCAAAGAAGTTCTCAGTTCAAAATTTCATCATCAAACATGCTCGAGGACATTTCTTGTTCAAAACTCTATTTTGAATAAGAAATGGTCAAATTTTTTTTTTGTAATAAAATTTATATATCTAGGACTGGTTTTTAGGAGGTTGACATTGTTGGGTTATGGTCAGATTCCTGATAGGTGTTTGTGAGAAAAATACAACCTCTGCCATGGCTAAAATCATGGATATTGATGGTGATTCTTTGATGGGGATTATGGATGTGTTGCCTAATGCAGTAGTGTAGCACATGCTCTCATCTGTCAAGAATGCCACAGATGTGGCCATGTGTTGCTGTGTTAGTAAAAAATGGAGAGAGGCTATGAGAAACATTCGCAGCCTTTATTTTTCGAGAAGTGTTTGTGACGATGGATTGACTGAGTCAGATGCTGTTGTAAGCCGCATGGTATTTTCAACATCTGCATTGGAAGGGCTAATTGTTTATTGCCATTTTTCTGGGAATAGCGCTTGGTTGTCACACGAATGCAATTCATTGAAGCACTTGGAACTTCGACTAGATAATCTTGTAGTAAAAGGTCCTGTACCTAATTTTCCCACTAAGTTTGATTACATTTGTTCCTTGCCTCATCTTGAAAGCCTCAAGTTATGGGGTGTTCATTTATTCCAAGCACCAAATTGGAGCCCTTTCATGAACCTTCATACATTGGAAGTTGTTGGTGTTCGTACACGTAATTCTGCTTTATCCAGCATCATTCATGCGTGTCCGATGCTGAAGTGTTTGGCTTTGTTGGGCTATGATGGTGTCAAAGTGGTGAAAATTGATTTGCAGCTTCTAGAGGAATTTTTCACCATGTGCTTTTCCAAGGGAGCGACGCACCCATTGCGCGCGGCACACTAGGCAGCCTGCGCGGCGCACAGAGCTGCTACGTGTTAAGTTAAGTTACAATGGGGAGTGAATGTATTGAAGCCTGCATAAAGGATGAACAAATGCATAGACTAGAAGAATCTGCTAGTTCCTTATGTCGAGCAGCATTTATTTTGAAAAAGGTTCGAAATGATCCAGATTTGAATCATGATCGCTCTCCAGGGAATGGTGCACAACAGAATCAAACAGATGCAAATTGTGGCAGTGGATGTAATGGCTTGAATAAAAGGTTGACTGAGGTGGCTTGTTGGATTTATACTGGAGAGCAGAAGGCTACTTGCATGCGCCTAGCATACATGAGGGCCATGCTGAATCAGGACGTGAGTTTCTTTGACACTGATGCCACAAGTGGGGAGGTGGTGTCTGAAATCACCGACAACGTTATTATAGTGCAGGATGCCATTTCTGAGAAGGTTGGGAATTTTTTCACTTCATCAGCCGATTCATTGCTGGGTTCGCAGTGGGTTTCTCGACAGTGTGGCAATTCAGTTTGGTCACGTTGGCGATTATTCCTTTGATAACACTTGCAAGGGGGGTGTATGCCTTTGCTGTGACCGGTCTCATGAGCCGGAGTCTATTGGCTTATATTAAAGGCCGGGGGGGTTGCTGAAAAGGTAATTGGAATTTGTAGACGGTGTATACATTCATCGGGGAGGACAAGGTTGTTAATTCATACAAAAATGTTCTGCAAGAAACATATGAAATTGGAAGAAAAGAGGATGAAGGAATTAAACAAATTGCGAATAGAGATTGTCGTAATACCGGTGGAAGCTGGAATAGCCAAATTTGATAGCAAACCTTTAGTGACATCTACTGATCTGTGAAAGTACCTGAAATTTCATATGTTCTATTCATTAACTATAGGTTTCGTCTCCCTTTTTCTATGAATATACATCTGGCAGGTTTGTGAGGAGACAAGAAAAGTTCTTGTTTGCCTAGTTTGCTATTTGCAATGGCTCCCAGCTTAAAGTTTATAAGTTTTTTGTGCCATTTCTTTAGACAAAATTTGTCTTTGGATGATCACATTAAGTGAACAGCTTTTGCTAGAAAAGCATGGATTAGTTATCGTGTCGGACATCCAAGAGATTTTATCATCTGCACAATTCAGAATTACATTGACTTTGCAGTTGAATGCTTCCTTTTGAGAAGCACTTTAAAACCTCTGATCATCATTATCCCATTAGCTAATTCCAAAAATGTCAATAGAGCTAGACATATTATGTGCTATGGCTTCGAAATCCATTCAGAAGGTTCTCAAGTGAGGCGGAATTTTATTTTAATAGCTATTTTTATTAAAAATGGTTTTTTCAAGCGGCAAAAGGGAAAGCGGACAGTCAAAACTAAAATTAAATGTAGATTACCTACCACAGCAAAAAGATAGGAACAAATTTCCTATTTATGAATTCAGTTGCATTTCAAAGGGTCTACGCTCCAGATTTGGTTTTTTAGTTAGTGATTAGAGAATTTCAAGGGGAACGCTATTCTCTTTTCTATCTTTATCAATCCAGTTGAAACAAACCTTTGTTTTTGGTCGATATGTTCTCTCATAGCAGAGTCTATTTATTGTATTGTAAAACATTTGTAAGAGAGAGTTCTGAAAAGTGTGGGAGGAAAAAACCCAGCGCTATCAGTGTACAGTTTTGACAGAGAAATAATTAAATAGTGCAGCTCTGATTTGTAAGATTCTTGCGGTATGATTTTAGCATGTGTTTCCTCTTTATGTTTCATATGTTTTTGTTATGTTCACAGTTCATTCATAATCGTTTTTAGCTGAATGCTTTTACAGTAAGAAAGGTAGAATTCATTTCTTGCTCTGCCTTGAGGAAGTGTTCAGACTTTGTGTGTCTTCTTCTGCCTGGAAAGGATTCATTGGTTAATGCCCTTTTTAGTCTTCTTAAACAGTCTTTTCACCCCATTTAAATTAAATTTGATTGCGAAAACCTCATGCCTATCTCGCCTTATGAAATACTCTGTGCCTTTGATTAAATCTCTCTACTCATGCTGTTCTTTGCCCCATACAGCCCAGAAAACCTAATCATTTATCGAAATACCTCATTTATATTTATTTATTAGCCTAAAATCAGTATCAATTTTGAATCATCTCAGACCCTATTGCTTATTTTTATTGAGTGTGATTCGGAGAGAGCCTTCCCCTGTCCTCGTAGGGCTAGCTATGAGGTTGAGCTTGGTTTGATGTTGCCTTGAACCTCACCTTCCTTCAGCCTGAGGCAGATTCCAGCTCTAACAAGGTCATTATCATCACTTCAATCAACATCATCACAATTTCATTCAATTCATTATCTCCATTAGGTCATTAGGGTTTCAGTCACCAAATATGTCATTCCATGTATAAAATTTGGTAATCGAGGAGTGGTAAAAGGTAAATTTTCTCAATAACTTTGGTTTCAAATGTAATACATGTTTTAAATATGTAATAATTTCATCATTGTTGAAGTGTTTTTGGTCCACGTTTGTACGAAATCACACCAACTTAAGGGGTGTTTGTCTACCCACTTAAGTTATTGGTAACAGGCAGAAGAATAAGTGGAGTCAAGAAAGTTAGTGGAACAAGCTAGAATCATAAGCATACTAGATAGAGAAATAACATGCATATATAAAATAAAACTAAACTAAAACTAATAAAAATAAACACGAGCTCTGAAAAGAGTCAAACATCTACAATAATACGAACGGTGGCTCTTCGGCCCCTCTTATTGAGTGTTGGTAGGAAACAAGGATGAAACTTTACTCTCTTTCCAGAGGGTCCCTATAACATGGGTTCTAAGTCCCGATGCAAGGATGCTTTTACCCCAAGCTTGCCTCGGTGCAAAGTCTCCCTCTCTCTCTACTATGGTGGACTGAACTTGTTGGATAGCCAACAATTGAGTCCCCTCTATCTTTAGCTTTGGATCACACACTAATGGTATTGCTTGGGAAATTCTGGACAGCATAACAATGTGTTCACCCATTCTTCATCTCATGGTGTCCTTATATAGGAGAATTAAAATCCTACTTCCCTCTCTTAGTACATTGTGGATGGTGACCCAAGATAGGGGGATGATTCCATTGTGTGCCACAAATATTACTTTGTGTGCTCCCTTGATGTCTAAGGAGGCATTGGTGGCTATCCTTAGGTGGCTTCAAGTGAAATCACTGTCCTAGAGTGTGCTTGTGTGGTCCCAAAAAGTGACATTTCACCACTACTAGGATTGTGCACATATCAGGTCAGAAAGCGTGCAAAGGCGATCTTCATGAAGGATTATGTGCACAAAATAATTTATGACTTGCTCAAATTTGATTTTTCCTCAGACCTTAGAGATTTTTAAATACTTTCCAGATTCTCTAATGTCTTTCAGCCCTGTAGATCCTTCTACTTGACATTAAATAATGTCATCCTTTGCTTGTACACTTTTCCAGTGTTAACAGTTGCCCCCTAATGTGTGAGGTCTAGGAAGAACTGTATAGTCGAAATAAATTATAGTTTCTTTTCTGTATATCGTGTGTAGAGAGAGAGAGACCTGTGTGAAGCTTGGAATTGGAAACACCCTACACCAGTTCCAAGAATAACCATGTCCTAAGGGACCCCTATAAGAAAATATAATACAATACGTATAAAACTTTTCTACGAGGTAGCCATGCCCCATGCTCATGATGTTGTGGCTAGTTAAACAAATCTATTTGACGAATATATGTTCTATCTATATCACTGATATGGTAGTGATCTAGTGGTTGCTGATGACAACTGATCACGCCCTCGGGGGAATTTTTTTCTTTGAAAATACGTGGAATATGTTACCCATATTCGTAAAATTGGTATGGCATATAGATAAACATTATATGCATAGGTGTTGGTTGGGACCTTCCTATGTAAGCATTGCTAAAAGAGACACTTATGGAGGCACAGGTCTTCGACGAATTTGATCAAAGTGAAATGGTTGTAAGGTACGATACCATCTTGAAATGAAAGCTTTTGTTGTATTCGAATGTCAGGAGGATTGATGACATCTATCGGAAATGATGTTTCCCATAGTGCCACCCGAGGATGCCACTTTTATGAAGAGGGATAGTCCAAACTACTGCTTCCTTTTTGTAAAATAGGTGTTGAAGTCGACAAAAAGGCAGCCTCAACCAAATGAGGGTTTGCCGACGTGAGGGGTCGGGGACCTAGATGTGATGGGTTTAACATATGGATGTTGGTGAGCGATGACTGAAAATTGATGATGGGGATTTAGTGGCCTGAGGTCGGAGTATACTAAGCACCTTGGCGGAAGTCATAGTCATTTATGATGGGGAAATCCCTGGAGTTAGTAGGAATTCGAGGGTGGGTATAAAATAGCTATGAATGTCATGGGGGCTTGGGCGTGGGTGTGTAATACTCCAACCAAGGGTGTTTAGGGACTGCTTCCATGGGAGAAAAAATATGGATGAGAGGATGAGGGGATGTAGTGCACCATTTGCGATCTTTGTACACTTACCAAAAGAATAAAATAATGGGGTTTGGTTTGTACAAAACACAGAGACGGGTGCCCCAAAACATGAAAGTGTTTGCTCACTGATGTTGTGAGGAAGGTGTTTTACTGAGGGTGGGGTCCCCATTGGTTGGTATCATGTGTGGGGTTGATGAAGCAGATGAAAAGGTATCACAGATGGGATTGTGCTGGTGGATGTATGGTGGGCCAAATGCGAGGCGTGGTGGTGTGCATTTGATCTGCTTACACAACCTGGTCATCTGTGAAGGGGGTTTTAGTTTGTTTGGTAAAACTTGACCTTTATGCATGATGGATGGATGGGAATGAGGTGCTTCTTGAACTAAAGTGGTATGGCCATGGCATGACTTTTGCTATGATATATGGTCTACTGTTGGTGACGAGCGCCATGGAGGGGAAGCTCTATCGACCAATGAGGATGTTTATCATGTGCAGGGTGAGGTGATGATAAACACGGTTAGATATGTGGAACCTATGGTTGATTTATAATGAGAAATTATGTTAGGATATGAAGAGTTTACTGGGACTCTATCATGCTAGGGGTAGAATGATACCTGATCTCGAACTTTCAATAGATGGAGTTGTGGATGGTTTGTGAGATTTTCCTACAAAAACAACTACATCAAGTGAAAGCATATTCTTTATCAAATATTATTAAAATTCATGAGCTTTAAAAAGAAGATGACAGAGGGAATACCTGCCAGTGCTGAAAATTTATTTTTTCAGGAGTGAGAATGTGTGGCATCGCCTCTTGGCATTATCGAGTGTTGATCAGAGTGTTGCTTTCAGTCTATTGATCAGATACTCTAAGCTCCAATTTTCCCTTGGGAGTTGTTACTTGGCTACTAGTTTTGATTTCGGTTGGAGTTTCCCCCAAACTGAGATCACGGGCGGTGTTGCTGGTTACTACCACTTGTCCAGGATCCCACTTTTGTTTGTTCCTCAGCTTATTTTTGTAGCATTTGGAGGATTGTCATCATTCTCGTGGTTGTGTGGTGGTTGATGAGCCTCGGAAGGGTTGCACTAGATTGACCAATGCATTTCATTGTACTAGTGGTCCATTCTGTGTGGCAAATGGGGGATATTGGTTCCCTTGTCCCTGTTTGGTATATGAGTGTCAGGGTGGATTTCATGATAGATAGGTTGTGATACATTCTGAGTAGAATCGTATGAGTATCTAGGGTATTGATTACTGCTACCTAGGTGTCCTTAGGCCAAAGACCCAATCAAACCATCTACAAAATTGATGTGCATGGTGCTACTGCTGCCTAGGTGATCTTGGGAAAAGGGCCCAATAAAACCGTCTGTTGGATCGATGTGCATGGTACTACTATTGCCTAGGTGATCTTGTGTCAAAGACTTGATCAAGTCGTTTACAGAATATACCTACCTGGGTGTTCTACCTAGGAGATATGGGGTCAAAGACCTGATCAAGCCATCTACAGAATCTACCTACCTGGTAACTCCCTGAGTATCATGGGTGATACTACTGCCTAGGTGATCTTGAGTCAAAGACCTGATCAAGATGTCTGTAAAATCTATATATCTGGAAACTCTCTGAGTATCATGGGTGTTACTGCTGCCTAGGTGATCTTGGGTCAAAGACCAGATCAAGCCATATGTACAATTTACCTACCTGGTAACTCTCTGAGTATCATGGGTGCTATTATTTCCTAGGTGATCTTGGGTCAAAGACCCATATCAAACTGTCTGCAGTAGATGATGCACCTGGTAACTCCCCGAATATAGATTACTGCTGCCTAGGTGACCTTGAATCAAAGAGTCGATCAAATCGTTTGTAGTAATTGACATGCATGATAACTCAAAAGGATGAGGCAACCAGGTTCCCCTATCCCTGGTTGGTATATGGTGGCTTGGGGGGAGGAGGGACAAATGGTTGTCTTTCTGGTGACTGTCGTTCCTCCTGCAGGCACAGGATGGTGCAAGGTTCATTTCTGGATGCTTGGGTGGAGGGATCCTCTTGATAGGATTGCTTGATGGTGTGTAAAGCATCACTATATCGCGGGATATTTGGAAAATGATGGGTATAGTTCCCATAGTTGTTTCAGAGAGCACATGCGTGATTGGTACGCAATGCTTTGCCTTTATCTTTGGTGGTAGGCTCCTTTTTACAGGAATGCGGTGTTATGATGTCTATCTTAGAGCCAAGGAGTGGTTTTAATTCATCCAACTCTAGATAGATATGGGTAGGGTGACCTTTTACATCACATATGCCGTAGATTTGTGATTCCCATTGAATGGCGGGGGTCACCATCTTCTTTCCTCTTTTCTTAGTTTTCTTAGCCGTGATCATCTTTTTTGCAATGTGAATTTATTTTGCAGGGGTAGTTTCGACCGTTTCTTAGATGGGTGGGGCCTCCTTGAGACTAAGGGGCTTCAATCCTGTGGCAGTGACGTGGGTGGCTCCTTTTCCCATAGGGGGAATTAGGTACCAAACTGGTATTTCCAATGATATGTTTGGTAATACCATTGCTTCCAAAACCTGCTGGGAAATGAAACTAGCTAGGGGGTAGAGGAAATGGGTTTGGGAGGTGGCGTAGGCTAGAGAGGCTGCCATAGTTGATGACTCGGTTCTATTACTTCTTGTGTCTATGTCCTGACTAGCTTCGACACTTGATGTGGACATCATGCACACCAGAGCCCCTATGACATCGGGTGATGACTCAGGGATTATAGGAGGCTCTCTTAGGAATGACCCTAGAACGGACGATGGTTTGAACTAGTCGGACAGAGGCGATCCCACTAGCCCTAGAGTGGGTCTAGCCACAAACGAGACAAGATATAATATCAATTCCTAGTTAACGAATGGACAGAGATTCGATAAGTGACTTACCAGAGGTCCTACACTGTTGTTATCGTTGGAAAGAGTGGCTGCCTCTAGCTCCTAGTTTGACAGATGACGATCCGCTCACTTACACGCTCAGATATCTGCGCACACACAAGAAACAACGACGATATACAACATACTATTTCACATTCATAAATATCAGTCAGTCGAAGAAGACTAAATCAATTTCATTAATAATCAACATAACACAATGATGGAACCAACACCATAGTCGAGTATATTAATGAAAGAAAGGAAGAGGATAACCAGGCTTCGACATTGCGTTCTCCTCCAACAGGGTTCCAGCGGAGCGCATCTCACAAAGGCTTGTTGGGAATTCAGACGGGGCTCTCTTTACGGAATTCTCCTTGGTTCTACCTTCTCAATAGCGATTACTCAGCTATAGTATCTCTTCTCCAAGTTCAGCTTCTTGGCTATATGTTCAGCTAACTTTCATAAAGGGAGAAGGCCTGTTTATATAGAGGGAGAGGGAGAGGTTAGGATCCCTATAATCATGGAAGGGAGACCTATCTTCAACGAGTGTTCCATGGGAGGAGGAAACCACTACCTAAAGGGGCAGATCCGTGGCTCATCAACTTAACCACTTCTTGTGACTCATCCCTGAGGTGGTTAGAAGGAAACTTCCGCCTCTATTTTGTTAAAAAACATTTCCAAAATAGCTGTCATGGGAAAAACAAAGGGATAGAGTGCCAGGTGGCGCGGGCTCTAGTGTACATCCTCCACATTGGCGCGAGGGATGAACTGGCTACCCACGTCAAGGCCAAAACATAGGGTTTTTGTGGGCTTTTGAGGAAATGTTCAACAGGAGAAATGATTTCCTCATGGAGAAGGATGCAAATAAGGTGCTTGCAGAGTATGACAATGCTCACAGGTCACGGGAAAGACCCTCCAATATGCGGGGTGAGGGATTGCAGGGATGGTGACAAAAAGGTTGTGTAACAGATGCCCCCTAAAGCATGAGGTCCGAGAGAGGGGGAAGGGTGAAATGCTTTATGAGAATGCATTCGACCCAAACACTGCTATCAGAAAACCTGCAATTATGAATACAACTGATATTTTTTATACATGACATGTGGCATGGGTGCAGCCATCCATAATAGAGTACATAAAAAGTGAGATTCAAGGTATGGACATAGCCATCCAGCAGTAGGGATAAACAAGAAAACTCAGGTATGGTCGTGGTCATCCAATCATAAGACTCATGTAATAAGTCATAGTAATCCACAAAGAACCCGCAGCTTGGATTTCATCAGACAAAACCCAGGGTCTTGTGCTCCATCTCAACTCAAGCAAAGTACAAATTCAAGCATGCGAATATGTGAGTTGAAGTTGAACATGCAAGAAAATCGTCTGATTACCAGCCAATGATGGAAGCTATTAACAGGCATGAGAGAAACCACCAATAATAAAAATGGTTCTCAAGGTACGAAAGGTACAATCCACAGAATGTGAATAGTAATCTAACTGCTATCCACCTATAAAATTTGTCATATCAAATGGTGGCTAAATCATTTTTGAAAACCTTCAAGCAACAATTTTATTGCCAAATTGTTAGTTCTTGAAGTCTTATGAAGATGACTTATCCTTGAGTTAATCTTCACTGTTGTTTCCCTCTCAAATCTGAAAATCTGTTGTTTTCCTGAAGAAAGGACTACTGCAAAAACCCATTTTTTCCTTTCCTTTTATCCCTTCTTCCACTCAAAATTAACCTCCTTTTTATTCCCTTTTCCCCATTAAAATCCTCCTTTTTTCCTCCTTTTTTTCCATTTCCTTTCGTATAAACCCCTTTGATAAGGTTTAAAACTCCTTTTCTGCCTTATCGGAAGCTTTCAAATCCTTTAAAAATCCTTGAAAAATCATAAAAATGAGCCTTTTTGTGCTAAGGCTTTAGCCCCCTTCGGCTAAGCCCTAAACCACTTCCACACCATGTGACCTGGCACCAGAACCAAGCATTAAGGCCCTGGGCACTTATCGGAATCGGGCGTTCATGTGAAGCGCATGTCTTTTGTTACAAAAATCCCCTGATGCAATTGGCTCCTCTTCTTTCTAACTCCCGATCCCTTGCTTCCTTTGTAAAACCAAGAGCCCCACAATCGGGTGCTAAACACCATAAAAAAACCCTTCCCGAAACAAATGTCCCTTTGTATTTTATAAAAACCTGATTTCCTTATGTTTCAAATAGTCCCGACGGTTCATTGGTTGAAACGAATCCCGACCGTTGATTTAAACCAATCAAACGATAATCGGGATCTTGCATTAGAGATTTCATTGGATGTGTTTGAATGTTTTATTGCCCCCTCTCAATTGGCGATCTTCCGATGGATTTCCAACCATCGATCTATTTCGCCATTCCCTGATCCGAAGGTCCTCATTGTTCTTTTCCATAAGCCCATCCCTCTGCCTTTGGACCTCCTATTCTTTCCTAACCATCAATCTCTCCAAAGATCTGACGATCCACATATAATCGCTTTGGCGGTTTTTACCCCTTGCCCTCATCGATCGCAATCTTCCGATTGCATCTGGGCCATCCATACACTAAGATCTGATGGTCCAGATCAATCCTCGCACCCTTTGTTAAATTCATGAAACCCCGCTTTATAAATTTTTTCGAGGAAATATCTATTGTTGATATCTGCAGATCAATGGCCCGCATCTACCCTTTCTCCGCTCAGCCCCTGCCTCATATGTTATTTCATTAGCCCCAAGATTGAATCTGGGCCATCCATATTGAAGATCCAACGATCCAGATTCAACCCGATAGGCCCAACTCTTTTGGGTCCTACCCTTCCCAGATCAAATCTCCACCGTCCATTCCCTGATCCGATGGTCAAGATTGAAACCGCTTTGACCTTTCCCCACCTCTTTCCGCCCGCGCATCTTGTCTTATCACGCTCCAATCTCCACCATTGGATCTACCCGCCTTTGATCAAATGGCCAGGGACCCATATTGTGTGATTTCATGCCTGACAGTTAATTCCTAAAATTTATGTGATATGGGCTGTTTTAAAAGGTGACGTGTCGGCCAGTAACGCATATCACGTTCAAAAAGGTAAAACCGCCTTTCTCACTTTGTGTTGCGCGAAACAAGCAGTTTCTTCAGCCAAAAGTACCATTCCCATTCCCATTTCATTTTCTCAAAATAGATCTCCGTCGTTGATCTCTGAGATCTCACGACTCACATTCAATCTCGCTTTAGTTCATCACCCTCCGCCCATCCTCCAAGGGATTCATAAGTCATTCTCAACCATTGATCTCTGTGGCCAATCTCATCCGATGGCCGAGGTTATTTCCGAAACCCAGAATTTATTTTTAATGCATTTTTTCTTCCGCCAAAGGTTTTCACCCTTTTTCCTTTGTATATTCTCCCTCTCCGCTATAATATGTCCCTTCTACATTATAAAACCCAGATCGATCTCAACCATTGATTAACATACATCAATGACTCGGACTTAATCTGTCATGGACCCCTCCAACCACCTCTCCTCTTAACCTATGCAAGAAATCCTCGTCGTTGGATGCTTTCATCCAACGACTGCAATCTAACCTCAGCCTCCAAAGTAGTCTAAACCCAAATACGTAGGATTTTTCTAATTTTTCATAGTTTGTGTAGGTTTTAATGGTTTTTTTCAAGAAGTTTTGAAAGAAAATTGAAGGCAGGGGATGACGATCCCCCAAGCCTTTATTCATCAAGAATATCACTCTACAGGGTTCGACACCATGTTTCATCCATGCCTCATGAGCACTGATGCCATTTTAAAACCCTTTGTGCACCTGCACATCAACAAGACACAAAAAATTTTAATCAAACAAAGAGTATCAGTGTTAAAGGATCCAGTCACAACAAAGATGAAGAATTGAAGATTGTTTACACAGTTTTGAGGGATTACGGCCTAAATCAACTATCTAAAGCCTAATCCACTCAATTAAACGTAGTTTGAAGGATAGAAGACATAATTTAGGCCTAATTAAGCCTAACACATAGAATTAAAGCAAATTAAATAGTGTTTAAAGAAAAGAAATAATATCTATCAGTCCAAGAAACCTCCACTTCCACATCAAAGGCTAATTGAATCCTCTCATCTACCAAGAGCCACCTGCAAACTCAAAGCATTCAAAGGAGGCATAATTAGTGCCAGAACAGAAGATATTTTCCTCAATGCAGCTGAACAGTTATTTCAAGCCAAAGGAACTTATTACCAATGTCAGCACAATTATTACAAGGATAACGAAGAGCCTTAAAGTCAACAAAATCTTCTCAGCAAGCTTAATACTTAATGAAAACCAATTAATACAGAGGAAATATCAGAAATTTTCTCCATTGAGCCCCTCAAAGGCTGATAAACATTAAACTATATTAATTGAACCTAGAAGATATTTTATCCCATCCCACCTCCTCATTTCTTCTATAAATACTTTTGTAGACGACGAGATAATGTTGGTCACTGCATATCTAGTGCCTGTAAATAGTTTACTGAAGCTACTGTAAGCTCTATTTGTAATTGAAGATACCTAAGTTGAGATGAGAAGTTTGAAGCTGTAGAGAACCACTGGACTTGAAGATTGTAACTGGTTTGAAGTATCAAATACAAGCTAATTTATGGGATCCTATTCTATGTCAACGGTGATGTTTTTCTTATTGTAATTTGTTATTTTATTTCTATTTCCATTCTGTCCATCTTCTCTGATAAATAAAAGCAATTATAGAGTTAGGATTTACTGTCAAAGGTACCCTGCTCTTACTGATAAGCTTTATCTACATGTTTTCTTCCAAAATTGTGTATTTAAGAATGATTTAATACAATCTAAGCAGTTAGTAATGATGGAATTCCCTCGTCCTACTGTCTAAACTAAACATTGTTCTTGAATGTTATTTTTAGTTTCTGCCAAGTAAAGTTAAACTAGGGGAGTTTATGGTGAGCCCGATCCTCTAGTTTTATCTCCAAAGGATGTCTAAAAATTTCCCTAAGAGCATGTTGAAAGCAGGATAGGTTCAAATTCCTTACCTGATCTTAGACTATTCTTTGTTATCTTATCTGTTTTCTTGATAAGTTTGCTAAGTAAAGTAGAGCTAGGGAAGACTATGGTGAGCCATATCCTCTAGTTTCTTCTCCAACAATTGCTTTGAAAATTTTCCCTTAGAATATGCTAAAAGCAGGATAGGTTCAAAGTCCTTACTTGATCTTAAGCTATTCCTTTTCGTGTTTTAAATGTTTTCGATTGAAAGTGCATCAAAAGCAGGCTAGTTTCGAAGTACTTACCTGATCTTAGATTACTTTTATGTCTTTCTTAAGTGTATGCCAAAAGCATGATAGTTTCAAAGTACTTACTTGATCTTAGGCTGCTCTTTGTTCTTCATTTGTTAAATTCCCATTCTTATTGTTTCATTCCATTCCATAAAATCAACTTTAAAGAGATCCTTAGACATAGATGACTTGCCCCATGGAGCACTCTTGAACCTTGTTGTTTCAATTAAATCCTACTTTGACTCGATAGCCCAATGGTTGAAGCTGTTTCTTGCCTATCTTCTTAGCTGAATCAATTTTCACTTTCATTCACCTTCACCTTTTATTTAGATTTCCTTCACCTTCACATATCTTTGCCCAACCAAAACAAACAAAAACCTTGTTCTTCATAACTAGCCTAATATCACATTTCAAGCCTTAAAGGTAAATCATTCTTTGCACTTATAGAGAGATCCCTCTCTGGATTCAAAAGGGCTAGATCCTAGAATCCCAAAGTGGTTCAAGTGTTCTCTCCGCATTTTCGGTCTCACCAATCTGCTGAAATTATGGGGAGCTAACATTTTTGGCGACTCCACTGGGGATTTTCTGAGAAAACTTCATCCTAGATACTTTTGGGACCTCAGGAAACCTCTTGATGTAATGAAATTTGTTCTGTTAGCTAGTTGAGCCACCAAGCATAAAATTTCTGGTGACTCCACTGGGGATTTCTGAGTTAGTGACAGTCTAGGTACACCTTAAGACTCCATAAAGCCCTTGATTCAAGAACATTTGGTATATTAGCCAGTTGAGCCAGCAGGCATAACATTTTTGGTGACTCCACTGGGGACTGAGTCAATATTCATTCTAGAAAACCCCTTGAGTACAAGTAGCCTTCTTCAAGCACTACCAAGCAAATAGTAATCATGATAAAACTTATTTGAATCAGTGACAAACTAAGGAAACCTTAGGATTCTCATAAGAGCTTATCAAACCTTGAAGGATCAGTTGGCTTAGCCATAAGAGTAGACTGTCATTGTCTCATCACCGTAGCTAAGTGTTGAAACAGATTTAGGACACTCTTACAACCTATAGGACTGAAAAAACTCAAAAAACCCAAAAATATTTCAGATTCGTATTCAATAAACATGGTGGTGGAACCATAAAACATTTTACCTCCTTAGGAGCTAAAAATTTTCCACTTGGTGACTCCACACTCTAAAACTCCCAAAATACCAAATGACTCCACTGGTAGAAGACCTTAAACTAATTGAACAAACATAGTAACCTATTTTTCTGATTTACAAACATGGATTTAGATATAGACCCAGAAGACAACCATATGGTCATGATGGAAAAATTGATGTACATGCTTGGAAAGAGAGTGGATAGGATTATGGCTAATTTAAACATTGGTAATCCAGAGCAACATATGCCTTTCCCTGAGAAAACACAAACTATACCACTACAAGACATGTATGATGAACAAGATTATAGAGAAAATAATCAAGAAAAATTTCTAATCATGATGGAAAAGATGATGTACATGCTTGAAAAGAGAATGTATAGGTTGATGGCTAATATGAATATTGATGATGTAGAGCAACCTATGCTTTTCCCTCATCAAACACAAGCCCAATCACCTCAAGACCAAGATAGTGACCAAGATATGTATTATGATCAACACCTTATAGAAGATGATGAGAAAAATTACAAAGAAAGAAATAAAGAAAGTTGTCAAGAAATTTTTTATTGCCTTCCTATGTCTTTTACTATGCTGATAAGAGAAATTCATGACCAAAATGCAAAAACATATAGTGAGAAGTGCTTGATGAAACAAGTAGCTACTTTCAAAACGTAGAATCTGATGTAGGAGGAGAACCAGCTCATATAGGCACTCCCCCTCTAGATTACAACTCATATCAGATTACACATAAAGAGTGGCATCCTGATAATGTAGAAAAAACAACTCATGAACCTTATATGCAAACTGAGTATCATAATAGTCATGAGGAATTTTTTACACAAGAAGATCAGGAAACAATAGAAAATCCTAAAATTTTCCCTGTAAGCACATGTCAAGATCCCCTAGAAGAGGCTCAAGAAAAAATGCAGCCTCAAAATCAACCTTTACAAGAGACAGAGAACTGTTGTACTTCTGTTCAAAGGAACATAGAAACATCTTCCCCTTTGACAGAAAAACAGATAGATCAGACTATTAATAAATAGTCAATCTCTGAAACTTATTGCAAAAAAAATACTCTTGCTCAGTCACATAGAGAACTTTGTTGTAAAGATGCAGAAAGTTCTTTTGTTGGTCATGAGGAAGAGGGTAGCTCTTTTTCTATTTATACTGAAAGAAAAATCTATCCTTTGACAGAAGAACAAATTGATCAAATACTAAGCAAGCAGCTACCCTCAAAACCATCATCTCAACTAGACAATCATGAACATGGTGCCTATTCCATAGAACAATCCAATGGCACTCAAGACAAAGAGGATGGTAAAGAAATTAATGATAATACTGAAACTAGTCCTCTTTGGAATATGAATTTTGATGGGTCATGTACTAAAACTAATGCAGGTGCAGGAATATGGCTTTACAACACATGAAACAATCATTCTAAAGCCCATTCATACAAATCGAGTTTTCAATGCATATCTGACATAGTAGAGTATGAGGCACTCCTCTTAGGGCTACATTTATTGAAGAAATCAGGAGCCCAGAAGATAACAGTTCATGGAAATGCAGAATTGGTAATTAGGCAAGTGAAAGATGAATGCATGGTTAAACATCCTAGACTTAGAGCCTATAAGGATGATGCCATGGATTTATTAAAATATTTTAAGGATTTCCAACTTATCCTTGTTCCTAAAGACCAAAACAATTTTTCTAGTGGATTAGCCCTTGTGGCTAGTACATGTCTAAGACCTTGGGAGAGAAAAAAATATACAATTCAAGAAAAATTCATACCTGCTATCCCAAACAATAAAAGATACTGGAAAAACTTTGAAGGAGAAAAACAAATAGAAGACTATCCTACTGAGGATACACCATCTTTTCAAGAAGAAACTTCTCCCTTCACTAATGCCAATCTATCATTCAAAGAACCTGAATTTATATCAGAAGCAAGCATAGATTTAGAGAAAAAATAAATTTCACTGTTTGTTGATTTGCAGGTTAAAGATGATGATGCTTCCAAGGAACATACTGAAGATATAGTCCTCAAAGCTAATGTCTTGGAAGCAGATAATCTACCAATTGTGGAGGACCAAAAAGAAGAGAATATTCATCTTTTCTTTGTTGATCCTTTGGAAGAGTGTGTGGAAGTCCCAACTGGCTCAAAATATCAAGCATGGATCCTTTACAAAAGCCAAAGACGTGAAAAGATGTCACCTTCTGTGATAGCCTTGGTTTTGAAGATTAATATTCAAAATGTACTATGGATACCCCTGACAAATAGCTAGAGTTTCTTCTTCTTTTTTACATTACTCAACTGGCTACATTGGCACTTTTGTATCATATAAGGATGTAAATACTCCAAGTTAGAATAGGTTAGATAGGAATGTCAATAAAGCTCAGTTTTGAGAAACTAGATAGTTGTTGATTTTTGTCTTCAAGGAAAATAAAAAATACAAAAAAAATAGAAAGAGAAAAGAGGGCAGTTTGTAAAAAACAAGAAAGGTACAGCCCCATACCAAAAAAGAGAAAAAAATCTTAAAGTGTGCAAGCCCAAATGCCACTCCTAAAAAACACAATCCTAGTTAGTCACATAGCCTAATCATGACTAATTAGTTCTCAATTTACTGCTGATAGGTTAGTGAAATAGATTTTCCAAACGACTTAATATTGGCTTATCAGTTAGGTAGATTAGGATAGAAGAAAAAAGGTTCAAAAAAGCTCAAAATCTGAACCTAAGATTCCAAAATAAGAATGACTTTAATCTATTTAAATCTTGAGTCAAAGATAGAAGCAAACTGGTTTTGATATGCCGAAAATTTGAACTAGATAACAAAGAAAAAATAGCTCAAACAAACTCAAAAATAGAGCTAAAGAAAAGAGAAGGATGTGCTTAAAAATTTCAGATCTTAAGCCTTCACCATTTTGATTTAATTTCCTGTAAGTAATAATCTATGTGAAGCTTCTTTTTATGCCATAGATCAGCAGCAAGTTAGACTATTCAATCCTGACTTGTATGCTTTTTAAATTTCTTGTTTTAGAAGTTAGAGAATAAAAATCTGTTAGACTGTTTAATCCTAACACATAGTAGACTAGGTAGAGAAGCTTATGAACTCAAATGTTTAATCTAAGTTCATGGAGAAATAATAAGTAGAAATAGACTAGTTTTTTTTTTTTCAAAAGAATAAAATATTTGTAAAAAGAGTTTTCCAATCCAAATGCACTCTGAAAGAAGAAAAAATGTTAGAGCAATAAGATTGGGTAGGTAGAATGCTTGTTTGATAGAGTTCCATTGTTTTTTCATGGCTGCTAACATTATAAGAACAGAGAAAGATCATCCAAGTGAAGAAACTTGCAGCCCAATGGATGAGGCATTGATCAGCCCCCCAGAGAATACAAGTCTGAAGTTCTTGATGCGTTCAAGAAGGCACCATCCCCATGTGGAGCCACTGTTAGCCACCTATAAAAATTTTCATATCAAATGGTGGCTAAATCATTTTTGAAAGCCTTCGAGCAACAATTTTATTTCCAAATTGTTGAAGATGACTTATCCTTGAGTTAATCTTCACTGTTGTTTCCCTCTCAAATCTGAAAATCTGTTGTTTTCCTGAAGAAAATACTACTGCAAAAACCCATTTTTTCCTTTCATTTTATCCCTTCTTCCACTCAAAATTAACCGCCTTTTTATTCCCTTTTCCCCATTAAAATCCTCCTTTTTTCCTCATTTTTTTCCATTTCCTTTTGTAAAAACTCCTTTGATAAGGTTTAAAACTCCTTTTTTGCCTTATCGGAAGATTTAAAATCCTTTAAAAATCATTGAAAAATCATAAAAATGAGCCTTTTTGTGTTAAGGCTTTAGCCTCCTTTGGCTAAGCCCTAAACCACTTCCCCACCATGCGACTTGGTGCTAGAACCAAGCATTAAGGCCCTAGGTGCTTATCACAATCGAGTGTTCATGTGTAGCGCATGTCTTTTGTTACAAAAATCCCCTGATGCGATTGGCTCCTCTTCTTTCTAACTCCCGATCCCTTGCTTCCTTTGTAAAACCAAGAGCCCCGCAATCAAGCACTAAACACCATAAATAAACCCTTCCTGAAAAAAATGTCCCTTTGTATTTTATAGAAATCTGATTTTCTTATGTTTCAAAGAGTCCCGACGGTTCATTGGTTGAAACGAATCCCGACCATTGATTTAAACCAATCAAATGATCATCGGGATCTCACATCGGAGATTTCATTGGATGCATTTGAATATTTTATTGCCCCCTCCCGATTGGCGATCTTTCAATGGATTTCCAATCGTCGATCTATTTCGCCATTCCCAAATTCAACGGTCCCCATTGTTCTTTTCCATAAGCCCATCCCTCTGCCTTTGGACCTCCGATTCATTCCTAACCATCGATCTCTCCAAAGATCTGACGGTCCACATATAATCGCATCGATGCTTTTTACCCCTTTCCCTCCCCAATCGCAATCTTCTGATTGCATCTAGGCCGTCCATACACTAAGATCCAATGGTCCAAATCAATCCTTGCACCCTTTGTTAAATTCACGAAACCCCGCTTTATAAAGTTTTTCGGGGAAATCTCCATCGTTGATCTCTACAGATCAACGACCCACATTTACCCTTTCTCTGCTAAGCCCCTACCTCGTATGTTATTTCATTAGCCCCAAGATTGAATCTGGGCCATCCATATTGAAGATCCAACGGTCCAGATTCAACCCGATAGGCCCAACTCTTTTGGGTCCTACCCTTCCTAGATCAAATCTCCACCGTCCATTCCCTGATCCGATGGTCAAGATTGAAACCAATTTGACCTTGCCCTACCTTTTTCCACCCATGCATCTTGTCTTATCGTGCTCCAATCTCCACCGTTGGATCTACCTGGCTTTGATCCAACGGCCAGGGACCCATATCGCGTGATTTCATGCCTGACAGTTAATTCCTAAAATTTACGCGATATGGGTGGTTTTAAAAGGCCACATGTTGGCGAGTAATGCATATCGTGTTCAAAAAGGTAAAACTACCTTTATCCCTTTGTGTCACGCAAAACCAACGGTTTCTTCAGCCGAAACCACCATTCCCATTCCCATTTCATTTTCCCGAAATAGATCTCCATCGTTGATCTCTGAGATCTAACGACTCGCATTCAATCTTGCTTTAGTTCATCACCCTTCGCCCATCCTCCAAGGGCTTCATAAGTCATTCTCAGCCATTGATCTCCATGGCCGATCTCATCCGACAGCCGAGGTTATTTCCGAAACCCTGAATTTTGTTTTAACACATTCTTTCTTCCACCAAAGGTTTTCACCCTTTTTCCTTTGTATATTCTCCCTCTCCACTATAATATGGCCCTTCTGTATTATAAAACGCATATCAATCTCGACCGTTGATCAACATACATCAACGGCTCAAACTTAATCTGTCATTCACCCCACCAACTGCCTCTCCTCTTAACCTCTGCAAGCAATCCTCACCGTTGGATGCTTTCATCCAACGGCTGCGATCTAACCTCAGTCTCCAATGCAGTCTAAACCCAAATACGTAGGATTTTTCTAATTTTTCTTGGTTTTTGCAGGTTTTAATGGTTTTATTCAAAAAGTTTTAAGAGAAAATTGAAGGCCAGGGATGACGATCCCCCAGGCCTTCATTCATCAAGAATATCATTGTACAGGGTTTGAAACCATGTTTCATCCATGCCTCATGAGCACTGATGCCATTTTAAAACCCTCTACACACCTGGACATCAACAAGACATAGAAAAATTTAAGCAAACAAAGAGTATCAGTGTTAAAGGATCCAGTCACAGCAGAGATGAAGAATTGAAGATTGTTTACACAGTTTTGAGGGATTATGGCCTAAATCAACTATCTAAAGTCTAATCCACTTAGTTAAACATAGTTTGAAGGACAGAAGACAGAATTTAGGCCTAATTAAGCCTAACACACAGAATTAAAAAAAATTAAACAGTGTTTAAAGAAAAGCTATAATATCTATCAGTCCGAGAAACCTCCACTACCACATCAGAGGCTAATTGAATCCTCTCAGCTACCAAGAGCCACCTGCAGCCTCAAAGCATTCAAAGGAGGCATAATTAGTGCCAGAACAGAAGATATTTGCCTCAATGCAGTTGAACAGTTATTTCAAGCCAAAGGAACTTATTACCACTATCAGCAAAGTTATTACAAGGATAACGAAGAGCCTTAAAGTCAACAAAATCTTCTCAGCAAGCTTAATACTTAATGAAAACCAATTAATACAGAGGAAATATTAGAAAGTTTCTCCATTGAGCCCCTCAAAGGCTGAGAAACATTAAATTGTATTAATTGAATCTAGAAGAGCTTTTATCCCATCCCACCTCCTCATTTCTTCTATAAATACTTCTGAAGAAGATGAGATAATGTTGGTCACTACATATCTGTTTCCTGTAAATAGTTTATTGAAGTTGTTGTAATCTTTGTTTGTAAGTAAATATACCTAAGTTGAGATGAGAAGTTTGAAGCTATAGAGAACCACTAGACTTGAAGATTGTAACTGGTTTGAAGTATCAAATACAAGTTGATTTATGGGATCCTAGTCTATGTCAACGGTGATGTTTTTCTTATTGTAAATTTTTGTTTTATTTATGTTTCCATTCTATCCATATTCTTTCATAAAGAACAACAATTATAGAGTTAGGATTTACTATCAAAGGTACCCTGCTCTTACTGATAAGCTTTATCTACATGTTTTCTTCCAAAATTTTGTATTTAAGAATGATTTAATACAGTCTAAGAAGTTAGAAATGTTGCCGTTCCCTCGTCCTACTGTCTAAACTAAACATTGTTCTTGAATGTTATTTTTAGTTTTTGCAAAGTAAAGTTAAACTAGGGGAGTTTATGGTGAGCCCTGTCCTCTAGTTTTATCTCCAAAGGTTGTCTGAAAATTTCCCCAAGAGAATGTTGAAAGCAGGATAGGTTCAAAGTCCTTACCTGATCTTAGACTATTCTTTGTTATCTTATGTGTTGTCTTGATTAGTTTGCTAAGTAAAGCAGAGCTAGGGAAGACTATGGTGAGCCTTGTCCTCTAGTTTCTTCTCCAACAGTTGCTTTGAAAATTTTCCCTTAGAATATGCTGAAAGCAGGATAGGTTCAAAGTCCTTACTTGATCTTAAGCTATTCTTTTTCGTGTTTTAAATGTTTTCTATTGAAAGTGCATCAAAAGCAGGCTAGTTTCGAAGTACTTACCTGATCTTAGATTACTTTTATGTCTTTCTTAAGTGTATGGAAAAAGTAGGATAGTTTCAAAGTACTTACTTGATCTTAGGCTGCTCTTTGTTCTTCATTTGTTAAATTCCCATTCTTATTGTTTCATTCCATTCCATAAAATCAACTTTAAAGAGATCCTTAGACATAGATGACTTGCCCCATGGACCACTCTTGAACCTTGCTGTTTCAATTAAATCCACTATGAATCCATAGCCCAATGGATTGAAGCTGTTTCTTGCCTATCTTCTTAGTTGAATCAATTTTCACATTCATTCACCTTCACCCTTCATTTAGATTTCCTTCACCTTCACATATATTTGCCCAACCAAAACAAACAAAAACCTTATTCTTCATAACTAGCCTAATATCACATTTCAAGCCTTAAAGATAAATCAATATTTGCACTTATAGAGAGATCCCTCTCTGGATTCAGGAGGGCTAGATCATAGAATCCAAAAGTGGTTCAAGTGTTCTCTCTGTAGTTTTGGTCTCACCAATCTGTTGAAATTACGGGGAGCTAACACTAACATCGAATACCTGCGGGGTCAGTTGATCGAAGGCCAATGATGTGGACCTTGCATCAAATGCGAAAAACCTGCCATTGAGGCATGCCGGCTCCAAGATACCTAAAGGGAGTCTCTAGATCAACTTCCTAAATAATGAGCTGGAGTCGACAGGAAGTGACCTGATCGAAGGCGGGCCATAATGTTTCCCACATCATTGACACGAGACATAGGGATATGATGTTTGTGAATAAAGACCAATAGAGAATCAAAGGGAGGTTGAAAACTTCAGAGGCAAACTTTTCTTGAACATATCAGCAGCATGACACTGGATTTGGCAGTATTTGACAAAGGATCTGAGGTCATGGCGACGTGGAAAAGAGCAGATGAGTAGTCAAAAGAGATTACCCAAACCCATGGAGGCAAACAAATGATGAAGTGAAATTTCCCCAACCCGACATGAATGCAGACAAGTTCCATGTTCAAGAGCGACATACTGCCAACACGACTATAATCTGGTTCCATTTTCCCCCACCATTTTTGGCGAGTACCCCAATTATTTTTGAAAAACAAGCTTGAAGGGGATAGCATATGCTTTCAACGTAAGTTTTTCCTTTAGAAAAATCCAACCTAGTACATTTTACAAGCCCTAGGAAGGAGGAACTCGAGTAACGTCATAATGAAGGAGTCCAATGTCATTAGTTTTTAACGAGCCTGACAAAGGAAGAAATCAACATCTTTTCATGTTAAAAGAGTTTGAAAAGAAAGCGGAAAAGAAAACTCCAACAAAGGCCCTTTTCGTAAATAGTCTCTTAGATCCAAAAATGTAGAAAACTGTGTCTGAGAGAACCTCTTAGTCGCAATAGGATAAGGTATTCCTTTTTCGTAAATAATCTATCCCAGCACGAAAAAGGGGTAAATGTATACTGGGTAGATATCGTTTTGCAGCCAATTTAACGAGTTCAAAACGACAAGCATCTCGGCAATCTTTTCATTTTTAGAGAGTCAGAAAAGAGCTAAAAGGTGACTCCAGTAGTGACTTTTCGTGTTTTTACCGAGTCTAAAAAAGTATAAAATACAACTCGTTTCTTCATCATAACCATGTGAAAACCTATCACTGCGCAAAAAGACACATGTAAAATGTATTCCTCGAAAATAATATGATAAAATAATCGACAGATATGTCTTAAAACCTAATTTAAATATTTTGAAAGGTTATAAAATGTCATAAGTGGTCAAAATTATTTACTTTTCACTTCTACCTCTTTATAGAGCAACAGTGACCCATTTTCTTTGCAATCTTGTGGCGACGATTGTGAGCGATCCAGTGAACCAATCTTGATTCTATCAGTTTCAGGTAAGATCCGACATCATTTGCCATCTTTTGAGCTAAATTTCATTACCTTTATGTGTTATTTTGAATCCTTTAGGGAAGTATTTGTCAAAATTAGGGCATCACAGTTGGCACGGGTTTCATGCACTGGCCTCGCGCCAATCACCCCTAATTTACTCAAGGGTCGCGCCCATTGGTGCGACTGTTAGCGAAACAGTTGTGCCAACCACGCAACCCAAAATCTGCCTAAATTTAAAGAAAATGAAACCATTTTCTTGCAAATTTCGATGCCTAAAGAGACTTACAATGCTCATATGAACAATGTGTGCAGGTACCAAGTAGAAAAGATGGTAATTGAGTGGAAAGAGAGAGAACACAGTGAGGAGATTTAACTGGCCATGGAGAATGAACAATGCATGAATGCCCTCAAAAATTGTGGGCTAAATAAATTCTTCGTGACATCGTGCCTCCGGGATCAGCCTGAATTGCTTCAATATTTGATAAACATTTGGGACAAGGATCAAGAAAATTTTGTGGTTCAAGATCAGGAACTTGAACTCGAAGTCTCTGATTTGTATTTTATCACTGTATTGTCATGTAGGTGTGCAGTCCCTATCTTGACCAGTACCCGTCTTTCCGGGGAAAGCATGGCAATGGTAATTGACAAGGTGTGCTGAGGGGCATGAAAAGGAACAGGGAGTGGAAAATTTGACTTCGAAACCATCCCTGATATAGAACTAAAAGTAGTGTTGCACACTATCACGCGGGCTATAGGATCGCAAGCACCACATGAGGCCACAAAGAAACAACTGCTTCTTGCCTCAGAGTGTATGAACCTGACTCTCTTCAACTGGGTCGAGGCTGTGACTATTAACATCAAGCGGCAACTTACAAAGTGCAAGAAGACCAAAACTAAAGTAGTTTGGGTATGGATCGATTCTGGTATCGTTCTTCTTGGAACGACTACCCATATTCTAGTGTCAGGAGGTCATTGTCTCGATGCCACTACCTAGAAAGCCATGGATGGCCCGATGGGCTGCGCTGATGCCTAGAGCAGGGGGTGCCCAACAGATGTCCTGGAGGCCAGATTTTTTTTATTGGCTCCACCGAAAACTAATTGTCATGGAGGATTGGCCCTACACTGGCACAAACTTCACCGATGATCCAGACCTCCCGCTCCCAGAGGGAGAGGATTGGGACGAAGAGCTAGGTGATACTCATTTTTTATTTTCATGATTTTATGATTTTTTGGTATATATGCATGTTATGACAGTTAATATTATATGTATGCAGATGCTGGCCCAGAGTGACCTGTAGGTATGTCACCAATAGCAAGGCGAACTCATCATGATTTCAATCCTCATGGTGAGGGCAGTGACGAGGAGATAGTACAGAACTTGGAGGGGATTACCCATGGGATTCCATACTATGCTTGTTTTGATGATGTTCCTTGAGCCTATAAGAGGCACACTGTAGGGGTGCCGAGTCGTATCCACCGCTTGTTGAGATGGTTGGTACAGGCGGTAACGTGCTATCATGAGCACCACGCCGATTAGGAACTTAGGATTTTATTTCTACACATTTTGAGAGACATGTTGTCTCGCGATGTAACTGAAAAAAACATATATATTTTTTGGGTTTTTATGATGCACACAGTTGTAAACATGCGATATATATATATACATCTATTTTCCTACTCGGATATCTGTACATGTGATGATGATTTTACAAATTATGAAAATGCCTAATACAATGTTTAGCTAATGTATCAGTTAAATAATCTGCATAATAAGTAATGACCCAAGAATCAGGGAAAAATGTTCACAAAGGGTATAAAGCCAAAAGATTTCATTCGTATGCAAGCTCGAAAACAAAAGTAAACTATGCTTTAGATTGGTTTCATGTTGACACAAGCTTGAAACAAAATTAAACTATGCTTGAAAAATAGGCATGCCCCCCAGCATGGTGACTCAATTCGAGGTGTACATGCCCCAAAAGCTTCAGTCCATATGAAAGGAAGATCGAGTGAAGTTTCAAATTACGAGATCAAGAGAAATACTCGACTGGGATTTTACAAGATTTTATCAAAGACTTGAATTGAACAGGAACATGTTTCATTGTTTTAATGAGGTTGACACATTAAAATAATTGTCCTCATGACACCTTGTTTCATTTTTAAGGGGCTTGACATAAGAAAACAAACTCTACTCCGACGAGCTTGTTCCATTTTTAAGGAGCTTGACACAAGAAAACAAACTGTGCTCTGAAGATATTTCATCATGATGAATAAGAGGTCATGGATTCCAAGAGTTTCGCATATAATGGGAGAACAACATCTTGAAAATCAGGACCCAATGGCACCATCAGTGAATGCGGGCATAGGACAGGTAGCCACATAATTAGCCTATGGAAATGATAAAACCAGTAGATGAAGGCCTGGAAGGGATGATGGTGGACCATATGTCATGTCAAGACCAATGAATGAAATCCTATCAATGGTCACGATTTGACCTTTGTGTGGAAAGTAGATCACACAAAAGAGGGAGGAGACAACTGTTCCCATGACATAAGTATAGTCACGCCCCAAGAGTAAATTAAAATATAAGGGGTCGGGAACAACCATCACATCTATATGGATGGTTTTCCTTCCCAAAGTAATGGGTGACTGGGGAAGGATCCCTAACGGTTAACTGGTTCCTCTGTTAAAAGGCAACCAATTCTAGGTAACAGGCATAAGTAGTCGAGAACCAAAAACCTGCCAAGTAGTGGAAAACGGAATACTAACAGATGCGCCTTCATCTATAATAGTGCTGGGTACAACCAGATCAAATATTTATATCGTTATCTTGAAAGGCACATAAGACGGAAGGCAGTATCCGGCGAATTGACTCCAATCAAATGAAGCGACCAAACTACTTGCAGGGGATACCATCGAACTGAGATGGTTTTCCCCCAGTGTTACTGGAACAAGAGGAGTACTCTCCTGGAATTCCATCACAGGAGTAGGAGGAGCAACTTCTTGAACTACAGGGATGGACGAATCTTCCTCCAAGTCCGAAGAATCTGATGAAACAAGAAGAATGTGGGGAGAATGAGAGCCACTCTCAATGCAAAAAACCTGATGGACCATAGGTAGAATTAAATCAATCGATTCCACGTACAATGGTTGGTCGGGAAGAGATTCCTGAATTTGAATTTCTGGGGGAGCAGGATCGAGCAAGGATGATTCATGACCAAGCGTGGAATCAAGTAGCAGAGGACTCAAAGAAAGCTACAGTGAATGGGATGATGCCCTTCACACAACTTACAGGGATTGGTAATCTCACCCTATTTTTTTGTGAGTCTTATCAGTACTAGTCGAGGATGTGTCACCAATATGACTCCCAGAAGGCAAAGGCAACGACGGACAACCATCAGACCATACCTCAAGTACCTTGGGAATACCAGGGCAGTCTTGAAGCAGATAGTTACCTTTGCAGAGCATGCAAGGGAATTTGACTTTCCGTGGAAGCTTGGATGGTTCCGTAAGGGAAGGTTTCTTAAGCACAATAGCTGCAATATTAGCCTCTTGCTTGTCGGACTTCTTCTTCTTTGTCTTCTTCTTCTTCTTCTTAGCCACCTGGTTACTGGAATCTAGACTTTCACCCAGCGAAGTAGAAGAGGAGGAAGAATAAATAGGCGAAGAAGGGGAGAGGTCCACCTTAAAATCAACATGTTGTTGCTCAGGTGGAGGAGATGGTCGAACAGAGGCCGAAGCATTCGGGACCACCGAAGTTGAAAATAACCACATGGGCAAACCAACAGTTAACCTTGGAAGAGACAACGTTGCCATATAAGGAGCACCAACATTTCCAAAAGTAGGAAAAGGACCAAGATTCCCTTCGGAAGGGATTCCTTGGTTATTGAACTCCAGAAATGTTGCCATCAGATACAACTTTAAAACAACACCCTAAGGAAACTAATTTTAACCAGGAATATTTCGTGGACAGTTAATTTTTAAGACATTGAAACAAAACTCTATCATTTCATATTTTAAGAGTAAAGAAACAGGAAAAAGGTGACTCTATCACTTTCAGGTTGAAACGATCATGAAAGGACAAGTGCTCGATGATCTTTTCAAGTTTATAGAGTAAGTAAAGATCGAAAATGACTGCTCAGGTAGTCTGGGTGAAAGGTGTACCGGAGTTCCAGTGACTGCCATATACACCTTGGTAATCAAATGAAATAAGAATCAACCAAGGACTTAACGTATGTGCGAGGTAGTCTCCCCGAATGTTTTGTTTGGTGTTTCACAGTTACAAGGCGGCAAACTCAGCTTCCTATGGATAAAAGGATTGCAACCTAGAGGGGTCTCCCTTTATATACTCGACAGTACGGGGAGCACAAGTCCGTACTAGTGTTGTCTAGAGCCAGATGGTGAGCGACAGCTGCTAGGTTTAAAGACGCTGAAACACGTCTCTAACTTAGACCACTAAATGTTTCATTAGGTTTCAATGCTGCCTTAGGTTAATTGAATAAATTTTAAGTTGATCTTGTATTTATGTTTCAATTCAAAGGTCCTACCGAATGTTGGATCTCACAAATCCCTAGATGAAAGCTACATGCCATAAAATACCATTTCATTCGATGAAAAGCTATCTATGAGAAATTTTAGGAATTTTCAAGCGATATAAAATAATAAGAAAACACAGAAACATCCACTACAGTATCTGATGAAAGCTAATGAAAACGAGAAATCTTTCCTAGAATGCCCAATGATAGTTATGTGAAGGATTTTCCAATTCCACAATGCAAACAAGAATGCAAGCGCAATTTTTTTTTTTTTGAATTTTCAATGTAATAGAGCAAACAATGCACTAAATGACATGAAAAACAAACCTTCACACTAGTTCAAGAATATCAATGTGAGAGTCGAAACGAAACAATTCAATCAACTCAAAAGCCAACAAAACAAAAACTCAAACCAATGTTTCAATCTCTCAAATCGAAGAAAGATGTCAAAACATACCCATACAAGTAGTGTAATCTATGCTTGGAGTGACAAGAAGCACAACTGAATGAAAGAGACAAGACTCATTTCACCAAATGCAATCACTCAAATGGATCAAGAGAGTCGAATGCAATCAAATAAGAAATGAACTTAACCGTGAAACTAAAAACCCAAACTCCTACAGGAGGCTCAGCAGACCAAAGCACTTTAAAAACTCTAAGGCTATGGTGCTGATAAGAAATGGACAAACAAATGAAGGAATGAAGGCCAATCACAATCACATACCATCCCAAGGCTCTCAAAACATGCCAAAAAATAACCCAGAAGCACAAGCACTGACCAAAAAAATCCAAAATAGGGAAAACCCTAATACCTAAAGGAAATGGTGCGATTGTTTGGTTGTAATCATCACCAAACAGGAGATGGCATGGGTGCTGAACTAGCAAAAACCACTAGTGGGTGCAACTGTCAGACCGAAAAATGCACCAATCAAACCAACCCTGGTAAGAGGAAAAATTTGAGGGATAGAGGTCAGATCTGATCCTCTAGGGATGAACAGGGGTCTTATACTTAGAAAAAATAATTAGAAAAGGCAAGCTAAGCAAGCAAAGACCAAGAATAAGACCTAATGGATGAAATACAAACTCGCATTGATCCCTAGTGGAATCGCCAATTTGTTGGTGAGGTAAATCCCCTCTGTGGATAGAGGCAATCCCACTAGCCCTAGAGTGGGTCTAGCCACAAACGAGATAAGCTATAATATCGATTCCTAGTTAACGAATGGATGAAGATTTGACAGATGACTTACCGAAGGTCCTACGCCATTGTTGTCAGAAAGAGTGGCTGCCTATCGCTCCTGGTTTGATAGATCATGATATGCTTGCTTTCACACTCAGATATCTTCACACACACAAGAAACAATGACGATATAAAACATACTATCTCACATTTATAACTATTAGTTAGTGGAAGAAGACTAAATCAATTTCATTAATAAACAACATAGCACAATGATGGAACCAACACCATAGTTGAGTATATTAATGAAAGAAAGGAAGAGTACAACCAAGCTTCGACATTGCGATCTGTTAGCCACCTATAAAATTTTTGTCATATCAAGTGGTGGCTAAATGATTTTGGAAAACCTTCAAGAAACAATTTTATTTGCCAAAATTGTTGGTGCTTGAAGTCTTCTGAAGATGTTCTATCCTTTGGTTAATCGTCACTGCTGTTTCCCTTTTAAATTTTGAAAATCTACCATTTTGATAGAGAAAGGACTGCTACAAAATCCCATTTTACCCCCTCCTCCACTCAAAAACTAACCTTCATTTTATACCCTTTTTCCCCCACGATATTCCTCTATTTTTCACATTTTCCCTTCTTCCCTTCATAAAAATCCCTTTCACAAAGTCTAAAACTCATTTTTAGACTTTACCGAAACCCCCAAATCCATCAAAAACCATGAAAAATTTCATAAAAAATAAGTTTTTTGAGTTGCAGGCTTCAGCCCCTTTGGGCTGAGTCTAAACCACTTCCCCCATGTCCCCACACCCTAGAACCAAGCGCTAGACTCATAAAGTGCTTATCGCATTGAAAACAAACAAAGAACTCAAGTCTTCGGCTTTTATAAAAACTTTCAATGCAATTGGCCTCTGGTTATAAACCCCGAGCCCTTTTGCCACTTCATATAACCCATAGCCCCGCAATCGGGTGCTAAAACTTGTGAATGACTCATCTCTTATGCATATTTCCCTTTGTTAATGCAAAAAACCCACTTTCCTAACTTTTGGTCTAAACCCACCAAAACAATGTTTTTTAATGTAAATGGGTAGATTGAAAAGCCCCGCATCATTTTTCCGATGCGATTAAGCCCATTAAGTAAACTCCGCTTCTCTCCATATAAAATTACTCCCAGGACCAAGAGTTTAAGTCGCGAAGCGTTAATCGCATCGGAGAAAATCAAAATGGTTAGATTGAAAAACCCGCACCAAACTTTCGATGCGATTGGCCCTTATATACATAAGCCCTGGGCCTATCGCATTCCCTATCGACCAAAGGCCCCACATATGGGCGCCAAATCATATCATATATATATCCTGCCCCAACCCTTTTCTATCAAAGGGTTTCCACCAGTGCATATTTTAGAACCATATCCACCGTTGATCTTAAACCGATCAGACGGCCTGCGCAAAATGGCATCGCAATTCCTTATCGGGTGCATTTGTTCCCTCTCCCCGATTGACGATCTCCTGATCAATCATGAGCCGTTGATTTAATCCCCGCATTCCTTAAATCCAATGGCCCTCATTTTCTCTGATCATTAACCTTTCCTCCGCCTTTGAACCCCTCTAATTCACTCCCCACCGTCGATCTGATCTGTAGATCGATAGCCAGCGCTCAATCCCATCGGCACCATACAAGTTCTTTCCCTACCGATTGCATGTTCCCGATTGAATCTGGGCCGTCCACATGTCCAGATCAGATGGTCTAGATTGTGTCTCCCGACTTTGGTTAAATTTTATGCAGCCCCGCTCATAATGTTTTTCCGGCCATTACAGCCGTTGATCTCTACAAATCAACGATCCTTAATTAAACCTTTCCTTGCCTGTATATTATTTCGTTTTTACCCCAGATTCAATCCTGGCCATCGATATTCTACATCCAATGGCATATATTTAACCCTACAGGCCTGCCTCCTGTGGGTCCTGCCTCCCTCCAGAACTGATCTCCACCGTTGATCCCCTAATCGGACAGTCCATAATAAAACTGCCATGCCTTTTATCCCTCGCACATCTAGTCAGTTTCGCGGTTGCTCTCCACCATTAGATATGAGAGCCTAGATATGATGGCCCACATGGATTTTCATGCAACTTTCAGCGTGGAGGTTAATTTTCGAAAGTTACGCGATATAGGTTGTTTTCAAAGGACACGTGTCGCCTTCCAAGGCATATCGTGTTCAAAAAGGTGAATCCACGTTTCTCCTATTTCACCACGTGATACTGCCTGTTTTGCTCTCCAAAACCACTTTCTCCTATTTTATTGTGTTTTATCGCGTGGTGTCTCCCGCAGTTGATCTCTGCAGATCAACGACTCAGATTTAATCTGGCCATATGCTATCGTCCTCTGCCTTTCCTAAAGGGCTTCTGAGAGAGATATCCACCGTTGATTTCTTGGGTGGATCTGATCTGACGGTCCACGATCATCTCGAAAACCCCAAATTTCCTTTTTACGTTTTTCTCTTCGCCAAAGGAAATTTCCTCATTTCCTTTGTATTTCTTATGTTTTCATCAAAAAGCGGCCCTACTTCATTATGTCTCCCCAGTCGCTCCCCACCATCGATCTTTACAAAATCAACGGCTTTCATATAAACTTCCATCGCTTATCCATCAACCGCCCCTTTTGATCTTCACACGCAATCTCCACCGTTGGATGCTGTCATCCAATGGTCGCACTCAAAGTGAAACCTCCAAAGCAGTTTTTACCAAATATGCAGGATTTCTTAATTGTTTTTATTTTGCAAGATTTAAAAGGGTTTTCAAATGTTTCAAAAAGAAAATGAAAGTTGAGGGTGACGATCCTCTAAACTTTCATTCATCATTAAAGAGAGCCATATACAGGGTTCGATTTCACATTTCATCAATGACTCATGGGCATTGATGCCATATGGAATTTTTAAATACCTACACATCAACAAGACACAAAGAATTAAATTAAACAAAGAGTATCAGTGTCAAAGACCCAAACACAGTAGAAAACAAGGATTAAACATGGATTATACAGTTTAATGGATTATGGCTGAAGTCGATTATAAAAGGCCTAATCGAGTGAATTAAACACAGTTAAATACAAATCAAGGATATTTATCAAACTGAGGATGCCTCCACTACCTCGTCAGAGGAAAATTGATTCCTCTCAGCTACTAGATTGCCACCTATGTCTTCACAGCATTCGACAAAGGCCGAATAATGACCAGAATAGAGCATATCTCCCCCTTACAGTTGAATAGTTATTTCAAATCAAAAAAGCTAATATAAACTATCAGCAGAGTTATTGCAAAAGATGACACAGAGCCTTAAAGTCAACATTAGCTTCCAGCAAGCTGAAATACTTAATGTATACCAATTAATACAGGAAAATGTCTATAAAATTCTCCCTTGAGCCCCTCAAAGGCCGAGAAGCATTAATTGTATTAATTGAATTCAGAAGATATTTTCTCTCTTTCGACCTCCTCATCCCTCTATAAGAACTTGTTGAGGAATCCATTGTAAACATTGGTTGTTTGATTACTAGTTGTAATACTGAAACTCTCTGAAATAATACATAGTTTGTTGAAGTTTAAGAAGAAATTGAAGTCTTGGAAGCCCTGATGATGTTGTTGCATGCTTTTTCTTGAGAAGGATCTATCATTGGATCCATGAGCTTGGTTGTTGGTGAATTATTCTGAACTGTTAAATGTTTTCCCCTGTTTTCATTTTGTTCCATAAATTCTTACTACAGTAGGATGAAATTTTTAGGCTAAGAAATGACTCTTGGAAGCACCTTAGACCTGTTTATCCTTCACTATTTTATGTTTTCTTCTGCTAAGGTATTTTAGAGTCTTTAATCTCTCTCTTTAGTCCTCATGCTTGTTTATTTCGTTAATAGTCTGAATAGTTGGTTTCAACATGATTTATGGTTCTCCCTTCTTGTCTGCTGCCACTTAAAGACTGTTATTGAAGTCTCCCATTGAAGTTTCTTTGTTTAAAGTGAGCCAAGGAGGTATGTTCTGATCTTGCCCCTTGTCCTTGTTTGAATAGTTGGCTTAAAGGTCTTTATAGTTGTGATAATAGATGCATTTAGGTGTTCCCTCTTCTATGACTGTAATTATCAGTGAATCTTTTATGTTTTCTAAGTCATTTGAAATAAAATATTTGAGGAAATAAGGTGTTCCCCGAATCTTAGATTTCATTTCAAAAGTTATTTTGAAGTCATTATTTGCTTAAAGTGTGATTTTTAGAATTCATGGTTAGCCCTGTCTATCAAATAGATCTTTGATGTTCAAGTTGTGCTTTCAAATTCCCTTTGTTGAGAATTAAACTTCTCTTTCCAAATCATTGATGTCCATCTAATTCCAAACCAAAGGATCCTGCAGCCAAGTTAGATTTGCCCTTTGATATCCCATATCCATTGATAAGTTTTTCATGACCTCATTTTGACTCCATTTCCCAATGAAGCTGATATTTCCCCTTTCTATCTATCTTTCCTAGACCTTTTATGTTCTACTGTATCAATTCAACCAAACAAATAAACAAACACTTGCACTTAATAGCTAGTGTAAAACCAATACTCAAAGCACACTTGATAAACCTTTGCAAAAACAAATAATTTGAGAGATCCCTCTCTGAGAGTAGGAGGACTAGATCTTGTAACTCTAAAGATTGGTTTTGATGTTGCCTTGTCTTTTGATTTTACAAACTATCAAAATACGGGACACCAACATAATGGCGATCACAGTGGGAAACTGAGTAAAATCCTTAAAACAAAACACTCCTTGTCCAGTATAACATAAGTAACCTTCTTCAAGCACTACCTAATGAAGTGGTAATCATGATGGGACTTAATTGAATCAGTGACAAACTAAGTAACCCTTAGGATTCCCGTAAGACCTTATCAAACCTTGAAGAAACCCGTTACCAAGCCATAAGAGTGAACTCTGTATGTTTAAACACCTTAGCTAAGTGTTAAATCATATTTAGGACACTCTCATAACCTATAAGACAGAAATAACTCAAAAAAACCCAAAAAAATTTCAATTTGGCTTCATAATAAACGTGGTGGTGGAAACATTCCATATTTTACCTTCATATAAGCTAAATAGTTTCCACCTGGCGACTCCATTAGCCCCAGTAGGCCTTTTACTCATCTAGGTTACTATCTCTCTTTAGGACTATGTTAACCAGCCTTGAAGAATTTTAGAAGCCTAGTCCCATACTAGATAAGACATCGTGAGAGGTAAACTCCCAAAAACAATCCTTAAAACTTTAACCTCTCTCATTTTTGAAAAAAAGTCTAGCTTCACATAGGATCAACACTAGATCCCATCCATACCCAAATCCTCCTTTAATCATTGACAATCCAGATAGAATTCTGTGGAAGACTTCTAACTCCAGAAAATCAGCTGCTAATAGGAGCCTCTTAAGAACAAAATCTGTCCCTGAAAACCTTGTTGTCTTAGAGGATTCACACTTTGATTTACATCATACAAAGAACATCTTTAGAACTAGATATCAAGGTGATTTAAACCAAGCTGACCTTGACATTGCAGATTTGCAACAAAGCTTTAGTAGAGAAGCCTCACCTTCCACTCCTCCTGATTCCTAGCTTCTTCATCACTTTAGCCTTTTCCATAACAAGTCTGCTCAAAATCAGTTTGCTGGCACAAGTGTTTCTTCCACTCTGATCCATACTACCACTTTGCAAAACACTCCTGTTCAGCCCACTTTCACTCTTATAAATCCACCCTTATTTCCAACCATGGCAACATGGTATGCCCCATTAGTGTTACCACAACCTCTGCTTCCCTTACCAAATGATTATCAATCCAAAATCCCTCATTTCACTGGAAAAGAGTCTACAATAGCTCAACATCATGTAGATAGGATGGAAGATGCATTTGATTACATGGAGATAGAAGAAGAAACTATGAAGATGAGGATCTTCGCCCAAAGTTTAGGAGGAGATGTAAAGAAATGGTTTAAAACCCTACCTCCTAAGAGCATAAACGATCTCCCTGCCTTGCATCAAACATTCATCAAGAAATGGGAACTCAAAAAGAATCCTCTCCAAATACTAGTAGAATATAGCAGCCTCAAAAGAAATCAAGGTGAGAGTGTTCATGACTACTCCACTAGGTTTAATAGCATTTACAATGCTCTTCCACCTCACATGAAACCTCCCCAAGGCATGGCCTTAGTAAGGTATCCCGAAGGCTTTGATGCTAAAATGGGTTATCAATTGAGGGAGAGAGATTACTTAACCTTAGAAAACATGCAGAAAGGAGCTGTGAGCGTATAAGCAAACATAATTGAGAAAAGAAATAGGTTGATATTAGAGAAGAGGGTAACTTATAAAGATGACCTACTACCCTCAACCTCAACTTCTGACACAAAAATTGACAACCTAGTGAAGGTGATGGAGAGGATGCTTGAAAAGATAAATCTAAATGATGGAGTGCCACCAAGAGAACCTTAAAACAACCAAAATAGAAATAGAAATCAGAATTATAGAAGAGAAAAAAAATCAAGATAAGCAAAAGGAAAGTGACCAACAAGTTAGACCTCCATTCCAACAAAAATATGTAGATCAATATGAGGAAGATAGGGAGTTGGAAAGGTTGGGAGAAGCTCATGTGAACTTGATTGGATCAGAAAATGGAGATGATGTTTTCCTCACTGAGGAAGAACGAGGTTTCTTCTCTGATCAAAGTACAAACACCTATGAAGATTCTGATGATTATAGACTAGGGTTTGAAAATGCAATCATGGAGGTACACAAACAGTATGATCTTAGAAGCAAAGGGAATGTAGACAATTTGAAGGATAAGAAAACTAGCACTGCTGTCAAGAAAAATGCAGAAAATCAACCTAAGAAGACAGCAGACAAACCCATCATTTTGGCTAAAAAACCAGATTTAAACAAAGAGAAAAACATGCAGCCAAATGTGAAATAGAGTACTCCTAGCACCTCAGCTAGCGGTCCTAACAAAAAAATCCCAATTACCAGTCCAAACAAATTTCAGCAAATTAAAATGGCTGAAAAGAATTCAATTGAAAAGCCAGATGTAAATATCAACAAATCAATTGTTCCTTTCAGCCTTGAGGGAGAGATTTCCAAGATAAAAATTACCATCCCCCTAGCTGAACTAGTAACTCAAGAAGTGTACAAAAACCAAGTTTTAAAAGCTTTGAACATAGGAAGTGATACTGACACCTTAAACTTGACAGATGACAAACCTGAGTTGTTGTTTGGTCCAGAGGTTGAAGGAAAATACCAAGAAGGGGCTGTCCCTCCCTTCTATGTTAGTTTGAACATACATGAGAAAATTTTACACAATTCCATGTTAGATTCTGGAGCCTCACACAATCTAATGCCCAAGGTAGTAATGGAAATTTTAGGCTTAGAAATTACTATACCATACAAAGATTTGTATTCCGTTGACTCAAGCAGAGTCAAATGTTTAGGTTTAATCAAAGATTTATGTGTTAGCTTAGCTCAAATCCCTGCTAAGAGTCTAGTAATGGACATAGTTGTAGCTGACATTCCCCCTAAGTATGGCATGCTCTTATCAAGATCATGGGGAGCCAAACTTCAGGGAAGCCTTCAAATGGACATGTCTTATACCACCATCCATGTGTTCAACCAAAACAGAAGACTATACAGGGAATCTCACATGAAGTACATGGTGAGAAAAATAGACAAACTGAACAACTCTCCAATCTATTCCATTCAATCGAGTTTAGATTCCTTTATCTTATGCAATGAAGATGAAATTACTCAACAAGAAAAGGAAAACATAGACCCAACCAATTCATCAAAACAATAAGAACTTCCTTCAAATCAGATACAAAACATTGGTAATCAACAGAAACAAGAAAATGAAAATGAGGAAAATATACTTTGGACAATAAACTTCGATGGATCCTATAATAAAACAAGTGCAGGGGCAGGTGTTTGGATTCAAAATACGAATCAGATTTTTTCATATAAATTAGATTTCGCATGCGCTAACAATATTGATGAGTATGAAGCACTTCTCCTAGGCTTACAATTGCTTAGACAATTAGAAGCGCAAAAGATATCAATCTTAGGAGATTCCAAACTTATCATAAGACAAATAAAAGGAGAATACTTAGCTAGAAATCCAAGGTGTAGGGAATATCGGAACGCTGCCCTTGATTTATTGAAAACCTTTGAAAAGTATGAACTTATTTTTATTTCTAGAGCACTAAATCATCTAGAAAATGAACTCGCTTTCAATGCCATCAATTGGCAAATACCTGAGATAAATGAACAGCTTACCGTAAAGGTAAAACATAGGCCTACTGTGCCTGATAACGAAGATCACTAGCAATTTTTTGACTCTGACAAAAAAATAGATGATTTCTTGAAATCAGAAAATGATTTCAGCATACCAATATCAGAAACCAGCCATAAAGAAAACCGTTTGTATATTTAACAAATCCCAAAGGTTGAAATGACTTATTCTGCTGATATAAATCATTATGAGAATCCTTTTAAAGCATAGCTAATTGACAAAAAATACCAAGAAGACTTGGAAGTTTTTCAATGCAAGAATGATAAAATTCCAAGAGGTCTCACACCATTAGAACACCTTTTTGATTTTAACGATGTAGCCAAAGAACCATGAATGGAGCTTGTGGAAAAAAATGTAGAAGAGCATAACATAGGCAGTTTAGCAGAACCCAAGATGATTAAACTGTCCAACACTCTCCTAGATCACATAAAATTGCAATACATAGAACTGTTCAGAGAGTTTAAAGATGTTTTTTCTTGGGGATAAAAAGACCTGAAATCGTATGATACCAGCATCATTCAGCACAAAATCCCTCTCAACGAAAATCAAAAGCCTTTCAAACAAAAGCTAAGGAGAATAAACCCTCTTTTACTCCCTTTAGTTAAGGCAGAAATTGAAAAGATGCATGATGCTAGGATCATAGTACCCATTAGATATTCAGAATGGGTATCAAACTTAGTTTCTGTTAGAAAGAAAACAGGGGAAATCAGGCTCTGTATTGACTTCAGAAATTTAAATAGAGCCTCTCTAAAAGACAACTACCCCTTACCCAAAATGGACCATATGCTTCAAAGGGTAGTTGGGTCAAAAAGGATATCCCTCTTAGATGGGTTCTCGGGTTACAACCAGGTGTTAGTGCTCGCAAGTGATCAAATCAAAACCGCTTTTACCACACCTTGGGGCACCTTTATGTATGTCAAATTGCCTTTCGGATTAATGAATGTAGAGACCACCTTCCAAAGGGACATGGACATAGCCTTCTCTAAATATATTGGCTATTTCATAATCATTTACCTTGATGACATAACCTTTTTCTCAAAAATTGATGAAGAACATTTGATTCACTTGAGAAAATTTTTTGAGAAATGTAGGAAATTTGGCTTGTCATTGAATCCCAAGAAGACCCTCTTTGGTCTCCAAGAAGGTAAAATTCTTGGCCATATAATTTCAGAAGAGGGAATCAAAATAGACCCTACAAGGATAAATGGTATATTGCAGATCACCCATCCAAGAAGCCTCAAAGGGTTACAATCCTTCATTGGAAAGATTAATTTTCTGAGGAGGTTTATCCCCAATCTTGCTGAGCTATTAAAAAACATTACAAACATGATAAATAAAGATGTAGGTGTAAAATGGACTTTACCAGGTAAACAATCATTCAAATTGGTCAAACAAGCTCTTACTCAAACACTAGTCTTGATTAGTCCAAATTTCACCAAAGACTTATATCTTTTCTTTTGCATCTGAGCATACAATAGCTGCAGTATTACTTCAAAGGAATGACCTGGGGCAAGAAAAACCAATATCCTTCTTTACTAGGGCCTTAAGAGATGCTCCTCTCAAACATAACATCATGGAGAAGCAAGCCTTAGCATTAGTGAAAGCTTTAAAGGACTTTATAGTTACATTTTACACTCTCACATAATTTCTTTTGTTCCGCATACTGTTGTCAAGGACATTCTAAGTCAAGATTCTGATGGTAAAAGGGGAAAATGGATTGCAACTATTCTTGAGTATGACTTAGAAATCAGGCCCACCAAACTAGTTAAAGGGAAAGGATTAGCAAAACTTATGGCTGAGTCTAACTTCCAAGCACTAGACACGAATATGGTAGATGTGTTGGAAGAAATAGAAGAATCCACTGCTCCTTTCATTGAAGAGACATTTCTTAATTCTCCATGGTATGCTGACATTATTTATGTGCTTTTATATTTAAATGCCCCTCCTTCTTTGTCTAAAACTAAAGCTATATTTTTGAAACAAAAAGCTTTGAGTTATTGCATCTTAGATGGGGTATTATATTGGAAAAATGTTGTTGGATTTTTTCTTAAATTTTTACTGGAAGATGATGCAGGAAAAATTATGCATGAATTGCATGATGGATAATGTGGAGGACAACTCTACTGGAAGGCCACCGCAAACAAAATTCTTAGATCTGGTCACTATTGTCCTACCCTTTTCCCAGATACTCAAAATTTGGTCATGACTTTCCATAAATGTCATTGTTTTTATGGCAAAAGAAAACTCCTTCCCTTACCATTAAATCCTATTAGAGTTGAAGCACCTTTTCAAAAATGGGGTTTAGACTTCATTGGGGAAATTCACCCATCTTCCTTAGCTCAACATAAGTGGATCCTCACAGCCACTAACTTCTTTACCAATTGGATAGAAGCTATACCCTCCAGAAATGCTAATGACTCTGTCATTATCAACTTCCTTGAAGCAAATATCCTATCTAGATTTGGTTGTCCCAGAAAAATCATAACAGATAATGTTGCTGCTTTCAAATCTAAGAAGATGGTTGACTTCTGTTACAAATACCACATAACCTTGGGCCATTCTACTGCCTACTATCCCCAAGGAAATGGATTAGATGAATCTTCCAACAAGAGCCTCATCAATATCATCAAAAATATGTTGGAATAGAATCAGAAATCATGGCACAGTAAGCTGGTTCATGCCTTATGGGATGATAGGTTAACTACAAAGAAATAAATAAATATTTCCCCCTATCAGCTGGTCTATGGCTTGGATGCAGTTTTACCCACCTCATTAGGAGTTCCAGTCATGAAGATCCTTCAAGAAGTGCAGGTCAAAGAGAATGATATGCAGAGGATAATCAACCAAACCATCCATTTACAACAGACCAGAGAAGAAGTCTATGAAAGGATGCAGTTAGTCCAAGAAAGTGTAAAGAAACTATTTGATAAGAGGACTAAGGCAAACAATTTCTAGGTTGCAAATGTTGTTCTTAAATAGGATTCTATGAGAGAAGAGAAGGGAAAACATGGCAAGTTTGAGAACTTGTGGAAAGGTCCTTATATTGTTCATGCTGAGAGGGGTCCCAATGCATTTTTCTTGAAAGAATTGAATGGAGAAGATCTGTATGGAGGTCCTGTTAATGGAAGGATGCTAAAGCATTACTTCTGCTAGGAGTCATGAGTTTCGAAGCTTTCTTATTTTTCATTGTAAATATCATAATCTGAACATTGCATTCAAAGTTAGGAAAATAAAAATACAAAAACTGTAAAAGAAAGAAAAGAGGGTATATTGTAAAAACAACAAAGGTATAGCCCCATACCAAAAAGGGAAACAAAATTTGAAAGTGTGCAAGCTCAAATGCCACTACTGAAACACACTTCTAGTTAGCCATATAGCCTAATCATGTCTGATTAGTTTTAAATTGACTGCTGATAGGTTAGTGAATTCGATTTTCCAAATAGCTTAATCTTGGCTTATCAGTAGGTAGATTAAGTTAGAAATTAAAGGTTAAAACATGCTCAAAATCTGAACCAGAGAACAAACAAAGAACAACTCAAACAGAAATAAAAACAGAGTTGAAAAAAGATGAAGGAAGTGCTCAAAATTTGAGACCTTAAGCTTTCCATTTTGATTTAAATTTCTGCAAAATAATATCTATGTGCAACTTGTTGTTTTATGCCATAGATCAGCAACAAGTTAGACTATCCAATCCTGACTTGTATGTTTTTAAATTTCTGTTTTAGAAATTAGTGAATAAAAGATCTGTTAGACTATTTAATCCTAACAGAGTAGTAGATTAGGTAGAGAAGCATATGAACTCAATCGTTTAATCTGAGTTCATGGAGACATAAGAAGTAGAAGTAGATTAGATTTTATGCTTTCAAAAGAATAAAATGTTGTAAGAGAGTTTTCCAATCCAAGTGCACTCTAAAGAAGAAAAAATGTTAGATCCGTAGGATTGGGTAGGTAGAAAGCTGGTGTTGATGAAGTTCCATTATTTTTCATGGCTGCTAATATTTTCAGAGCAAAAGAAAACCATCCAAATGAAGGAAGGCATCCCAATGGATAAGGCACTGATCAGCCTCCAGAGAATGCAAGTCTGAAATTCTTGATGCCTTCAAAAAGGAACCATCCCCATGTGGAGCCACTGTTAGCCACCTATAAAATTTTGTCATATCAAGTGGTGGCTAAATGATTTTGGAAAACCTTCAAGAAACAATTTTATTTGCCAAAAATTTTGGTGCTTGAAGTCTTCTAAAGATTTTCTATCCTTTGGTTAATCGTCACTGCTGTTTCCCTTTTAAATTTTGAAAATCTTCCATTTTGATAAAGAAAGGACTGCTGCAAAATCCCATTTCCCCCCCCTCCTCCACTCAAAAACTAACCTTCATTTTATCTCCTTTTTCCCCTACGAGATTCCTCTATTTTTCACATTTTCCCTTCTTCCCTTCATAAAAATCCCTTTTACAAAGTATAAAACTAATTTTTAGACTTTACCGAAACCCCCAAATCCATCAAAAACCATGAAGAATTTCATAAAAAATAAGTTTTTTGAGTTGCAGGCTTAAGCCACTTTGGGCAGAGTCTAAACCACTTCCCCCATGTGCCAGCACCCTAGAACTAGGTACTAGACTCATAAAGCGCTTATCGCATTGACAACAAACAAAAAACTCGAGTCTTTGGCCTTTATAAAAACTTCCGATGTGATTGGCCTCTGGTTATAAACCCCGAGCCCTTTTTCCGCTTCATATAACCCATAGTCCCGCAATCGGGTGCTAAAACTTGTGAATGACTCATTTCTGATGCATATTTGCCTTTGTTAATGCAAAAAACCCACTTTCCTAGCTTTTGGTCTAAACCTGCCAAAACAACATTTTTTAATGTAAATGAGTAGATTGAAAAGCCCCACATCATTTTTCCAATGCGATTAAGCCCATTATGTAAACTCCGCTTCTCTCCATATAAACATACGCCTAGGACCAAGATTTTAAGTCCCGAAGCGTTAATCGCATCGGAGAAAATCAAAATGGTTAGATTGAAATACCTGCACCAAACTTTCGATGTGATAGGCCCTTATATACATAAGCCCTGGGCCTATCGCATTCCATATCGACCAAAGGCCCCGCAGACGAGCGCCAAATCATATCATATATATATCCCGCCCCAACCATAAAAACCTTTGCTATTTTATAAAATTTTGGGTTTTGTTAAGTATCAAAGGGTTTCCGCCGGTGCATATTTTATAAACATATCCACCGTTGATCTTAAACCGATTAGATGGCCTGCGCAAAATTGCATTGCAATTCATTATCGGGTCCATTTGTTCCCTCTCCCCGATTGACGATCTCTCGATCAATCGTGAGCCGTTTATTTACTCCCCGCCTTCCTTAAATCCAATGGCCCTCATTTTCTCTGATCATTAACCTTTCCTCCGCCTTTTAACCCCTCCTATTCACTCCCCACCGTCGATCTGATCTGCAGATCGACGGCCAGTGCTCAATCATATGTGCACCATACAAGTTCTTCCCTTGCCGATCACATGCTCCTGATTGAATCTGGGCCATCCACGTGTCTAGATCGGACGGTCCAGATTGTGTCTCCTGACTTTGGTTAAATTTTATGCAGCCCCACTCATAATGTTTTTCTGGCCATTACAACTGTTGATCTCTACAGATCAATGGTCCTTAATTGAACCTTTCTCTGCCTATATATTATTTCGTTTTTACCCCGGATTCAAGCGAGGCCGTCGATCTTCTACATCCAACGGCCCATATTTAACCCGATAGGTCTGCCTCCTGTGGATCCTACCTCCCTCCAGAACTAATCTCCACCATTGATCCCCTGATCAGGCGGTCCATACTAAAACGACCATGCCTTTTATCCCTTGCACATCTAGTCAGTTTTGCGCTTACTCTCCACCGTTAGATCTGAGGACCTAGATCTAATGGCCCACACGGATTTTCGCACAACTTTCAGCACAGAGTTTAATTTTTAAAATTTACACGATATAGGCTATTTTCAAAGGACACATGTCACCTTCCAAGGCATATCGCGTTCAAAAATGTGAAACCACCTTTCTTCTATTTTTCCACGCGATATTGCCTATTTTTCTCTCGGAAATGACTTTCTCCTGTTTTGTTGTGTTTTATCGCATGGTGTCTCCCACCGTTGATCTCTACAGATCAACGGCTAAGATTTAATCTGGCCATATGCTATTGTCCTCCGCCTTTCCTAAAGGGCTTCTCAGAGCGATCTCCATCGTTGATTTCGTGGGCAGATCTGATTTGACGGTCCACGATCATCCCAAAAACCCTAAATTTCCTTTTTATGTTTTTCTCTTTTCCAAAGGAAATTTCCTCATTTCCTTTGTATTTCTTATGTCTTCATCAAAAAGTGGCCCTGCTTCATTATGTCTCCTCGGTCGCTCCCCACTATCGATCTTTACAAAATCAATGGCTTTGATATAAACTTCCACCGCTTATCCATCAACCACCCCTTTTGATCTTCGCATGCAATCTCCACCGTTGGATGCTGTCATCCAACGGCCATGCTCGAAGCCGAAACCTCCAAGGAAGTTTTTACCAAATATGCAGGATTTATTAATTGTTTTTATTTCTTAGGATTTAAAAGGTTTTTCAAATGTTTCAAAAATAAAATGAAAGCCGAGGGTGACGGTCCTCCAGACATTCATTCATCATTAAAGAAAGCCATATACAAGGTTTGATTTCACGTTTCATCGATGACTCATGGGCATTGATGCCATATGTTCTTTGTACATACCTACACATCATCAAGACACAAAGAATTAAATTAAACAAAGAGTATCAATGTCGAAGACCAAAACACAGCAGAAAAGAAGGATTAAACATGGATTATATAGTTTAATGGATTACAGCTGAAGTCGATTATCAAAGGCCTAATCCAGTGAATTAAACACAGTTAAAGAAAAATTAAGGATATTTATCAGATAGAGGATGCCTCCACTACCTCGTCAGAGGAAAATTGATTCCTCTCAGCTACGAGATTGCCACCTGTGTCTTTACAACATTTGACAAAGGCCGAGTAATGACTAGAAAAGAGCATATCTGCCCTTTACAGCTGAATAGTTATTTTGAATCAAAAAAGCTAATATAAACCATCAGCAGAGTTATTGCAAAAGATGACACAGAGCCTTAAAGTCAACATTAGCTTCCAGCAAGTTGAAATACTTAATGTATACCAATTAATACAGGAAAATATCTGTAAACTTCTCCCTTGAGCCCCTCAAAGGCCGAGAAGCATTAACTGTATTAATTGAACTCAGAATATCTTTTCTCTCTTTCGACCTCCTCATCCCTCTATAAAAACTTGTTGAGGAATCCATTGTAAACGTTGGTTGTTTGATTACTAGTTGTAATACTAAAACTCTCTGAAATAATACATAGTCTGTTGAAGTTGAAGAAGAAATTGAAGTCTTGGAAGCCTTGATGATGTTGTTGCATGCTTGTTCTTGAGAAGGCTCTATCATTGGATCCATGAGCTTGGCTATTGGTGAAGTATTCTCAACTGGTAAATGTTTTCCCCTGTTTTCATTTTGTTCCATAAATTCCTACTACAGTAGGATGAAAGTTTTAGGCTAAGAAATGACTCTTGGAAGCACCTTAGACCTGTTTATCCTTCACTATTTTATGTTCTCTTCTGCTAAGGTATTTTAGAGTCTTTAATCTCTCTCTTTAGTCCTCATGCTTGTTTATTTCATTAATAGTCTGAATAGTTGGTTTCAACATGATTTATGGTTCTCCATGCTTGTTTGCTGCCACTTAAAGACTGTTATTGAAGTCTCCCTTTGAAGTTTCTTTGTTTACAGTGAGCCAAGGAGGTCTTTTCTGATCTCTCCCCTTGTCCTCATTTGAACAATTGGCTTAAAGGTATTTATAGTTGTGATCATAGATGTATTTAGGTGTTCCCTCTTCTATGACTGTAATTATCAGTGAATCTTTTATGTTTTCTAAGTCATTTGAAATAAAATATTTGAGGAAATAGGGTGTTCCCCGAATCCTAGATTTCATTTCAAAAGTTGTTTTGAAGTCATTATTTGCTTAAAGTATGATTTGCAGAATTCGTGGTTAGCCCTGTCTATCAAATAGCTCTTTATTTTTCAAATTGTGCTTTCAAATTCCCTTTGTTGAGAATTAAACTTCTCTTTCCAAATCATTGATGTCCATCTCATTCAAAAACCAAAGGATCCTGCGGCCAAGTTAGATTTGCCCTTTGATATCCCATATCCATTGATAAGTTTGTCATGACCTCATTTTGACTCCATTGCCCAATGAAGCTGATATTTCCCCTTTCTGTCTATCTTTCCTAGAACTTTTATGTTCTGCTATATCAATTCAACCAAACAAATAAACAAACAATTGCACTCAATAACTAGTCTAAAACCAATACTCAAAGCACATAAGATAAACCTTTGCAAAAACAAATAATTTGAGAGATCCCTCTCTAAGAGCAAGAGGACTAGATCCTGTAACTCTAAAGATTTGTTCTAATGTTGCCTTGTCTTTTGATTTGCCAAACTATCAAAACATGGGACACCAACACAGTCTCCTCTAATAGGGTTCCAACAGAGCGCGTCTCACAAAGGCTCATTGGGAATTCGTACGGGGCTCTCTCTATGGAATTCTCCTTGGTTCTACCTTCTCAATAGCGATTACTCAGCTATAGTATCTCTTCTCCAAGTTTAGCTTCTTGGTTATATGTTCAGCTAGCTTTCATAAAGGGAGAAGGCGTGTTTATATAGAGGGAGAGGGAGAGGTTAGGATCCCTATAATCATGGAAGGGAAACCTATCTTCAAAGAGTGTTCCATGGGAGGAGGAAACAATTACCTAAAGAGGGAGGTCCGTGGCTCGTCAACTTAACCACTTCCTGTGACTCATCCCTAAGGTGGTTAGAAGGAAACTTCCTCCTCTATTTTGATAAAAAACATTCCCAAAATAGCTCTCGCGGGCACAACACAGGGACAGAGCACTAGGTGGTTCAAGCTCTAGTGTACATCCTCCATAGTGGCATGAGGGATGAATTGGCTACCCATGCCAAGGCCAAAACATAGGGTTTTGTGGGCTTTTTGAGGAAATTTTCAACAAGAGAAATGATTTCCTTATGCAGAAGGATGCAAATAAGGTGTTTGCAGAGTATGACACTACTCACAGATCATGGGAAAGACCCTCCAATATGCAGGCCGAGGGATTGCAGAGACGGTGAAAAAATGATGTGTAACAAGGATTATAGGAATATCTCGTAGGAATGACCCTAGAACGAATGACGGTTTGAACTGGTCAAGGCCATATGCTTGATACCATGAGAGAAGATCCGAGGATTTATCCACATAGGGTAGAATTACATCAGTGTTTGTTAGGGGTCGCTTCTCGCTATGCATCAATTGGTCTATAGTAATGATGTGGTCCTCGTGGGGGAACATCATGATGCAGAAGATGGAGGAGGATATGGCTGACATGGAGTACATATAACTCTGCCCAAGGAGTATATTGTAGTCCAAGTGAGTGTCCAAGACTTTAATGTCTATGTGGACTATCTTTCTGGCTAAGCAGACCGGGACATTTTGGTAGAGCTGATGGGGTTTGATGGATGACCGTTGTATGCTCTAAGCATAATGACTAAGCATTTTAGTTCATGAGACCCTAACTTTTGCCAAACACTTTTGGACATGATGCATGTAGATGCACCCTCATCTATGACACATCGGTGAATTGTGATATTTTGGATCGACACTGGTATCTGGAAGGTGACCATGGAAGGAAGCCTGGGGGTGACCTTGTCTAAGTCAAAATCCATTAGGCGTGTATCAACAGGGTTGATAGCACCTAATGCGAAAAGTAGGGCTTTTTGTTGTTTTGGGAATGACTGCAATACTTCCAAAGCTGACATAGAAGTGGAAGATTGTGCTAAGTCGCCGAGGATGCTATAATTATGGGCCGTTTTGGAGTAGTTTCCTTCTCGCCTATCAGGTCCCTTCGCCATTTTTGGAAATGGTTCAATAGGCATATTTGAAATGTCCAAAGGTGCAGTTGGTGCACTGGTACTTTCCCCTGTCGTATTGGTGTCTGGTGGGGTGTCGTAATTGCAATTCTATATTTGGAAAAAAAATCTCTTCGCCAGTCATGTAGATTTCATGGCTGCTTTTCCCTGAGTCATCTGTATTTTTCTACTGAGTGATTACCATCCCTTGATGGGGGAAAGGTTCCTGCATCATAAATGGTTTCTGGGAAGATCCTCCTTGTCCTAGGTTACTCTGTAGCCTCTTCAGCTTAGGGAGATCAGTACAGTGGTGAGTATAATGTCCGTACTCACCACATATCGAACAAGAATGGTTTTTTCGGAGAGGTGGCCTTTTGCTCTGCCATTGGGCATTGCTCGGCTGCTGGCTCTGATTTTGGTTGGAGTTGCCTCCAACCTGGGATCATGGTGGGAATTTCTAGTTGTTTCCCCCCTCTCGAGGATTCCCTTTTGGCCTATTTTTTTATTTTTTCTTCACTACGTTAGGAGGCTAGTTCTCCTGGTTATATTGGTGTGGTTGGTTTTCGGACGGCTACAAAAATTTCACCCGTGCATTGGTCTGCATAGGCGGGTATTCTGTTGGGGACTAAGAATAATGTAGTCCCTGGTTTTCACTTGCTTGTTGGAGGGGAGCTCTTCCATTAGTGTTTCTTTCTGTGTAATGGGCCATCCGGGCCGAAGGATAAGGTCCTCCCTGGTGATACGCTGGCACCCTATTGGTCAAATTTTGCTGAGGCATATGATGACTTTGAAAACTAGGTTGAGGTATGTTCTGGGTAGAACTATACATGTACCTGTGGTTTTGATTGCTGCTACCTAGGTAACCTTGGGTCAATGACTCAATTAGTCCATCTGCAAAGTTTGACGTGTTTGGAAATTCCTTATAAGTTTGCAGGAACAGGGTGTTAGGCAAGATGTTGTAAATGTATCCTCACTGCCTATAAATTGGCTCAAGATGTTGGGCTTTGTTGATGGCATCCTCTTTGGATATGTGATTTTACTACAAGAAATCCTTTGAAATCTCTGTCATGAGAGTTTTCAAGAACAAATCCAAAATAATCCGGTCATCAAGTTTTTCTTTACATAAACTACGATGTCGCCTCCATTTGTGGAGATGGTCCAAGATATGGATGGCAGGGGTTTGTCTAAAATGTGTCAGTAATTCTATTCTGGAATCATGGTGAATGGGTAACTGAAAATATGTTAGGAACGTCGTGGCGAGGGCACCAAAGGTTCCATGTGAAGCTGAGGGTTGCTCCATTTACCACTTTGTGGCTACTCCTGTCAGAGTGCGTTGAAATAGTCTCAATTGAATAGTGTCGTCAATGATACTGTTCGATGAGAACCATAGGTGGAAGGTCATGACATCATTACCTGGGTCTTCTGCTTGCTTTCCTTCTAAATTTGGAATATCTAAAGGTAGCTTCGTGGGCATGGGAGGCCATGTAGGGTTATGTGTGATGGGGTCATTCATCAACTTGGTTAAATCAGGCAGATCCAATGAAGCTAAGAAATGTGACTGGGAGGTTGACGCCATTGCAATGTGTGAAAACACAAAGTTCTAGTTAGGAAGAGGGTTGGTCTGCGACGTACCCTACTATGTATTCAGCTGGCTTCCTAAATGGGATGCACTCCTCTGCCCCCTAGGGGTTTTCGGAGAAGTGGTGTGCCATGTGGTGTTGGGAGACTGACTAGGGTTCCCAACTAAGGATGCCCCAAGTGTTATAGCATCATTTATCACCATCATATACTTTATGACTTATGCATTGGCCTTGGGCAACCCTTCCGTTCAGACTTGGACATATTTCTAAAAAAAAAGTATCTTAAAACCCATACGCGACTCTGCCTAGACGTTTCCTCGTATATGCACAAGTCCATACATAGAGAATTGCATATGCCATTTTAAACATTAAAAATATATATATTTTCCCTATTTTAGAGGCAGAATTTATGGTTTTTCTAGTATCTTAACCACCCATCCCATGGCCTAACTATTCCCAACTACAAAAACTAATTTAAGGGAGTATAAAATCCCCTCAAGGGAATGGCCTAAGGGAGGGAGAGAGAGAGAAATATAGATATTATACACTATTGGATCCCTATCCAAGTCTAATATATTTCCGTGCCTCCTGCACTTTCCAGATATTTGCAGGAAACCCTTGTTTCCTTGAGATTTTCACCACCCTATGTGACATCCATTGTGCACTATTCTTGGAAGAAATATTGAGAGGCGAGGGCTAGATGGAGCCATAGGACGATATGCTTGAAGGTCGTGGAATATTTTAGGTGATCTCTCCATGTTTGGTTATTGTACATGTCATTAATAACAGAAGTACCATCTTGTTCCTGTTTTTTATGCGTCAATAATATTTTATACATGTGAAATGATCGTAAATTATTAATTTAATATTTTTTTTACGAGATTATGCATGCTTTTCACTAATATCTATAACATCTATATGTTGTACAACTAGGATTTTGTGTTTGTTCTCTACTGATTTACAGATTATGGAGCACAAATTGTTGCAAGGGGTTTGCACCTTGCAGGATCTACTTCAATCGAGGGATATCAGGGTAAGGTATGCAACCTATAGATTCTAGTTATTAGCATAAAATTTGGTTAAGTGAGTCCTTCTTGTAATTACATGCCCCTGATCTGTGAAGGTTTGTCAGCCCAAGACCTTTAGGGTAACATTTCCCGAAACAGAAATGGTGACTCATTACTCTAGGACTAATGTCTAGAGTGCTTTTGTCAGTACCCTAGGGTCTGTAGTCATCAGTGGAAGACTCTTTGCTATAGACAGTGAGGATACATTATTTCCTCCTGATTGATAGATTCTTTCAAGTTTTTGACTTCAACTCATTCATTCGCACTTGCTAGATTGTACTGGGGCACCTTGACACTCATTATGATTATTGGTGGGTTGTCTCGTGTTTGTTAATGGTATACATCAATGATTGGTAATCAAACAATTTCTCACATGGTCGACTTCAGCTCATTTATTTCCATTGTGTAGAATTATGCCATGGTGATTGGTTAAGACCTCGAGTTTGCATCAGCATGCTTTGGTCCACTTTGACAGCTTCTTCAATTTTCTACCAGTGACACCATCCACCCTTATATGTTGTACTTTCATCACAACAACATCTTATATGTTAGCTCCTGAGTTGCGTGTTGTATCATTTGTTCCACCACTTATGATTTGGTACTTGGAGATTCAGTTGTGAATTTTGTGATCAGATATCTATTGCACCATCATTGATCAGTCTTCTATATGTGATACTTGGACTTGATTTTGACTTGTACTTCCGAGCAGTGATCAGATGATTCACTATGTACTTTACACTTTAGCTATACGTGTATACATATTGGATCCGATCTATACTTCATATGCATACATGCTTTTCTTTCACTGAGCATGGGTATTCCTACCTCATATATGAGATATCTTTCTGATCTCTCTCACTGATTTTTTGGCAAGTTGAAATCTGGTGAAGTCCTCTCTAGTCCTCGCAAGGTTCTTTCTATGCACATAATAAATTTCGGCCATCATGTACCCCTTCTGCCCTCATATATTAGGGGGCATCCATTATAGCATCATTTATCACCATCATATACTTTATGAATTATGCATTGGCCTTGGGTAACCCTTCCCTTCAGACTTGGACATATTTCTCAAAAAACAGTATCTTAAAACCCATACGTGACTCTGCCCAGACTTTTCCGCGTATATACACGAGTCCAAACATAGAGAATCGTGTATGCCATTTTAAACATTAAAAATATATATATATATTCCCTATTTTAGAGGTAGGGTTTACGATTGTTCCAGTAACTTAACCACCCCAGCCCGTGGCCTAACTATTCCCAACTACAAAAACTACTTTGAGGGAGTATAAAATCCCCTCAAGGGAATGGCCTAAGGGAAGGAGAGAGAGAAATATAGATATTATACACTGTTGGAGCCCTATCTAAGTCTGATATATTCCCATGCCTCCTGCACTTCCTAGATATTTGCAGGAAACCCTTATTTCCTTGAGATGTTCACCACCCTATGTGACATCAATTGTGCACCATTCTTGGAAGAAATCTTGAGATGTTAGGGCTGGATAGATCCAAAGGACGATATGCTCAAAGGTCGTGGCATATTTCAAGTGATCTCTCCATGTTTTTTTACTATACATGTCATTAATAAGAGAAGTACCATCTTGTTCCTGATGTTTATGTGTCAATAATATTTTATACATGTGTAATGATCATAAATTATTCATTTAATATTTTTTTTATGACATTATGCATGCTTTTCACTAACATATAGAACATATATATGTTGTACAACTAGGATTGTGTGTTCCTTCTTTGCTGATTTACAAATTATGGTGCACAAAGTGTTGTAGAGGGTTTGCACCCTACGGGATCTACTTCAACTGAGGGATATCCAGGTAAGGTCTGCAACCTGTAGATTCTAGTTAGTAGCATAAAAGCTGGTTAAGTGATTCCTTATTGTAATGGCATGCCCCTAATCTATGAATTTTTTTCAACCCAAGACATTTAGGGTAACATTTCCCGAAACACCAATAAAGGACGAACTAATAATGGTGGCAGTGTTCCGCCTTTGATGCCTAAACGGTGAAAGATCTGGAAGCCCTCCCGGTAATGGGGGGAGGTCCAAAATATGCCTAGATTGATGAGGTCCCATTGGGTCTATTTTAATATCAGCTAGGTTTCGTTTTGGAAAAAAATTGAGAGGATAGAGTCTATGATAAAAGAAAAATTCTGGTCACATAAACAAAACAAAGCGAAAATAAAATAAATTTCCCTTTAAATTAATTCCATGTGATCAAGCAATCAAAAAATCGGCTTTTGTTTGTTTGCGTATGATACTCAAAATCCTAGAAGACCTATTCATCCTCACACACTCAAATATAACTGGGCCTTGAGAAGATATCTTGTGAGTGTTAGCACAATGTCCAATAAGAGTTGGTGACACCCCTAGTCAGCCGAAGAAAATCCACCAAGGCAAGGGTAGAGGGTCTGGCACTTGCCTACACCGTCACCTATAGGGAAAGGATGCCCTAGTTTTGGTCACTAAGTACCACCATCCCACGTGAGTGTTTGAGTCTTGGGCTTCTTGGTAATTCAATTAACAGTACCGAGTATCAGCCGGGTCAGGTAGCCCCAGCTGATACTGCACGCACTACACCTAAACCTAACCCCCTCTGAAATGGGTCTCTGTCACGCTTGGTTTTTCTTTTCTGTGGGCTGATAGGTGGATTTGAAGCTCCTTAAATAGTCAACTTCTATGTTTCAAGATTAAGAATTATTAAGGTAGCTTATTGGATTCCTACCCCCTTGATCCTAACTTAAGCTATAAATGCTTTTGTGGCCCTTGTGGGGAGAATTTAGTGAGTTTGGTTAAGTTATTTTTAGGTGTCTTTGATTTTCTTAGTGAGTGAATGTGTGCGAGCACAAAGTGGACAAGAACATAGTTTTAATGTGTGGATATTCGATGATCCTTTTCAAAATCCCCTATTTAAACTATGTTGTATTGTTCCTTGCTCAAAAGAAAAACATGTGTGGATATGGGCCACTTTCCATTTTTCCTAGATAATCTATGTGACCAACTATAGGGAGATGGTGAGTTGTGAATAGGGAGCGTTCATATGATTACCTAGGATCACTAAAGGGTGAAAATAGAGCAGATATTACTTTCTCTTCTATAAACAATTCAATCCCAGTCCCGAAAATCCTAGTGCAAAAATTGAACTAAATTAATAACTTTTACACTAGAAAAAATAAACTAGCTATGCATGTGTGGTCATGGGCCACTTACTTTGGCTAGTTATCTAGGTGTGTTGGTACCAAAATTTGCAAAACATAATTTTTTTTCCGGAATGCAAGTTATTTCCCCCCCCTACTTAAACTATGTGTGAACTTTGCAAAAATCAACTTGAAATAAAACTGACACTAAGCCTACAAAAAGCAGCTAAGAGTGAGCTTTAGCAAGCTATGGGGTATGAAAACCAATGCTGGCAGGTGTATTAGGGGCTGCCAAGCACTTTAGAAGCAGGAAAAGATAGAAATAAGGGAGAATTTTCCCTTTCTGTCTTTTGTGCGCAAAAGGTTGAAACAGGCGTGATGTCTGCACACGGGTCAGCTTTGAACGCGTGCCCTGGGTACGTCCGTGGGAAGAAAAACCACACAAAGTCCTGCAAAATAATTTTCGGAGTTGTTCTGCTTCAGTTTGTCACATGTAATGAGCTAGGGACTGCAAGAGAAATTAGGAGAAAATTCAGCTCCACTCCACAGCACAAACAAAGGTCTCTGCAAAAAAGGCATAACCACATAAGCTTGATAATAAATGTTAGTGGAGTCGCAAATCTTGTTGAAGTGTGTTTGGTGCACATATGTAAGAAATCATACCAACTTAATGGGTTTGGTCTATCCACTTAAGTTATTGGTAACAAGAAGAAAAATAAGTGGAGTCAAGCAAGTTAGTGGAACAAGCTAGAATCATAAGCATACTAGATAGAGAAATAACATGCATATATAAAATAAAACCAAACTAAAACAAAATAAAATAAACACAAGCTCTGAAAAGAGTCAAACATCTACAATAATACGAACGGTGGATCTTTGGCCCCTCTTATTGAGTGCTAGTAGGAAACAAGGATGAAACTTTACTCTCTTGCTAAAGGGCCCCTAGAACATGGGTTCTAAGTCCTAATGCAAGGATGTTTTTACCCCAAGCTTACCTCGATGGAAAGTATCCCTCTCTCTCTACTATGATGGACTAAACTTGTTGGATGGCCAACAATTAATTCCCCTCTATCTTCAGCTCCAGATCACACACTGTTGGTATTGCTTGGGAAATTCTGGCCAACATAACAATGTGTTCACCCATTCTTCATCTCATCGTGGCCTTATATAGGAGAATTCAAATCCTTCTTCCCTCTCTTGCTACACTGTGGATGGTGACCCAAGAGAGGGGGATGATTCCAATATGTGCCACAAATATTCCTTTGTGTGCTCCCTTGATGTCTACGGAGGTGTTGGCGGTTGTCCTTAGGCGGCTTCAAGTGAAATCATTGTCCTGGAGTGTGCTTGTGTGGTCTCGAAAAGTGACATTTCACCACTCCTAGGATTGTGTGCATATTCTGTCAAAAAGTAGACAAAGGCACTCTTCACAAAGTATTATGCGTGAAAAAGCATTTATGACTTGCTCAAATTTGATTTTTCCTTAGACCTTAGAGATTTTTAAATACTTTACAGATTCTCTAATGTCTTTCAGCCCTATAAATCCTTTTGCTTGACATTAAATAATGTCATCTTCTACTTGTATGATTTTCCATTGTTAACAATCATGTTCCTAAAGCTGCAAATAAAGTGTCAAAGTTACAAGTTTTCAAAGCAAAGTGAAAAGGACATGTAGTGGGCCATCCGACTACCATGAAGAAAAGTGACCATCAAAAGTTATAAAAATACCAATTCAAGCTCATTTTCTCATTCACGTCATTGAATATGAGCTCTCATTCATCACCAAGTCCTTCATCAGCAAATTCAAGTCAAAAAACACTCCAAACGTTGGTGCCAAAGCAACCACGCTCCACTTTCTGGCCTCCACGCTACGCTTTCTTCCAAATGTTGTATTTTCTCCCTTGGTGGCATCAAGTCAATTTATGAAGGTTTCTGAAGCTTTTCAAGCTATCTACCTCTTCAAACCCCTCCTTGCAAATCAATTTCATTGATTTAGTGTGTAAACCCTCCATTGGTCTATAGGCTACGTTTTAGTGTCTAGCCCATATGTTCACATTTTTCAAGGTAAACACACTCTCCCACAGACTTTTTACCCTCATTCACACCCCAAAACACCCCCCGTAGCCTTCATGCCCCCTCAATCCCTTTTCCTAAGCCCAAAACCCTAAACCCTGCCCTAGTTCTACAATTTTGGGAAATTTTCCTAGCTAGGACACTGTAAAAATTTCCTAGCTCAATTCCCTTACTCATTTCACTCCATTTCACTTCCTATACTTCCCTAAGACCTCTTCCCATCTCCCTAAACTTTCCTACTCTCATATCCCTTTCCTAAACCCTTCATCCTATTCCTTTTCTCCCTTCCCCTATTTTGTCCTATTAGGGTTTTTCCCCTTGCATACAATCGAATGAAGGAGAAGAAATCTTATAGTAAGGGAGGCCAGGTGATGAGATATGAGACCTTAACCACTCTTGAAATCATGTCTTCACCACTACCCAATCACAGTTATCAAGGAGTATGATGTTTTCCTTTTCGTGAAAAAGTTGAGAGAGTTAAATACAATGCCACATTGACCAAATTGTTTGACACTCGGTTAAAAAATTACAAGGTAACAATTGAAGGGGTTACTTTCACTACATCAACTAATGTAATAGCTATGGACACAATCATTCATAATCATGGTGAAAAATGGTTCAAGAACCAAGTACTATACCTTCAAAATTATCTTCCTTATCTCATAAGACATTACCAACAACACATGAAGAATATTTTTCCTATTGGGCACCTCCTTGAGAAGTATACACCACTAATGAAGATCATCATGAAGTACTTCACCTATGAGGGAAGATTTTCTAGACTACAAAGGTATCATGTCAAACTTCTCATGCATTTCACAAGGGTAAAGCCACTCAATTTCCCATATTAACTCTACAGAATTTTAGCAAAGATGGAAGAAAATGTACAGCATAAGAAGAGTAGTCTTGAAAGCAGTCTCTTTCACCATGCACTAATCAAAATAATTGTTTTACACCAGCTTGATTAGAATAGCACCACTTGGGAAACCCTCATGCAAGAAGATTTCTTTTTGTCTTCTAGTAACCAACCTACTAGCCCTAGTTCACCATCAACACCATTAGCAACTTCAACAACTTCTAGACATGTGGAGGTTGGCTCGCCTAGAAAAATTTCAGTGAGGATGAAGATTGAGGTCACTTAGACATACCTGAGAGGTAGAAGCCTTGTTTTTTCTCCTCATATCGAGGAAGGGGCCAAGACCACATCATTAGAGTAGGAATTACCATCATAGTGAGACATTTATGCATGATGAGGAGCTCATCCATCGTGACTTTGAAATAGTATACTTGGATGCCAGTGAAGAGCATGAAAACATATAAATAGTCATCAAGGACAAACATGCTCAGATCAAAGAACTCAAGGAAAATATCACAAGGGCTAATTTCATAATTTTCTTTTTAGAGCAAGAGAACAATCAGTTGAAGCAAAAACAATTGTCTTTAGAGAAAAGATAGTTTGCAACTAATATGCATGATATGAAATGTAAAGTAGTGGTTGTCACAAAGAGTTGTAAACAAATGAAGAGTAGGTGACAAGGAAGAGCCCAAGGACCATGGGTTTCTGAAGAGCACTGCTGAAATAAAGAGAGAAAAATCCACCAGATGAAGAGTTGACTTTTGAAGAAACGATAACCATAGAAATCAATGAAAATAGGGAGTTTATGGTTGAGAAATTCAATATTCACTTGGAGAAGCTCCTTAAAAAGGCTAATAGAGACAACAAGATGCAAAAACACATGGCTGACCACTAATATGCAAGAATAAGATTTGCAATGTCAAAGTCAAACAATTGCAAGAAAAGCTAAAGGAAACCCTAAAATGTCAAAAGGAGAAGGATAACTTGGAGATACTTGAGGATTCTTCCTTAGTGGCATAGCATACCTTATCAAGCATCTGTGGACCAATTTTGAGGAGTTTGGGAGAAAATTTTGACTTTTGTCAGTATTTGGTCAAAATTGGAAATTTTGAAAACCAGTCACACTGGAAAAAGCGTAGCGTGGGCCATGCTATGATTTTTTTGGGGGGGTTCATTGGATGAAAAATCAGAATTTTTGAATTCACCTTGAATATTACATCAATCCTTTTCAGTGATTTAGCCATGTCAGCTACTTCTGGGGCGTCAAAATCCCCAAAAACATGAAAAAAATCACTTTTCTGCCATGTTTTTGGAGGTTTCGCTACGCTTTTTGAGTACTCTTGGGAGAATGAATATTTGGGGGGATAGGAGACAGCTTTTTGAGTTCTTTATTAGACTAGAATGTAGAAGGCATCCATATATTTCCATAGCATCTTTCATATCAGGATTTGGACCTCGAGAAGGCTTCCAAAAGTTGTTTTTCCCTAGCTCGCTACGATTTCTCTAGGCTCGCTACGCTTTCTCCATGAGGAATTTTTCATAAGCAATTTTATCTAGTTTTACTTTTTACCTATGTAATTGATGAATGATGATTATTTTGTGATGTCATGAGGTGTAATTGAGCTGGTAAATGGTGAAATAGGTTAGATACATGCTTGTTAATGTAATCTTGGTCAAATGTATCTAGTTTCCTATGATGAGGTGAATTGGTTGAACTCCACTAGAGATTAGGGTTTTGTTGAGCATATCATTTAATCAGCTCCGAAACTCATGGATTTGACCCCTGATAGAGGGGAAATGTTTTTTTGGTCTATATCTATCATTTTCAAAGTCATTTGACTAGCTGGACATTAGAGAATTGTAATCTTGTAGCTTGTAATTTCACTTTCATACTTAGAAATCAAAGGATGCATTTGCAACTATTATCTAGGAATTCATGTGCAGTGAATTTATGATCATGTATTTTATTTTTAATAGTATTTATTGAATGATATATATCTCCTCTTACATATCTTGTATCTTCAGTGGCTTTCCTTACAGTTCATAGGCAGAATTATATTAATTTAGCTTTGTTTATATGGGAATGTCATTTTGTGTTTCATGCTTCCAGTTTAATGAATTCATGATTAAACATGCTCATTAAATCCCTCTATTTTTTAAAACTCTCCACTATACCTAAAAAACCCTAAATCCATCATATATCCACTTCTACCTTGATCCTTTATATCCTTGCAGTTGTAAACCCTTTGATACCTAGACCTAGCTACTTGGTTCCATCCCTGATCCAACATCAAACCCTATAACACTAAAAACCTACCTAAGCCTATCATATCTAGCATAATATCATTCACATCACAGTCAATTCTTGACTGTGATCTCATAGAGAGAGCCCTCTCAACCTGGTAGGTCTAGCTACTAGGTCAAAGTGGTCTGTGGTTACCTTTGTCAGCTTGCTTTTCATGCTTCAGAGAATTGGTGGAGTGCTAACATTATGGTGTCATTGTCGGGAAAAGAAGTAATAGATCTTCCTTCGGTGTAATATTACTTTTCATAAAATTATAGGCATGTAGGTGATAGGCCCTAGTGTTCGTGAAGGCTGATTCAAAGTTGCAAAGAGCCGAGGTGCAGAAAGAAAGAATAAACTAGCTCTGAAAAGATACAGAAGATCGAATCTTGATCCACATCTAGCTTCTCTTGTTGAAGATCCAGATAAACTCATCAGAAATAATAGATCTTAGCACTCATAGATTTAGTTGGGTTCGGTTACATTGGTAAGTTCTACATCACTTCCTGCAAAAATATTATCCCTTCAAGATATTCCATTCGATCTAAAATTTGAATTATCTCTATTTAGATCAAAGCCAACAACTTCCTTGTCTAAAATAGTTTTTGATCCCTTGATATTTTCTGAAGTTAGATAATTATCTCAAATAGTATTTGGCTCTCTAAATCTTGAAGATAGCACATTGTCTGAAGAATCCAAATTTGAGTCAGTTTAATAGACATGAAAAATTAGCCAACCAGCTTCAATATAAATCTGAGAAAGCTATCATCCAGTATCAGCAAGAGTCTTTGTTCACTCCAAAACCATCTCAATCATTTGTTGTTACTTCTTTCATCCCTACTACATCATTTCCTCCATATAAAAATTCTCAGTCTACCCCTCCCATTGTTACTCCTGCACCAAATTCAGCAGGGTTCATAGCGATATTTTCACCTCTAGTTTTACCTAGTCAACTTCCACCCTTACCACAAGGCTATGGTCAAAGACATCCTCTCTTTGATGAAACCTTAGAGAATAGTGCCCGAAAATAGATAGTGAAGGTAATTGATTTCATTGATTTAGAAGATATGGGCGTTGATGTTGCAAAAATGAGGATCATTGCCCAAAGCTTCTCTTGGGATGTAAAAACATGGTTTCGTTCTTTGACTACCCATTCCATAGCAAATCCAGAGTAGTTAACTGATGCATTTGTAGATAGATGGGAAGTGAAAAAGAATCAGATTCAGATTCTTTTCGAATATGACAACTTAAAAAGGAATCCTAATGATTTTGTTCAGGATTTTATTGCTTGCTTTAATTGGGTATATAACTCAATCCCCAATGATATCAAGCCTCATCCAGGTTTACCTCTCTTGCACTATCTGGATTCTTTTGATCCGGATATGGAATACCAACTCTGAGAAATAATTCCTGCAGCACTTCAGGAGATGCAGACAAATGCGGTTAGTGCGAAAGAAAATTTGATGATAAAAAATTCAAATACTAAAGGTGAAAGAAAGGTGGAAATCAAGGAAGAACCATCCACATCCTCTGATACCAAATTAGATACGCTGATTAGGACTATGGAGAGAATGGTGGATAAAATTTCTATCACTAAAAGGCAACCATAAACTCAGGTTCAGAATCCTAATTTCTGAGGTCAACAACACCAGCCTCAGTTTAGGATTAAACAAAGGGAACAAAGAGCTCTAGAGCATCCATCCCAACAACATATCCGCACTCCTTTGCAGCAAAATTATGCTCAAGGGGTTGAAGAGGAATAATATATGGTAGAAGATAAGAATTTCTTCACAGAATAGGATAACCTATTTTCCTTACAGAGGATGAAGAATACATTGAAAAAATAGAATTACTGAAAGATGAGGACTCTATGCTTGAAAATGATGATGAGTTGGATGTTCAATATGATGAATATCAACCAGGTTATCTCAATTCTCTTAGCTCACATCAAAGGAAATATTCTTTGATAAACTGAGATGTTCCTATCACTCCTATTTAGAAGAGGGAAACTCAGCAAAAATATATTCAACCCAAGACAAATCCCCAAGCTAGTGAAAACAAGGGAAAGGAGCCTGTAGCTACAAATCATAACAAGAACAACCAAGAATCTACAAGTACACCAAAAACAAGAAATAATGTGAAAATAATGAATCTACAACAAAATACCATCCTGAAATGAGGGACACCGATGTAAAAGAGGTAGATAAACAATACAATCTGTTTAGCTTAGAAAATGAAATCTCTAAGTTGAAAGTTCCCATCCCCTTGACCAAACTTGTGAAAAGTAACCAATACAAGTCTCATGTTGCTAAAATTCTGAAATTAGACCCTATGTCAGATATGGTTAATCTTGAAGATGATTAACCCGAGCTCCTTTTTGGTCCAACCATAGATGGTAACTTAGAAGATAGTGAAGTTCCCTCATTTTATCTCAGTTTGAGGGTTCATCAGTGTATCCTCCATAATGCCATTCTTGATTCTGAAGCTTCTCATAACCTGATTCCAAAGGTCATAATGGAAAATTTGGGCTTGGAGAGAACCGAAACTTACCATGATCTTTAATGTTTCCATTATGGTAGAGTATATTATCTCGGTCATATACAAGACTTGGTAGTTTCACTTGAGAAAATTCCTGCTAAAAATGTATTAATGGATGTGGTAGTAGTTGATATACCTCCACGATATGGTATGTTGTTCTCAAGGTCGTGGGGAGAAAATTTGAGAGATACTCTACAATTGGATTTCTCTTATGCCACTATCCATGTTTTTGGGCAACTAAGGAAGTTGTACCGGGAGACAAAAATGAAGTATATGGTCACCAGTAAAGAGAAAAAAAATAATCACCCTATCAATTCTATACATATTGATGTTCAATTCTTTATTTTGTTTAATGATAGTGGTTTTGATGATTTAGGTAGTCATATTATAGAAGTTGAGGAAATTCCAGAAATTTCAAATAGTGATTGAGAAATTTTGGATGAGGGACAAGGAAATCAGCCTAGTACTTCAGACTAGATTTCAGAAAAATTAGAAAAAGGAATTGAACACGTTGAAAGAGTGGCACAAAAGGAAAAGAAAATTCAACTGCAAAATTCCAACTTCTTGATGATGAAAATGGTATTTTGTTGTGTAACCAGCTCCAAAGAGAGAAGAAAAGAGATATTCACGCCTTAGAAATGAGCCACTTCGAGGGGGCAACCTCCAATACATTACATGAATGAACAATTCTTGGATGATACAAATGAACAAAACCTCCTTCTATATATAGGAGTCCATGGGGCCATAATATAATCCTAGTGGGGCCACAATGTAATCCTAGCCGACCTAACAATAATAATTTAAGGGCACAATAATAACAAAATGGGGGTTACAAGGGTACAATAATAACAATAAGGGGGTTACACTAACAACAATAAGGGACTATACTAGTAATATAGGGACCTAACATGCCCCTCTCCTTCAAAAAAGTGTTGTCCTCAACGCTTGAGTAGCTCTGGGTGCTTCTGTATAAAATTATCATCCTCCCATGTATAATCTTCAGTGGGTAAGTTCTTCCACTCGATGAGATACTCTGAAATTGATCGATTTCGTAGTTGTCGAGTTCTTGTTTCCATGACCGCTTCAGGTTCCAATATGATTTTTCCTTCCTCATCAAGTTCTGGCAATATTGTTTGAACTGGAAGATTTTCACCTATAACCCTCTTTAAGCATGAAACATGGAAAACTGGATGTACTCGTGAAGAAGCAGGAAGCTCCAATTTGTATGCCATAGTACCAATCTTTTGCAACACCTTGTAAGGACCATAGTACTTTGGCGATAATTTATTATCCTTCTTAGCTTGTTTGAGGGACATTTGTTTATATGGTTGTAGCCATAAAAATACCCAATCTCCTATATCAAAACTTCTCTCGCTGCGATGTTGATCTGCCTGTTGTTTCATTCGATTTTGTGCCAAATTCAGGTTATCCTTTAAGAGTTGGAGAACTTCTTGCTGATGCTTGATGTGATCTTCCACTGCTTGAACCTTCGAATTTTCCCCTAAAGATGATGTGATCGATGGTGGATGATATCCATAAAGTGCCATAAATGGGGTCATTTTTGCTGCAGTATGGAAGGAAGTGTTATACCACCATTCAGCGAGAGGTAACCACTTGACCCATTATGTTTTTTTATCAGATACAAAACAACGAAGATATCCTTCCAAACATTTATTTACTATCTCAGTTTGACCATCAGATTGAGGATGATAAGATGAGCTATGAGCTAATTTAGTACCCAAAGAAGAAAATAACTCTGTCCAAAAATTTCCCGTAAAAATGGGATCTCCGTCGCTCACAATAACCCTTGGGCTTCCATGTAGCTTTTGAATTCTGTCCACAAATGTAGTAGCAACTGTACTTGCTTTAAATGGATGAGATAATGCACAAAAGTGTGCATACTTGGTAAGTCTATCAACTACCACCATGATGACATTCTTTCCTTCGTACTTAGGTAAACCTGTGATAAAATCCATTGAAATCTCCTCCCAACGTTGACTTGGAATGGATAAAGGTTGTAGAAGTCCCGGGGTCTTAATTGTTTCCACTTTATTCTGCTGGAAAACCAAACATTCCGCCACAAAATTTTGAATATCAGATTTAAGGCCATCCCAAAAAAATTCTTTCTTCACCCCGTGGTAAGTTTTTAAAAATCCTGAGTGTCCTCCTAAAGGAGAAGTGTGCAATTCCAAAAGAATATTTTGTTTTAGTTGGGAATTCTTACAAAGATATAAGCGATCTTTGTACCATAAGGAATCATTTTTCCAACTAAATGTATCAGATGTACTAGGATCTTGCCGCAACTTTTGAATGAGTGTCCATACATCTTTGTCCTTCTTCCATTCATCTCTTGCTTCGGTTATCCAATCTGGTTGGATAATAGAAATGGCACAAAGCAATGCTTCCACCTCTTCATTCTTTCTTGAGAGTGCATCCGCAACAACATTAAGCTTTCCTTTTTTGTAGATTATTTCAAAGTCATAACCCAACATCTTTGTGACCCATTTTTGCTGCTCTTCTGAAGATAGTTTTTGTTCCAAAAAGTGTTTAAGACTATCATGATCAGTTTTTACCTTGAAGTGTCTTCCCATTAGGTAAGTTCGCCATTTCTTTAGTGCATGTAGTATTGCTAACATTTCCTTCTCATAAATAGGTTTCTGTAAATACTTTCCTTTGATCGGACGACTTTCAAAAGCAATGGGTCTTCCTTCCTGCATTAAAACTGCACCAATTCCATTTCCTGAGGCATCACATTCCACAATAAAGGTTTTTGTGAAGTCCGGCGTAGCTAAGACCGGTGCTAGGCACATTGCCTCTTTAAGATGTTCAAAGGCCTTAGTTGCTTCAGGAGTCCATGAAAATGCATCTTTCTTCAATAATGTTGTTAGAGGTGCTGCTATTCTTCCATAATTCTTAACAAACTTACGATAATAGCCTGTTAACCCGAGAAATCCTCGCAACTGCTTTATTGTCTTAGGGACTTTCCATTCCTTAATGGCTTTAATTTTGTTAGGGTCTACTTTAACACCCTCGTGGGATATAATATGACCCAGATATTCAACCTCTTGTACTCCAAAGAAACATTTGGATGCTTTTGCATATAATTGTTTCTCTTGCAATAGTCTGAGCACCCTGTCAACATGCTCAACATGATCCTTCCAAGACTTGCTATAGATTAGTATATCATCAAAAAATACTAGCACAAATTTTCTAAGGAAGGGTTTGAAAATGGAATTCATCAACCCTTGAAATGTAGAAGGTGCATCGGTAAGGCCAAAAGGCATGACCAAAAATTCATAATGACCCTCATGAGTTCGAAATGCTGTTTTTGGAATATCTTCAGTCTTCATTCTTATTTGATGATATCCTGAACGAAGATCCAACTTGGTAAAATAAATTGCTCCATGTAATTCATCCAATAATTCATCAATCACAGGAATGGGAAATTTATCTTTAATGGTGAGCTTATTGAGCTCCCTATAATCCGGGCACATTCGCCATGATCCATCCTTCTTGTGTACCAATACTACAGGAGCAGAGAAAGAACTTTGACTGGGTTGAATTATACCCGCCTCTAACATTTCTGCAATCATACGTTCAATTTCGCTCTTTTGGAAGTAAGGATATCTATAAGGCCGATGTTTGGAGGAACACTTCCTGGAATCAAATGAATAGCATGATCATGATCACGAATAGGTGGGAGTCCTTTGGGAGTTTCAAACACCTTGGAATGATTGTCCAAGACTTGTTGGAGATCTGCAGAAATAGATGATTTTGATGTTGGAACTTCTAGTGAGCATAATTGTGCAATTACGCCTCGTTGTTCTTTCTTGTCATCCATCTTAGCTTCCATGCCCACTTCCATGCCATCCATCTTAGCTTCCATGCCATTCATCTTAGCTTGCACACCATCCATCTTAGCTTCCATGCCTTTCTTCAAACCATCCATCTTCACTTCCACACCTTTTTTCAAAACTTCCATTTCATTTTTTGCTGCTCTTTGCGAGAGTGAAATTTGTTGCACTTGTTCTTGTAATTTTGATAGATCATGTTGCAATTCTTCATCTTCATGAGTCATGGTAGAGCCTTCTGAAGGCTTGATGGGTGTTGAATTCTTTTTAGGGGCCATTTTAGAATTCAATATTGATATCTATTCTACAATATGCCCTTGGAATCAATTCAACTTGATTCTTCAAACAAGACTTATGCAATTCGGGAAAAAAAATACACACCTTTTACTAGATTTTAGGAGCTCGATATTGAAATTGAATTATCTCTGTATTTGAAAATCTTCGATATCTGAAATTCAGCTCTGTAGTAGATCTCTGAAGCTTCTTTCAAATTCCACAGGTCTGACCTGATTTGGATTCTCCAAGACAAATTTGTGTCCAATCTCCCACAATGACCTAATTCTGGACTGGTTTAGTAGAGCGAACTTGTACGACTTGCCACGTGTCACCGTTTTGTCCTTTGTCTCTGAAATTGATAGCCCAGAAACGTCAGTCTGTGTACTTGCAACCACTTTTTACGGCACTTCAATCCAATGCCCAGAGAGAGAGTTATTGAAGTTTTCCCACGATCACCTCTTTGAGATGCAATTCAGGAGCCTGAAAAAGCACTACCTTCCACAAATCATATCTCCAAAAATATTGCGAACCAAGCTCTGAAATTTTTTGACGAATTTCCTCACGATTTCAGCTTCGCACCATATGAATTTCAGACTCTGAACCTTCGTACAAAAAATTTTATAGCGCAAATTCCACGATGACCTGTTTATGAGCCTGAAAAAATACCTAACTTCCACAGATGATATCTCCTCAAATATTGCGAACCAAGATCTGAAATTTTTAGAAACCTTCCTCAAGATTTCAGCTTCGCACCCTTGAAATTTCAGCTTCTGAAGCTTCGTAGAAAAAAAGTTATAGCGAAAATGCCACGATGACCTGTTTGGAGCAGCGAAACCCTAGAATCCCAAAGCTCTGATACCAAATGTTGTGTAACCAGCTCCAAAGAGAGAAGAAAAGAGATATTCACGCCTTAGAAATGAGCCAATTCGAGGGGGAAACCTCCAATACATTACATGAATGAACAATTCTTGGATGATACAAATGAACAAAACCTCCTTCTATATATAGGAGTCCATGGGGCCATAACATAATCCTAGTGGGGCCACAATGTAATCCTAGCCGACCTAACAATAATAATGTAAGGGCACAATAATAACAATATGGGGGTTACAGGGGTACAATAATAACAATAAGGGGGGCTACACTAACATAATAAGGGGCTACACTATTAATATAGGGACTTAACATATTTGGACCATGGATTTCAACAGTGCCGTAGGAAAATATGGGTTAGGCATCAGAATCTAGATCCATAGTCCAATTCATCAATCTGGTAAAATTCCAAAAAATGTGAGATTATGTTCCTATAAGTTAGCTTTCAATTGTTCCAATAATGAAGCTGAGTACAAGGCATTGATCACCAGCCTCAAAATTCTAAAAAAGTTAAGCACAAAGAGAATCAACGTTTATGGTGACTTGGAGCTTGTAATTAAGCAGGTAAAAGGGGAATACTAGGCAAAGCATCCAAGGATGAGAGCATATTGAAATGTTGTACTTGACATTCTCAAAAAATTTCCTGAATATACATTTTTGGTTATTCCAAGAAGTCAGAATCTTATGGCAGATTCAATTTCCATAGTAGCAAGTAACTTTAAGATTATGTTGGTTTGAGGGTCATGACCCAAGTTCAGATTTAAGGTTTACCAACAAACCCATACACTACTATCCCTTTCGGCAATGGCATGCTTGCGTAGGTCAAGGTATCACTCGAAGTAGTATGGGAGGGTGCTGGAATTAGGTTTCCGCACCCAGAGAGAGAGCAAGTTAATTCAAGAGGGTACCTTCCAATCTAACAGGCCTGTGCTAGAGACTCCCTAACCCATAAACCCTTAACACTATACTTGAAATAATAACTCATGCGAAGCTCATAAACCATAATATAACTAGTAATCAAAGGTAATAAGATAAAACAAAACCATATCTAAGCATTCATTACACCTTTAACACATTGCATCCACATGCGCATTAACTACTAACAGTATTCAGACATAACTCAGAAATCAACAGATAGTGTAACTTATAATAGAACACATAGACATTCCAATATCATAAAAACAATCTTCTAATTCATTAATACTAATATTCCACTTACACACTCTTTACCAACCCACGCACATAGCTAGCGGGGTCGACACACATAAGGACTTAAGGTCTCCACACACACAACCAGTAGGAGACCTTACCCAGACAAATCCACACAAAGATATCACAGATCCAATTTTCTCATCCAGACTTAAGCCAAAACTTGCTTCTAGACTCGATCTATCCATATATTTATATTATATTAGCTTGCGCTACTCTATGGTTCGCAAACCGTGATTTTCTGACCCTTGATCTACCCTTTGACCCATTACAGTTCATTATGGGCTTTGACTCGCCCCAAAGCCCCTGCGCTTCAAAATATTACAAAATTACATCAAAATTGCGGTTAGGGGGCCCTGCTCCAACATGCCCCCAACACAATCTTGTCACTCATCCTGAGTCATAGCGAAAGTGATTTGGAATTAAACTTTTAGTTCTAACTCAAATTAAACTTTAAAAGATGCACATGGGAAATTGATTAAAAAATTTATTTAATTGAAAGTTTTAATAAAATATGTTCAATAACATAATCAAACATTCGCAAGAAAGAGAACAACATAATTGATAATGGTGTTCACCCCCTCCACTAGGCTACCTCTCTGGACTCACCTCCAATAGGACGAATCGATCTATTGTCTTTCTGAATAGAGATAAATTTACATTGACTTTTACATCAAGCTAGCCAGTCAAAAACTCTCAACTATCCATCCATAATCTAAAAGACTCCCGAGCTATCCAAGCTCTACTCGAAAATGACTTTTTCAAGCACTCCAAATCTCTCCTTACTCTCCTTCTTCTTCTTAACTTTTATGTACATAGAATGACATTATATAGCTCTTAATAGCCCTAAACTAATGAGGAAATATCTCCTTATCTCTGATTTTAAGGAGGAAATAATTCTCATATCCCTTAAAATTTTCTCATGATACTTCTATGGAGGAAATAACTCAATCTCTAATTTTAAGGGCCTTATCCCCAAAACCTTAGGGATGAGAATAATCTATCAACTTCAATATGAAATTAGAAATTGAATTTTTGAATTGTTGAGGAAAATCCTCTCAACATTTTCAATTTCTATTTTACAAATATATGAGCACATTTAATTAAAAATAAAGACATCCTCAACCTAGGCTTAGCATGAGTATATCTTCTTCATAGTGCTCCTTGGGTTGTCTAGATCCTCCTAGATCAAACCTCCCCATTAAAAAAATTTTAGTCCTCTAAATTTTTTTTTTTTTAAATTGAAGTTGATTCTGAATGAAGTCAGTTCTTCCTGTGAATCTTGGGAACTATTTTGTTTGCATTTGATGCTACATTGTTGGAATCGATGCTAAAATTATGCATTGATTCTCCCTTCTCCATAGCATGCTTTGGATGTTGCACCAAATATTAACCAAACAGGAAGATGAAAATTGAATTTGTGTCCATGCTACAAACCTTGACTGTCTAAAAATTGATATTAAGAACCCATACCATAAATCCAGTTGACTTCCAAATCAACTAGGGTAGAACGACTCTCTCATGCATGAAGACTCCACTAAACAATTGCCACAAACAAAGAGTCTACCAGAAGTTGACACCTCATATATTGATGGGAAACCTGAGGTGGTGTAGAATCTATAGGTACCTTTGTTCGAAGCTACAAATGCCCCGAGAGAAGTTCTAAATAAGTCATACAGTACCTCACTTGATACCAAAGATTTTAGATCAGCAACTAAGAACAAATGGTTGCAATATTCACGAGCACAAACAAGAGGAAATGTCCATGCTTTCTGAAAATAGCAACCAATATATGTGCAGACCACAACATCAGATATTTCATGTGTTGTTGTTTCTAGAGAAAATTCAATCACATCATACCTACAAATTGAGCTATCACATGCATTCTTTCTACTTTTCACATGCAGGTTTTCAGTTTTTGAACACCCCATTCCAATCAGCACTTGTGATTAAACAGTTGTCATACTTCTAGATAGACCAGAAACTAGAATGAGAAGAGCATCTGGAAAAGCTCCAAGCATAGGCAGAAAAAAGCCTCCGATGATACCAGGTCCCATTACAACCAACAGAATCTCACTTCGATCCAATAGAATAAACACCGCCATGAACATTATGTATCTGTTAACCACCAGCAGGAACAGATTCCCCACCGCACACTTAGTGCAGGGCAAGAATCCATATCTTTCCTCACACGTAAAAGAACTGTTAGCCTTTCGGTTCGAGTTCGAATCCTGCTGTGGCCAATTCTCCAAAATAGGCTTCACAATGAATCCCATAGAGGAAACCACACCGTCAACTCCATCGGATGGTGCGTTTTCCCCACAATCGATTCCTGTAGGAAATATCCACTCACTGAGAACACAAGCGCACTACAGTAGGAGCACCAGAACCAAAATCTACTTCATCGTGATTCCGTCATTTTCTTGTACCCTTATACAATTGTGGATGCCAGCACATGGATCCCTCGAACCAACCCATTAACGCATCCAATTTGTTTACACCAAAGAATGGATAAAAAAAATGTGGCACACCCTATAACACATATACGCACATTCAGTGGTGGCATTGGAGCTTATCACTGGCCTCAGAAAGAAGACGCTCTATGTGTTTGAGGTGCTTAGTGAGAGAAATTATTTATTGATTGTAATCCCGCACTTCTTCCACAGATTCCACCTCGAAATCTACAAGCTGACTACACAGTCACTCCTCCACTTCTCGAATAGTCAAAAGGCTAATCCGCATTTCCTCCAGCTCCACCCGCATCTGCGCCTGCTGCCTTCAGCTCTCCTACAACTGCTGTAGGAGTTTCTTGTTTGTCAATTTCAATTACCTCATGCTCGCTTCTTTCTTATCGACTTCAGTGATAATTAAGTAGAGAACAACTCTCTGCCCTCAGCTCATGGATCAACTCATAGTTACCAAATTATACATTGCATGGAATCAATGGTTCTCCTCCTGGTTCCTTTGCGGATATGTTGCATTCCCTCACTGACGGTGTTGCTCATTCAATTACTAATAATGAAATTTCTGGTGATTCTCCTACAAATAGAGGCTCTCCACAAGAAGGTCCTGTTATGGTTATGCATAGTCAATGACTTCCTCCTTCAACGAATCATCTTTGGGAGTTGAAGTAATATGGGCTCTTCCATTATCTTTGAGATTAACAGAGACTCCCAATATCAATACTGTCATGGTATTTATCTCAATGAATCGATATCCTTCACTGACTTCAAAAACCACCAACCAGCCAACTGATGTGTTCCTTGACTGGCTCTAGGAGTCTTATGGAAATGTCCAAAATTTTGTTAGCACTATGGTCAAGCTCAGAACCATATCTGATAATATCAAAATGTTATTCAGTCTTGGTCTTGACATCGATGTCCCATCGTTGTGCCATTATCGATGCACAATAAATCATGGGTTTTGGCTGCTAAGTGCATTGCACTCATGTTTTCCCATGCTTTTTCCATGATGCAAGGCATTCTTTGGAACCATTAACACATTGCCAGCTACAAATGCATTAAAAAAATCTCTAGAATCTAAGATTGTGCCTTTAAATTTGCATCCATATCATAAATGCCATCAAATAAGAATGTTTATGTGAAGATTTTTTTGTTATAAAAATATCAAAATCTACATCCATAATTAATTTTGTTGCAGTATCTCTGGCATAAACCTTTAATGTGTCAGTGTCAATGCTAACTCTAATGATTCTGTAGCCCACGACTATTACAAGTAACGTGATAAATAGAAACATATTTTTGGCAGTTATCATTTAGCTCCTACGACAGTTCCTCCTCAACTGTGGACTCAGATATTTCTGATGTTGGTTCTTCAGCTAGATTTCTGGATGGAGCCATTCAACATATTGTCAGATGAAGAAAAAGACAAGATAGAAAATGGTATGTAAAAATGCACCAATGACCAAACCTCTACTATGGCTTCTTCACATTTTCCCTCTATAAACAGAAACAGAATACTTATCATACTATAAGCTTGCGACCATCCATTCGAAAAAGTTATCTTTGTGATGTTTTAAAATACCACTAAAAATTCTTCGCGTAGATGATGAGCCAGTTGGAAATTGGTTTGTTTGTGAGCTAGTCTTATGACTTGTTGGAAGAGCTAAAAAGTTGAATTTGAATCCGGTAGCACAATATAGTAGACACGTAAGAGTTTCAAGACAATCTTGTTGTAACGAATTCATTGGCTCTTGAACTGCATGCTGCAAGGAACTTTGAACTGATGGAAAATCCCATACACTTTCCAAAATTTAATAATAATTCCATCTAGTTTAGAGAGCATTTAAAAGAAAATCAGGTGAATTTAATTTAGCATAAACAATATCCATTTCTTACCCAACCAGGTGAAAGTATTTTGTTTGATTGGCTTCGTTTCGTCATGAGTAATCTTTTCTTGTGATTTTGTTGCAGGTTCCTTTAGCAACTTCGGAAGATGTATTTGTGAGAACTGTTTATTCTTCTTGTGTCTGTTAGCTCCCTGTAATTTGCAAGATTGGAAAAGTCAAACTGCAGAGAAAATACTTGAACCACTTTGGGATTCTAGGATCTAGACCTCCTGAATCCCGAGAGGGATCTCTCCAATAAGGTGCAAAGATTGATTTATCTTTTAAGGCTTTATGGGTATGATATTAGGCTATTTATGAAGAGCGAAGGTTTTTGTTTGTTTTGGATGGTTGAGCATGATTATTAGTTGAGTGGAAAGTCCTAAATGGGAAGAGTTTCAGAGGTGTGAAGTTGCAAGAAATCAGAACAAGCTTTGGCTAAAAAGATAGATATAATGCTGGTTTTTAGTCCATTGGGCTATGGAGTCATAAAAGGGTTTTAATTGTGCAACAATTTCAAGAGCGATCCAAGGGGAAAGTCATATATATCACAAGATCATTGAGATTAAATGATGGAATGGAAACAATAAAAGTATTGGAGGGGTGGAAACAGATAATAATTTCAACTAGGATTTATAGTCTGTCTAAACAAGAAAAGCCTTTTAAGAAACTGTTTAAAACCAACCAAAGGGCGGGGTTCACCATAAACCTCTTTGGACAAGCTCGTATTAAAGATAACTCAAGAGACAAACAATCTAGTAATCCACATAATTGCTTTCATAAAGGATGAAAACAAATAAGAGAAACAAAATGAAACTTAAGATCAGATAAGATACTTTTAATTCTAGTCTGCTTTTAGCATACACTTAGGGAAACTTTCAGAATTTACCTTTGGAGAAAGAGGCTAGAAAACAGGGCACACTATCACTTTTCTAGTCTAACTTTACTAAGAATATAATGAAAATAACATTCAAGAGTAATTTTTAAAGAAAACAGTAGGACGAGGGAACGACAGCATTCCTAACTGCTTAAATTGTATTGAATCATTCTTAAATAAACAAATTGGAGGAAAACATTGAGATAAAGCTTATCAGTTAGAGAAGGGTACTATAAACAGTAAGTCCTAACTCTATGCTTGCTGTTCTTTATCAGAGAATAAATGGACAATATGGCATACACGAAAGGAAAACAATAATTACAAATAAATAAGCACTTCACCAGTGATATAGACCAGGATCCCAAGAAAAAGCTTGTATATTGATGTCAAACCAGTTACAATCTTCAAGTCCAATTTTTCAGTTCAGAAATCATCTTCACTTCTCACACTAAATTATTAGATCACAAAAAGAGCTTCAAGAGCCTTTGCACACTATTTACATGTAGAAGTTTTGAGCACAAGTATATTTCAAAGTTCTGCAACCAACCCTTTACAATGAGCTCCTCAATAAGATTTTATAGAAGAATGAGGAGGTCGAAAGAAAGAAAAGATATTTTGAGCTCAATTAGTACATATTTAATGCTTCTTAGCCTTTGAGGGGCTCAATGGATAAGATTACAAATATTTCCTCTATATTAATTGTTTTACATCAAGTATTAAGCTTGATAGAAGCTTTTGTTGACTTTAAGGCTCTGTGTCATTTTTGCAATAACTCTGTTTGGCCTGAAATAACTATTTGGTTGTATTGAGAAAAATATCCTTTGTTCTGGTCATTACTCGACCCCTATTGAATGCTTCGAGGCTACAGGTGGCAATCTGGTAGCTGAGAGGAATCAATTAGCCTCTGAGGTGGCTTTGGAGGCTTCTTGGTCTGATAGATATTTTTGATTTTTCTTAAAACACTGTTAATTTTTCTTTAACTATGTGTGTCATGGTTAATTTAGCATAATTCTATCTTTCTGTTCTTTAACTATGTTTGATTTGTTGGATTAGGCTTTTAAACATCGATCTTAGCCGTAATCCACACCAAACTATATAACGAATGTTTAATTCTTTATCTCTGTTGTGTTTGGGTCTTCGACATTGATACTCTTTACTTGTTTTAATCTTTGTTGTGTCTTGTTGATGTGCAAGCACATAGAGGGTCCTTATGGCATTAGTCCTCATGATGCACTGATGAAATGTAGTATGAAACCCCGCAGGTGGATATTCTTTAATGCATGAAGACCAAGAGGATCGTCATCCTCGACTTTCACTTTTCCTTTAAAATCATTTGAAAAACCTTCAAAACCTACATAAAACAATAAAAATTAATAAATCCTAAATTTATTTGGGCAAGAATGCTTTGAAGGTTGTGGTTAGGTTGCAGCCGTTGGATGAAAGCATCCAATGGTGGAGATTTGCTTGCAGGGGTCAGAAGGAGGCGGTTTAGAAGAATGGTGCATAGGATTAAGTCCGGGCCATAGATCTGCTTTGATCGATGGTTAAGACCAATCAAGGAAATACAATGTGAGGGGGTCACATGTATTATAAAGGGCGGAAAATATAAGCATAAAGGGTAAAAACCTTAATCAGCATTGAAAAGGGGTTAATGGAATTTTGGGTTTCCGAAATGATCGTAGGGCATCGGATTAGTTTGGCCCACGGAGATTAATGGTCAGGATTAATCTATGAAGGCCCTTTGGTGAAGGCAGAGGGTGATAGTTCAAAGGCCAGATTAAATCTGAGTCGTTTATTTGTAGAGATCAACGGCGGGGAGAAAACACGATGAAATGCTGTGGAAAGGGGGAAAATGGTTTCAGAGGAGAAAACCACGAGTTTCGCGCGGTGAAAGGGCGGGTAGGCGGTTTCTCCTTTTCGAACGTGATATGAATTCCCGCCCAACATGTGGCATTTCAATACCGCCTACATTATGTAATTTTCAGGAATTGACGGTCGAGCATAAAGTTATGAGAAAACGCGCATCAACCGTTAGATTTGGGACCTCAGATCGAATGGTGGGGAATGAGTGCGAAATCGGCAAGACGCGCGGGCAAAAGTAGGAAGGGTGGTTTTAATCTGAGCTGTTGGATCAAATATTGGACGGCTGAGATCAAATCTGGAGGGAGGCAGAACCGACAGGAGTCAGGCCTGTCAGGATAAATCTGGGATGTTGGATCAAGGAATGAACGACTCAGATCTAATCTTTGGGGCTAATGAATGAATATGTAAAGAAGAGAAAGGGGTTAATATGGGCCATTGATATGCAGATATCAACGGCTCAGATTTGGCCATAAAACATTACACAACGGAGTATATGATTTTTAGGCAAAGTGGTGAGAATGGATTTGGACCATCCGATCTTGACACGTGGACGGCCCGAATGTAATCGGAGCTTTTGCGATCAGCGGGGGCATGGACAGGGGAGCGCCGATGTGATTGGCTGTGGACCGTCGATCTGAAAATTAGATCGATGGTGGGAAATGAATCGAGAGACTGCCAATCAGAGGTGGCGAATAAAATAATAAATTGTGCCAAATGAAATCTCCCGATGCGAGATTGAGCGGTGCATTTGATTGGCCCAAAATCAAGGGTGGAGAAAGGGTTTAGCCAATGAACGGGCGGGACCCTTTATAACATATAAAAATAAAAAATTTATGAAATACAAAGGTTTTTAGTCTTCGGGGAGAGTTTTATAATGAATCTCGGCGCCTGGTTGCGGGGCCTTAGGATATATGAGAATAATAAGGAACCGGGGTTCAAACGTATAAAAGGGCCAATCGCATCGAAACTATGGTGCAGGCCTTTTCAATCTACCCATTAGAAAATCTCCGATGCAATATCTTCTTGACCGTCGATCGGCTTTGTAAGATCGACGGTCCTTTTCATTTAAAATCACTGCACCGACGGGTTTAGACAAAAACTTAGGAAAAATTGGTTTTATGAATTTTCAAAGGGAAAACATGATCGGGAAGGTTTATTTATAAGTTTTAAGCACCTGATTGCAGGCCTAAGGGTTATATGAAACGAAAGAAGGCTCGGGGCTTATAAACACACGCCAATCGGATCAGAGGTTTTAACATGATTGAAATACTTGCGCGCATTAATTGTTTCTGATGCGATAAGCGCCCGACTGGGTTAGCGCCTAGTTCTAAGCTGAGGACATATGTGGGGAAGTGGTTTAGGACTTAGCCCAAAGGGGCTTAAGCCCATAGTTAAAAAACTTATTTTTTTATGAGTTTTTCAAGATTTTTTGATGGATTTGCAGGTTTCGGTAAGGTTCAAAAGGATTTTTAAACATTAAAAAAGGATTTTTATGAAGGGGAAAGGGGAAATAATGAAAAACGAAGGAATTTTATGAGGAAGCAAGGGGGTAAAATGGAGGTTAATTTGAAGTGAAAGGAGGGGAAAAATGGGATTTTTGCAGCAGTCTTTTCTTCATGAAAATAGAAGAATTTCAGCATTTCAAAAGGGAAACAGTAGTGAAGGTTAAACAGAGGGCATGATGTGTTTATAAGGGTTCAAGAGATAACATTTTTAGCAATAAAACTTGTTTCTTGAAGGCTCAAAAAATGTTTTAGCCACCATTTGATATGAAAAATTTTATGAGTGGCTAATAGTGGCTCCACATGGGGATGGTGCCTTCTTGAAGGCATCAAGAACTTCAGACTTGCATTCTCTGGGGGATGATCAGTGCCCCATCCATTGGGCTGGAACTTTCTTTACTTGGATAATATTCTTTTGCTCTGAAAGTATTAGCAGCCATGAAAAAAGTAATGGAACTTCATAAACACAAGTTTTCTACCTACCCAATCCTACTGATCTAACATTTTTTCTTCTTTAGAGTGCACTTCGATTGGAAAAATCTCTTACAACATTTTATTCTTTTGAAAGAAAAAAATATAATCTGTTTCTACTTCTTATTTCTCCATGAACTCAGATTAAACAATTGAGTTCATATGGTTCTCTACCTAATCTACTAATCTGTTAGGATTAAACAGTCTAACATATTTTCATTCACTAATTTCTAAAACAGAAATTTAAAAGCATACAAGTCAAGATTGAACAATCTAACTTGTTGCTGATCCATGGCATAAAAAACAAGCTGCACATAGATGTCATTTTACAAAAAATTAAATCAAAATGGAAGGCTTAAGATCTGAAATTTCAAAGCACGACCTTCTCTTTTCTTCAGCTTTGTTTCTTCAGCTTTGTTTTTTTACTTCTATTTGAGCTATCTTTTCTTTACTATTTGGTTTAGATTTTGAGCTTATTAGAACCAGTTCACCTCTGTTTTTTGACTCACGGTTTTAAATAGACTGGATTCATTCTTATTTTGGAATCTTAGGTTAAGATTTTGAGCTTGTTTGAACCTTTAATTTCTAACCTAATCTACCTACTGATAAGCCAAGATTAAGTTGTTTGGCAAATCGAATTCACTAACTTATCAGCAGTCAATTTAAAAATAATTAGTCATGATTAGGATGTATGACTAACTAGAATTCTGTTTTTCAGGAGTGGCATTTGAGCTTGCACACTTTCAGACTTTGTTTCTCTTTTTTGGTATGGGGCTATACCATTATTGTTTTTACAATCTGCCCTCTTTTATTTCTTCTATTGTTTTTGTATTTTTGATTTTTCTAACTTTGAATGCAATGATGGGTGAAATATTTATAATTAAAAAAATATTAAAAGGCTTTAAAAACATGATAGGATCAAGAGAAGTAATGTTTGAGCATCCTGCTATTGATAGGACCTCCAAACAGTTCAGCTCCATTCAACTCCTGCAAGAAAAATGCATTGTTACCAGCAGTAGAATGAATGAGATAAGGGCCAAGCCATAAGTTATCAAATTTACCATGCTTTCCCTTGTCTTCTCTCCTTGAGTCCCACTTTAACACTTTGTCCCCAACATTGAAGTTTCTGGGCTTTTTTCTTCTATGAAAAAGCTTTTTGATGCTGTCCTGCTTTTGCAATGCTTTGTTATAAACCTCCTCTCTGGTTTGCTGAAGGTGAATGGTATGATTTATCCTTCTAATCATGTCATTGTCTTCAAACTGAACCTCTTGCATCAACTTCATAACTCGTACACCAAGTCTGGTTGGAAAAATTGCATCTGTACCATACACAAGTTGGTAGGGTGACATGCCTGTTGAGCTCCAAAAATGTTCTCTCTTCCACCACATTCCACTCCATTTCTTTTGTCCATTATTAATCCCAGGCTCCAATGATCAATGAAATTAGTTAAAATTTCTTTAAGAATGAATATCATGGCTAACTTACTATGTTTTTATGATTTTTTCATTGTAGTACTTTTTGAACTGAAACTAGCTACAGAATGCAGACATTCTATAGCTAGTTGCCAATTCTACTACCGTCTTCATGTTTAAGCATGTTCCAGGTGTCCTCTCAGAGAAAACCACACATGATCATATTCCACATTGTGCCCTCAGCATTTGTTGCTCTCCATGAAGATTGAACGGAATTCTGTACGTGGTTGTGCACATGGGAACTCAAACTAGGAGATAGACTCCTAATAGGACAAGGACAGTCCAGATGTCCTTTGTCATATTACGATGCCACCTTTAGAGTTCTAGTTCGATTTTGATATGGAAAGACAGTAATCCCTGTATTATATCAAGTTCTGTTATGTAAATTTGCTATAAATGTAGCTCGGGAAACCGAGAGACAAGGTTAGATTTTGGTTAGATCTTGTGGTTAATTGCTATATTTCTGAAGTCCGAGAATACTCTGTTTTGAAGTGATTCCTCTTTAATGAAAGAAACAACATTTCCTTGAACGTTTTGATTTGATTTTGAACTAGATTTCGTGCTACTCTGGTGGTAGAGGGCCCCTGCCTCCTGAGCAGCCTTGTTTTTATGGTGTAGATAAGTATTTTAGTTTCGTTTTCATTTCTAGTTTAGTCAAGATTTTGAAGTTTATGTTCACAGTTGATTTCATTAATCATTACAACTATACTTATTCTAATGAACTCTTCCAAAATATCATTATGATGAATATGGTATACTTGTGGTGTTGTAGATTTTAGTTGCAATTCCTTTCGTTAATTATCACAGTTAGACTTACTCTAATAAACTCTTCCAAAATATCATCATGATGAATAAGTCATAGCTGTGGTATTGTAGGTTTAGTTGCTTGTTTACACTAAGTGTCACAGCCAGTCTTACTCAAATAAACTCTTCCAAAAAATCATGAACAACGAATAAGAAACAATTGTGGTATCTTAGATTTTAGTTGCATTTGCTTTTGAATTTCTGTTTACACTAAGTGGCATAGCCAGTCTTACTCTTACAAAGCTCTTCCAAAATATCATAACAATGAGTAAGAGATAGCTGCGGTGTCTTAGATTTTAGTTGTAATTGTTTTCAGTTTTATGTTAAGTTCAATTTCATTGAATTACACAGTCAGAATTGTTCTACAAACTCTTCCAAAATATCATTCATAATGAACGAGATGGGCTGTAGAATTCCATAGAATAGTTGCATGTTAATTTAGTTAGAACACTCCAGAGATTGATTGCATTTAGTTCATGCTCTGTCATTTCATTTCAATTTTGATAATGGCTTTTAGTTTAGCACTGTTCACTGTAGACTAGCAGCACCCTAGTGTAGTCTTGGCTCACTATTTTAACATTCCAAGTTTAGTTGTTATTCATTGCATTTTAAATTGCATTAGTTGTTAAAATTAAATACCATGGTATTCATTATTTACAAAACTTATTTTGTTCCAAGCTCATATTTATACATAATTATTTGGACAGAAGATAGTTTCAGTCTAAGGCCTGAAGTATTTTTCAACCTTTTTACCATTTCACAAACAAGCCTTTTCTCAAAAACTATTCTGAAAGGAAATCTATAACTTTTGAGTGAGGCCTAGTGGTGTTAAACTGAGTTGCAGAACAGAATTAGAAGCTAGTTTAGAGTAGAAATCTTATGATGCTACAAATGTTCTTTTCCAAACATGTTTCAATAAACCTTTAACCATGGATGAGATGTTGTAACATTGTAGGTTGATTGTTTGATTGTTTATTTAGGATAACTTCATTTACACTTAACTTGTTCATTTCTCAAGCTCTTCCAACACATCTTTAATAAATGAATTGAATAAGTTTAAGTTCATGTTGTTATTTTTTTCTTTGCAATAGAGTCATTATCAAGCTTTGCACTTGTTGTTTACCATCCATAGTTTAGGCTTCACTCTGTTTTTAACCAATTGCTCCTTTTCACCAGCAGTTAGTTCTTTCCGTTTAGGCTTTACTCTGTTTTAGTATAACCATCCATTCCTCTTTTCCAACATTTAGCTCTTTTCATTTTGAACATAAATCCATAAAACCAAAAACATCATAAAAAAATAAACACAACGTAGTGAGAAACAAATACCTAGGCACATATAGTGCACCACACTTCAGCAGTTTACCAACCTTGGTTGACAATTAATGAACTCAATTTAGGAGACTAGGTTGAGCATAAACAATGTCAATAGATTTCTTCAATGTCAATCTGTCAGCCCATAGTGCATGCACAAGCTTTGTGTGCCAAGACTTCTTGTTGTCCTCCAACAGCTTCTTGATTATGTTCACCAAAATCTTGTTTGATGATTTTGCTAACCCATTACCTTGAGGGTAATAGGCCGTGGAATGACCCAATGTAATATGATATTTGTGATAGAACTCAACCATCTTCTTTGATCCAAATGCTGCTACATTATCAGTGATGATCTTCCTAGGATTGCCAAATCTAGAGAGAATATGGGTCTCAATGAATTTATTATGACAGAGTCATTGGCTTGCCTAGAAGGGATGGCTTCTATCCATTTGGTGAAGTAGTCTGTGGCAGTGAGAATCCATTTATGCTGGGCAGATGATGGTGGATGGATTTCTCCTATGAATTCAAGTCCCCATTATTGAAAAGGAGCCTCAACAATGATTGGATGCAGAGATAAAGGTAGAAACTTTCTTTTGCCTTCAAAAAGTTGGTATTTATGACAGGCAATGATCATCTTCTGTACATCAAGAAAGAGAGTGGGCCAATAGTAACCAACCCTTAGGATTTTGTTAGTTGTTGTCTTCCAGTAGAGGTGGCCTCCACATTATCCTTCATGGAACTCGTGCTTATCCTTCTCTGCATCATACTCAGGAAAACATTTAAGCAATATACCACTTGCATTTTTCCAATAAAGACATTTATCTATAATGCAATAGTTTATAGTTTTTAACTTCAAAAACCTTGCCTTTGTTTTTGATAAACTAGGAAGTGTATTAAGATTGAGAAAAACATATAGAATATCTGCATACCAAGAATAATTCATAAAATGATCTTCAAAAATGGTAGTTGAGAATCCTTCTTGTTCATCTAAAGCATTTATCATATTAATATCAAGAACTTCAAAATTTGATTCAGCCATTAATCTAGCTAGACCGTGGCCTTTGATGAGTTTAGTGGACTTGATCTCTAAATCATATTCAAGAATAACAGCTATCCACTTACCTCTCTTACCATCTGGGTCCTGCGTTAGAATGTCTTTCACAACTAGAATTTTGGACAAAGGCAATGATGTGTGAATGAAGGATGTATACTCTGAAGTCTTTTAAAGCTTTAACCAAAGCAAAATATTTCTTTTCCATAACGTTATACTTCAAAGGAGCATCCCTCAATGCCTTGCTAAAGAATGCAATAGGCTGCTCTTATCCTTGTGGATTTTTCTGTAAAAGGACAACAACTATTGTATGTTCTGATGCAAATGAAAAAATATCAAAATATTTTGAAAAATCAGGACTTCTTAGAACTGGTGTTTTGGTTAATGCTTTTTTCACCAGCTCAAAGGACTTCTTTGCTTCCAAGGTCCATTTAAACCCTTGCTCCTTTTTTAGCATGTTTGTAATGTTTTTAAGGAGCTCAGCCAAGTTGGGTATGAACCTTCTCAAGAAATTAATCTTTCCAATGAAAGATTGTAGTTCCTTGATGTTTCGAGAATGAGAGATTTGCAATATGGCCTTAATCCTCTTAGGATCTATCTTAATACCCTCCTCTGAAATTATGTTCCCAAGAAGTTTACCTTCTTGGATACCGAATAGTGTTTTCTTTTGGTTTAAATATATCCCGAAATTTCCGCATCTCTTGAAAACTGTTCTCAAATGTTCTAAGTGCTCTTCATCTGTCTTTGAAAAAACAATGACATCATCAAGGTAAATAATGATGAAGTAGCCCAATTCTTTTGAGAATGCTATGTCCATGGCTCTCTGAAAATTTGCTCCAGCATTCATTAGAACAAAGGAAATTTTCACATACATGAAAGTGTCCCAAGGTGTAGTAAAGGCTGTCTTTAATTCATCATCAGGATGAACTAAAATCTTATTGTATCCTGAGTAGCCATCAAGCAAAGAAATTATTTTTGAACCAACTACCCTTTGTAAAATATGGTCCATCTTGGGTAAAGGGTAGTTTTCCTTGAGTGAAGCTTTTTTTAAGTCTCTAAAGTCTATACAAAGCCTAATCTCTCCTATTTTCTTCCTAACTAACACCAGATTAGACACCCACTCAGAATATCTAATAGGGACAATAATACCATCTTCATACATTTTCTTGATCTCCTTCTCAACCAAAGGTAACTGAATAGGGTTTATTCTGCACAGTTTTTGTTTAAAAGGCTTTTGGTTTTCCTTGAGAGGGATTTTGTGCTAAATTATTTCAGTGTCATAGGATTTCAGATCCTCATAACGCCACGCAAAAACATTAGAAAATTCTTTAAATAGCTGTATGTATTTGAGTTTAATGTGAGCTGGTAAAATCTTAGACAGTTTGATCATCATTGGTTTTAGTTCACTGCCTATATTACACTCTTCAACTTCAGTCTCTACATGTTCCAGTTTTGGCTTCTTGGCCACATCGTTGAAATCAAACAACTCTTCTAAAGGGGCCAGACCCTTTGGAAAACTCTGATATTTTGACTACAGAGTTTCTAAGTCCTCTGTTTCTGACTCTACAATCACTTTTGTTTTATTTTCAAGTTTGCTAGATAACAGGTTTATATCAGCAAGCTCAGGAGACTCTTCTTCTTCACCAAGAAAATTTTCTTCACTAGGGCAGTCTGTTTCATAGTCTGAATCCGAACTAGGTAGTTCAAATCCATTTCTGAACTACATGAAGTCTTCTATTTGTTTGTCTCCGTCAAACACTTGCCAATATTTCTCGTTATCAGGAACGGGTGGTCTGAATTTAATTTGAGTTGTGCATTCTTTGGTTTCATATGGTGTAAGGCACATTTTGGCAGCAAAAGCTAAACTGTGGGCCATGATATTTTTTCTTCTTGGGACAAAAATCAATTGGGATTCCTTAAAATTTTTCAGCAAATCCATGACATCGTTTCGATAGGCTATAAGTCTGGGGTGATTAGTGTCGTATTCCCCATTGACTTGTTTAATAATTAACTCTGAATCCCCATGTACTTTAATTCTCTTGGATCCTAATTTCTTCCACAAATGTAAGCCTAAAATAAGGGATTCATATTCCCCTATGTTATTCGAACAGTGAAAGTTTAATCTACAGGAAAGGCTTTCTGTGTGGTTGTTCTCAGTGTTGCATATCCAGACACCTGCACCAGTGTTGCTCCTAGTGCAGGACCCATCAAAGTCCATACTCCACAGACGATTAGTTTCGAGTTCTTTAGTTTGGTTACTATCCTCTTCAACTAAAGTGATTTTGTCTTGTTCCTGAATGTCAACACTTAGTTGAATTTGTTTTAACGCCTCAGGTTTTTCACTGTGTTGAGGGTTACTTTCTTGACTATCAAGGTTTAAAAGCAATGGATGCATGATTTGTAGCTCAAGACCCATGTTTTTTTTGTTGTGGTTTAAAGGTTCAGCAAATTGTTTTAACAGTTCTGTGTTGTCCCCCTCCTCTTCTCTATCGGCCATCAGTCCTATTAAAGTCAGCTATTCAGTGAATGTTTCATCATTAGACAGGATAACTGAATTAAGGCCAGTCTTTACAGAATACAAAGGAGAGTTTTGTGGTCTGTCTTGGCTAGTAACCATGCACTGCATATGGGACTCCCTGTAAAGTCTTCTAGCCTGATTAAAAACAGGGATGGACGCATAGGTCATGTTCATCTGCATAGTTCCTTGTAACTTAGCCCCCCAAGACCTAGATAACAACATTCCATACTTTTGGGGCACATCAGCCACAACAATATCCATGACCAAACATTTGGCTGGAACCTGTGCTAAGTTAACGCAGAGGTCTTTGATTAAACCTAAACATTTTACTCTACTTGAGTCAAAGGAGTAAAGGTCTTTATAAGGTCCGGTGATTTCTAGACCCAGGCTCTCCATTACAGCTTTTGGCATTAAATTGTGAGAGGCCCCTGAATCATGCATAACATTGTGAAAAATCTTGTCATGAATGTTTAAACTCACGTAAAAAGGAGGAACAGGTCCCTCTTGATATCTACCTTCAATCTTAGGACCAAAAATAAGCTCTGGTTGGTCATCGTTAAGATTGAAAGTGTCATTATTCTCTTCTATGTTAAAAGCCTTCAAAATTTGGGTTCTATATACATTTTGGGTAGCTAACTTAGTAAGGGGAACAAAGATTTTAATTCTTGAAATTTCCTGTTCCAAACTGAAACGGATCTAATTCTTTGAAGTGCTTGTCTCAGCCTTATTAATTTCCACTCTGTCAGCAAAATCTTTTCGCTGATTTGTTCTATTTACATTTGACAAAATTGTTTTCACAGGAGTACCAACTGAGGTATTAGTACTACTAGGGTCTGCACTCTATTTTGCATTGTTTTGAGTGCCTTTCTCTTTACCTTTATCAGAATTTCCAGCCACTGTTTTGTCCTTTTGTTTTACCATTTTGGGTTTATTTACAGTGCTTTTTTCTGAAAATTTTTTGGAGGTTTAGCTTTGGGAGTTTCTTGATTGGTTTTACTTCGAAGGTCATACTCTTTTTGAGACTCTATGACAACATTCTCCATGTCTTGATAATAGCTTTCATCCTCATCTCTTTTTTCATCATAACGTGTGTGTAGAACTTGTTTTCTATCATAATGAACCTCAAAGTCATCATTATCTACTCTGAGCATGTTGATATCATCTTCCTCTATTTGCTCATCAATTTCTTCAACCTCGCTAACATAGTTTTGATGAAAGGGAGGAGTGATCTGTTGATCATCTTCCCTTGGTCTGTTTTGAGGTTGGTTTCTTCTAAAGTTCTGATTTCTATTTTGAGGAGCAATTTGGTTTTGACTAGCTTGCACTCTCTCAAGAATGCTCATTTTCTTCATCATCTCCTCCATCATTCTTTCCATCTTTGAGCTGGATGTGGAAGGTGTAGATTCCTCTCTAAAGGACACTCTCTTCCCATTTTTCATTCTTGCTCTTTTCTCCATCAAGTTTACTTCCATAGCAAGAGCCCCTTTTTGGATATCTTCAAGAGTTAAAGGGTCTCTCTCTCAGCTAATAGGCCATTTCAGGGTCAAACCCTTCAAGAAACTTGTTTAACCTTGAGCCTTGTGGATGTTTTAAATCTGGGGGAAGGACATTATACACACTATTAAATCTACTGCAGTAAGCTTGTACACTTTCCCCAGTGTTTCTGTGGAGATTTTTGTAATCAAAAAGGATTTTAAGAGGATTCTTCCTTACTTCCCATTTGTTTAGGAATGTTTGATGGAAGGCTTGAAGATAATTTATACGGTGGGGGTTAAGCCTTTAAAACATTTTCTTATTTCTCCCCCTAAAATCTGAGCAAATAGTCTAAGCTTGACAGATTCATCATCAATTTCATTTTTGTCAAAGTAGTCATTCATCTTATCCACATGTTGTGATGCAGTAGTAGCATTACTAGCATCATACAATGGTATTTTGGACTAATAGTCCTATGGAAGATTTTCTAAGGGCAAAGGAAGGACTAAGGGAGCATACCATGCTGCCATGATATGTAGTGGGGGTGGATTTACAAGAGGTGGATTAACAAGAGGGAAAGTGGGCTGGAATGAAGTGGTTTGGATAGTGAATGTATGAGGAATAGAGGTGGATGGACCAGGAATAGATTGCTGAGTTGATCTTGGATGAGAGACACCTAAATTGAAAAGGAAATGTAAATCAGGTGGTGTTGTTTCTCTACTACTAGGATGTTTACTTTGTTCTGGGGATGAAAGTGAAGACTCTGAATCTAGTTGATCTAAATCATCAAGCGATCTAGTTCTAAATGGATTTCTTAAGTCTACTTGTGATTGTTGTAGAGCTGCAAGGTTTTCAGGAACTGAATTAGCTCTCAAGGGTGATCTAAAAATAGTTGAAAATTCAATCTTAGGATACTTCCTAAGAATACTTTCCGAGTTATCAACTATCTCAGGTGGGTCTGGGTCAGGATAGGCTCTAATATGAATCTTTCTAGGAGCCACTATGCTATGTTTTATAGACCCAAGTAAACAAGAAAAGTTCAACCAAATATGACAGTCTTTAAGAGGTTCACTGATCCGTTTTAAACAAACTTTAATCCTAAAGTCCCTAAATGAGTTTAAAAGATGTTATACTGATAATGGGTCTTCGCAGTGGAGTCTTAAGGTCTGTTAGGATTTTGGAGTCGCCAAGTGGAGGTTTTTAGCTCTTTTGGAGGTAAAAGTTTTTATGGTCCACCACCATGTTTATTGAATACCAATCTGAAATATTTTTGGGTTTTCTGAGTTATTTTTCAATCCTTATGGGTTCTAAGAGTGTCCTTAATCTGTTTCAAAACTTAGCTATGGTTATGAGACAAAGACAATCTACTCTTATGGCTAAGCTAGCTGATCCTTCAAGGTTTGATAAGCTCTCATGTGAATCCTAAGGTTCCTTAGTTTGTCACTAATTCAAACAAGTTTTATCATGATTACAATTTTCTTGGTAGTGCTTGAAGAGGGCTGCTTTTACTCATTGCACAATGTTCTTGAATCAAGGGTTTCCTGAGGTCTTAAAGTTATGTAGGCTAAAAAAAACTCAAAATCCCCAACAGAGTTGCCTGAAATGTTAGTTTCTAGTGGCTCAACTGGAAAACAGAACAAAGGTCATTTAAATCCAGGGCTTTCTGGAGTGTTTAGGTGTTCTTGATTACTCACTAACTCAGAAATCCCTAGCGGAGTCGCCAGAAATGTTAGCTCCCTATAATTTGCAAGATTGGAAAATTCAAACTGCAGAAAGAACACTTGAACCACTTTGGGATTCTAGGATCTAGCCCTCCTGAATCCGGAGAGGGATCTCTCCAATAAGCTGCAAAGATTGATTTATCTTTTAAGGCTTTATGCATATGATATTAGGCTAGTTATGAAGAGCGAAGGTTTTTGTTTGTTTTGGATGGTTGAGCATGATTATTAGTTGAGTGGAAAGTCCTAAATGGGAAGAGTTTCAAAGGTGTGAAGTTGCAAGCAATCAGAATAAACTTTGGCTAAAAAGATAGATATAACACTGGTTTTTAGTCCATTGGGCTATGGAGTCATAAAAGGGTTTTAATTGTGCAACAATTTCAAGAGTGATCCAAGGGGCAAGTCATCTATATCACAAGATCATTAAGATTAAATGATGGAATGAAAACAATAAAAGTGTTGGACATGTGGAAACAGATAATAATTTCAACTAGGATTTATAGTATGTCCAAACAAGAAAAGCCTTTTAAGCAACTATTTAAAACCAACCAAAGGGTAGGGTTCACCGTAAACCTCTTTGAACACGCTCGTATTAAAGATAACTCAAGGGAAAAACAATCCAGTAATCCACATAATGACTTTTAGAAAGGATGAAAACAAATAAGAGAAACAAAATGCAACTTAAGATCAGATAAGATACTTTTAAATCTAGTCTGCTTTCAGCATACACTTAGGGAAACTTTCAGAATTTACCTTTGGAGAAAGAAGCTAGAAAACAGGGCACACCATAACTTTTCTAGTCTAACTTTACTAAGTAGATAATGAAAATAACATTCAATAATAATGTTTAAAGCAAACAGTAGGAAGAGGGAACGCCAGCATTCCTAACCGATTAAACTATATTGAATCATTCTTAAATAAAAAAATTGGAGGAAAACATTGAGATAAAGCTTATCAGTCAGAGAAGGGTACTGTAAACAGTAAGTCCTAACTCTATGCTTGATGTTCTTTATCAGAGAATAAATGGAAAATATGGCATACACAAAAGGAAAACAACAATTATAAAGAAAGAAACACTTCACCACTAATATAGACCAGGATCCCAAGAAACAACATGTATATTGATGTCAAACCAGTTACAATCTTCAAGTCAAATGTTTCAGTTCAGCAATCATCTTCACTTCTTAGACTAACTTATTAGATCAAAAACAGAGCTTCAAGAGTCTTTGAACACTATTTACATGTAGAAGTTTTGAGCACAAGTATTTTTCAAAGTTTTGCAACCAACCCTTTACAATGAGCTCCTCAATAAGATTTTATAGAAGAATGAGGAGGTTGAAAGAAATAAAAGATCTTCCGAGTTCAATTAATACAGATTTAATTCTTCTCGGCCTTTGAGGGGCTCAATGGAGAAGATTACAAATATTTCCTCTGTATTAATTGTTTTACATTAAGTATTAAGCTTGCTAGAAGATTTTGTTGACTTTAAGGCTCTGTGTCATTTTTGCAATAACTCTATTTGGCCTGAAATAACTGTTCGGCTGTATTGAGGAAAATATCCTCTGTTTTGGTCATTACTTGACCCCTATTGAATGCTTTGAGGCTACAGGTGACAATCTGATATCTAAGAGGAATCAATTAGCCTCTGAGGTGGCTTTGGAGGCTTCCTAGTTTAATAGATATTTTTTATTTTTCTTAAAACACTGTTAATTTTGCTTTAACACTGTGTGTCAGGCTTAATTCGGCCTAATTCTGTCTTTATGTTCTCTAATTATGTTTGATTTATTGGATTCGGCTTTTGAATGTCGATCTTAGCCGTAATCCACCCCAAACTATATAATCAATGTTTAATTCTTTATCTCTGCTGTGTTTGGGTCTTCGACACTGATACTCTTTACTTGTTTTAATCTTTGCTGTGTCTTTTTGATGTGCAGACACATAGAGGGTCCTTATGGCATCAGTGCTCATGATGCAATGATGAAACATGGTATAAAACCCCGTAGGTGGATATTCTTTAATGCATGAAGACCAAGAGGATCGTCATCCTCGGCTTTCACTTTTCCTTTAAAATCATTTGAAAAACCTTCAAAACCTGCATAAAACAATAAAAAATAATAAATCCTACATTTATTTGGGTAAGACTGCTTTGGATGTTGCGGTTAGGTCACAGCCGTTGGATGAAAGCATCCAATGGTGGAGATTTGCTTGTAGGGGTGAGAAGGAGGCAGTTTAGAAGAATGGTGCATAGGATTAAGTTTGGGCCGTAGATCTGCTTTGAAAGACGGTTAAGACCAATCAGGGGAATACAATGTGAAGGCATCACATGTATTATAAAAGGGCGGAAAATATAAGCATAGAGGGTAAAAACCTTAATCAGCATTGAAAAGGGGTTAATGGAATTTGGGGTTTCTGAAATGATCATAGGCCGTCGGATTAGTTTGGCCCATGGAGATCAACAGTCAGGATTGATATATGAAGGCCCTTTGGTGAAGGCAGAGGGCGATAGTTCAAAGGCCAGATTATATCTGAGTCGTTGATCTGCAGAGATCAATGGCAGGGAGCAAACATGATGAAATGCTGTGGAAAGAGCGAAAATGGTTTCAGAGGAGAAAACCACAAGTTTTTCACGGCGAAAGGGCGGGTAGGCTGTTTCTCCTTTTTGAATGCAATATGCATTCCCACCTGACACGTGGCATTTCAATACCACCTACATCGCGTAATTTTCAGGAATTGACAACCGAGCATAAAGTTATGCGAAAACATGCGTCAACCGTTAGATCTGGGGCCTCAGATCGAACGGTGGGGAATGAGCGCGAAATCAGCAAGATGTGCGGGAAAAAGTAGGAAGGGTGGTTTTAATATGAGCCATTGGATCAAATATTGGATGGTTTTTAGTCAATTTAGTGTCCTAAATTACTAACACAAATTATCAACGAGAGCTAGTAAACTGATGAAGTGTGATGCACTATATGTGCCTAAGTATCCATTTTTCTTACGTCATTGTTTTTAGTGTTTTATTGATATTTTGGGGTTTTTATGTTTGATTCTTAGTATGCTACTCTATTCTAAAAAGATGAAGTTATATTTATATCAAAAAGGGAGAAAAGGAAATTTTAATGAATAAATGAAAACAGAGTTTATTTGCAAATTCTGTTCCTAACTAGAAAATGATGAAAATAGAGAGTCCTAATCCATGGATATTACAGCTTCTAAATAAACATTCATGAAATGAAAAGTAACTCAAAACACTACAACTTAATCTGATCCATTTAGTTAGAGATTTGTTGGAAGAGCTTGTGAAAAATATTAATTCTAATGAAATGAGGATCTCCTAAAACATAAAAGAAAAGTTGAAACAACTTATAACATTACAACTAAATCTCATTCATGAGTTAGAGGTTTATTGAAAGAGCTTTTGAAAGAGATTAATCATAATGTGATAAGGATCTTCTATGAAGCAAAACAATCAATAACTCACAATATTACAACTTAGTCTCATTCGTGAATTAGAGGTTTATTAGAAAAGCTTTTGAAAGAGACTAACTGCAATATAATGAAGATCTTCTTTTTAACTAAATAACAGAAAATGAAATGCTAATACTCAAAATATCACAATTAAATCTCATTCATTTAATAGAGATATATTGGAAGAGCTTGAGAAAGAGACTAACTACAATATCATGAGGATCCTTTATCTAAACAAATGACATGAAACATAATGCTAAAAGCTATGATTTCAGAAAGCAATCTAAGTAAAAAAATATGACAAAACAGAATTGAAATGACTTATCTAGAAAACATGCAAAACCTCCTTGAATAGCAGGGGCCCTCTGCTACCAATTTGGTGTAATCATTAGCTCCTTAAAGATGTGATCAAAACAACATCAAAGAACTAGACTTCTTTATTGATAAACTCACAAATCTACATCCCATTACATCTTAAGCTTTGTTACAAGACACTCTATAATCCTTTCTCTTCTTCTCCTATTCTCTATTCATGATAGGAGAAAGCTTCTCCTATTTATACAAAATATGAGAAGTTATCTCATTAATGTGAGTCCATGAATCTCTCCCTCCATCTCTAGAGTTACAATCAAAATAGAAAATGATAAGACACGTCAATTTAGAGTTTCAACCCAAATAAGAAATGAGACACATATCTGCTTAGAGTTTCAATACAAAAAGGAAATGAGACACACGTCCTCATGATCCCATGATCTTCTCTAACCAATTTCGAATTTGGTTTTGGGAGGCCACATAAAGGTCTTTTAGAAACTTCCTTTTGACCTACACATGTCACAAAACTCATAACACATATATAGATATATGAAACTATGTTAATTTTCTAGTTTCTAATAAATAACTTTGGAAGACAAGGATACTAACCCATATATTTATGAAAATGGTTACTTGATGTAGGGTTTTAGGTTAGATGGCTATGAAATAAGAGCTGAATGGTTATGACATAATGGAAATATGTATGAATATGGAAAACACTTTTGAGACTCAACATACCCTCCAACTAAAGTTGTTGCATGTCCTCATGCAATTATTGCAATGATTCATTTGTCTATGAGTTGATCTTTTATGAGTTTTGACTCATATAGATTCGTTCCAAACTTTGCTTTATAATAAATTTTTATTTTTATATGGTTGGTTTTTGTGTGACAACCAATTTTTTTTTGAGTAATGGTTCTTGTGTAACAATGCTTTAGTTTCTTTGTTGCATCAAAGTTCATGAAAACATTTAGAATCAAATACTCCATCAATGAATTGATCATTTTCAAGGCATATAATATTTTGGATCATGTTGCAAAAATAGTTGGTTGGGAAGTATATGTGGGTGGAAATTAAATGAAAATGTGTGATAGTGTATGACATATGGATATGAAATGATGTCCCTTCCCCCTAACTAAAGATATGAAAATGTGAAAAAGGGAGTGAGGAATTTTTCCAAAGTTACAATTTTAGCATTCTAATAAATTACATGACTAAAAATTAGAAAACCACATACCTTCACTTACCTTAAATGTGGATGAGTTGTGTATACTGAAGAGTGTGGCTATTGATGTTGTTGGATCATGAACTATGTAAACAAATGAATTTGATATGATTCTTTGTTCTCTTTGTTCTCTTTGTACTGATGGCAAGATTGGGATCTTTATTGCTGCTGATACAAATTGATTCCTGTTGCAAACTGCTGAAATGATGTAGTCTTCAATCGTTACAAAATCTGATGGTACAATTCTAGTCATGCGAATAAATGTGTTGATGTCGAGCATGAAGAGAATTCATTGGATTACCGACCATTGATGAATGTCGTTAACCAATGCGAGACAAAATCACCATTAATGTCAATGAGTGCCAAGGTACCTAAGTACATCTTGCAAAGTGCGAATAAATGGGCTGATGTCGAGCCACTTGCAAGATCTGATGATCAAGGGACATTGATGTATTCCCATGATTGTCAGCGAGAGAACTTGTCATTAATACATACAATCCTTAAGGTACTATTCAGGACTCTAGTCTTGGACCTAGATAATGTGCTGATGTCGATAGGCCAAGACTTGTTAGAAGGGAGACCTTAAGGAATCCTCCATCATCTAACGCGAGCATGAAAGAATAATTTTTGAAGGACTATGGATTCAATAATTTTCATTGAAGCAAGGTTTATTTGCAAAATGAAAAGGATAGGAAAAGGAAAATGGAAATGGACAATGAAAAATGGAAAATGACAATGGGAAATAAGAATGTAGGTGAGATTCTTGCTTTTATTTGTAGAGTAGACAAAAAGTAATGGAAAGTGTATGTGAATGAAGGAAAATGTACAACTAACTCTTGCTGGGAAAATAATGGTGGTTTGCTTTGAATTTCTTGGTTGGATTTACAATTCAAAAAGGGAGGAAAAGTAATGGTATTGCTGGATATGAACATGGACTTGTTCTTATGTTTCTCATGAAATTGGTCCTTTGAAAACCAATCGTGCACACAATTAGTTTCCTTCAATGATCATTCGATCATCCCAAATCTGCAAAAAAAAAAAACTTGACATCAAGAACATAAGTGTGTTAAAAAAGAAGTAGCTAATTTCTTTCTGATTCTTATGCAAAATGTTAAATGTCAAATAAAACAGATTACGGTAAATCAAAAAGTTCTATATTCGGTCCAATTCATGATATCGATAACAATTTATTTTTAAAGAATAACCATGAAAAATAAATCAACTCCCTATTGTCGAATGACTTCATGCACTGTGCTTAGTAAAACAATTGGCATCACAAAGATTCGTTGTGTTCTGCAAGTTAAAACTTTATATAAAAATACACATCAACAATATTAATGTCAAATGTTTATAAATCATCTAAATAATCTTCTAATTGTCCTGCAAACCATTATTAAGAAGTTTTTTTTTTTTTGAATTATTTTTTATTTTATTTTTAATTTTTAATGAAATAAAGCATGGATGAAATAATTGTCCTTATGAATATTTTTGAAACAAATTCATGCTAATGCCTCTTTCATGCAAGATAAAAATAAAAAGCTTGAAATTTCTAAAGTCAAATTTTTAACTATGAAGGAGATGAAGGCAGAGTCCTTCTCAATTTATACAACTTGCATTTGATGCACATTTGATAATGTGTTTGCCTCAAATAATCAATTTGCCACTAATCATGTGCCACCACACATGAATTCTACCACATTTTCCTTCAAAAAAGGAAATTAGATCCTTAATTATTTCTCAAAATTGAATGTTATAAAACAGTGACTGTTTTCATAAAAAATAAACATTTTTCTCTCACGCACACTACAAATTAGTGCTCCGAAGAACCCTGAATTTCTCCCAAATGACTACGAATTTCAGAAAGTTTTTATAAAATTACCTAATTCACTTCGTTACCGAAAAAACCCATGTTTTAGTTTTTTCTAATTCGTCTCGGTTTGCTCAGAAAATTCGTTTTAAAATCGGGTGTTTTTGACAATTACGCATTTCGTTTTGTGGCAATTACTTGTGGTTTGATTTGTTTTTATTTGTAGGTTTTGAAGTGTAATGACTTGTATCTCACAGAGAAGTTCAAATCGATCTCCCTCATTCCAATTACTTGCAATGGAATCTGCAATCTTGTCTTCATCAACAGTCTGAAATCTTCTCTTCATCAGCAATTTCTTCATATGATACACTTCCATTGTATGTCCCTACAATTGACTTTGTAATCTTCTCTTCATCAGCAATTTGCAATCTTTTTCTCATCAATAGTTTGCAATCTTTTCCTCATCAATAGTTTCTTCATACGATATACCTTCATTGTCTGCAAATTTTTTAAAAATGATTTCTAATAACTGTTGTTTGAGGAAAAACGAATATGGAAAAGAGAAGATTTTTTTTTTTTTTTTAAATTTCAGTGCACGAGTCTTTGTGTGGATTGAATGCCTGCATATATGTGTAAATCCAAGCCAAAGGCTGGCCTCATGCGTATGCGTGGGTCTTATTTCCATGAGCCAGTTTTTTTTTTTTTTTAATTAATTTTTTTTTTTAAATTGATTTGTTAATAAAATTATATATTATATTTTCAAAAATTCAAAAATATACATATATATTTCATTAAACAAAACAATTATTGAAATTAAAATTTTTCATCATTTTTAAAGTTTATTGTAAAATGAAATGAAATGATGAAAACATAATTTATTATTATTTTTAACATAAAAATTCTTTTTCTGATCCTCTAGATCACACAAAGTGCAGGAGAAGAGCATACTTGAGAATTTTTTTTATTTTTTATTTTAGATATAATAAATAAGGCTACCTAGTTACACTTCCCCGGCAACGGCACCAAAATGTTTAGTCAATTTAGTGTCTTAAATTGCTAACATAAATTATCAACCAAGGCTAGTAAACTGATGAAGTGTGATGCACTATATGTGCCTAAGTATCCATTTTTCTTACTTCGTTGTTTTTAGTATTTTATTGATGTTTTGGGGTTTTTATGTTTGATTCTTAGTATGCTACTCTATGCTAAAAATATGAAGTTAGATTTATGTCAAAAAGGAAGAAAATGAAATGTTAATGAATAAATGAAAACAAAGTTTATTTGCAAATTCTGTTCCTAACTAGAAAATGATGAAAACAGAGAGTCCTAATCCATGGATATTACAACTTCTAAATGAACATTCATGAAATGAAAAGTAACTCAAAACACTACAACTTAATCTGATTCATTTAGTTAGAGATTTGTTGAAATAGCTTGTGAAAAAGATTAATTCTAATGCAATGAGGATCTCCTAAAACATAAAAGGAAATGTTGAAACAACTTATAACATTACAACTAAATCTCATTCATGAGTTCGAGGTTTATTGGAAGAGCTTTTTGAAAGAGATTAATCATAACATTACAACAATCAATAACTCAAAATATTACAAATTAGTCTCATTCGTGAATTAAAGGTTTATTGGAAAAGCTTTTGAAAGAAACTAACTGCAGTGTAATGAGGATCTTCTTTTTAACTAAATAATATAAAATGAAATGCTAATAACTCAGAATATCACAATTGAATCACATTCATTTAATAGAGATATATTGAAAGAGCTTGAGAAAGAGACTAGCTGCAATATCATGAGGATCATTTATCTAAGCAAATGACATGAAACATAATGTTAAAAGCTATGATTTCAAAAAGCAATCTAAGTAAGGAAATATGACAAAACAGAATTGAAAATGACTTATCTAAAAAACATGCAAAACCTCCTCGAATAGCAGGGGCCCTCTGCTACCAATTTGGTGTAATCCTTAGCTCCTCGATCAAAATAGCATCAAAGAACTTCTTTATTGATAAACTCACAAATCTACATCCCATTCCATCTTAAGCTTTGTTACAAAACAATATCTAATCATTTCTCTTCTTCTCCTATTTTTCACTACCCATGATAGGAGAAAGCTTCTCCTATTTATACAAAATATGAGAAGTTATCTCATTAATGGGAGTCCATGAATCTCTCCCTCCATGTCTAGAGTTACAATCAAAATAGGAAATGATAAGACACATGTCTTTTTGGAGTTTCAACACAAATAAGAAATGAGACACATATCTTCTTAGAGTTTTAATACAAAAAGGAAATGAGACACATGTCCTCATGATCCCATGATCTTCTCCACTCAAATTTGAATTTGGTTTTGGGAGGCCACATAAAGGTCTTTTAGAAGCTTCTTTTTGACCTACACATGTCACGAAACTCATAACACATATAAAAATATGTGAAACTATGTTAATTTTCTAGTTTCTAATCATAAATTCACTTTAAATACATAAAATAAATAACTTTGGAAGACAAGGATCCTAACCCATATATTTATGAAAATGGTTACTTGATGTAGGATTTTAGGTCAGATGGCTATGAAATAAGAGCTTAATGGTTATGACATAATGAAAATATGTATGAATATGGAAAACACTTTTGAGACTCAACAGATGGTTGAGATCAAATCTGGAGGGAGGCAGGACCCATAGGAGTCGGGCCTGTCGAGATAAATCTGGGCCGTTGGATCAAGAAATGAACAGCTCAGATCTAATCTTTGGGGCTAATGAATGAATATGCAAAGCAGAGAAAGGGGTTAATATGGGCCGTTGATCTGCAGAGATCAATGGTAGATATTTGGCCATAAAACATTACCCAATGGGGTATATGATTTTCAGCCAAAGTGGCAAGGATGGATTTGGACCCTCTGATCTCGACACGTGGATGGCCCAGATGTAATCAGAGCTTTTGCGATTGGCTGGGGCATGGACAGGGGAACACCGATGCAATTGGCTATGGACCGTTGATCTTTAGATCAGATCGATGGCGAGAAATGAATCGGGAGACTGTAAATCGGAGGTGGTGAATAAAATAATAAACTGCGCCAAATGAAATCTCCCGATGCGAGATTGTGCGGTCCATTTGATTGGCCCAAAATCAACGATGGAGAAAGGGTTTAGCCAATGAATGGGCGGGACCCTTTGTAACATATGAAAATAAAAAAATTATGAAATACAAAGGTTTTTTGTCTTCAGGGAGAGTTTTATAATGAGGCTTGGCGCCTGGTTGCGGGGCCTTAGGATATATGAGAATGATAAGGAACCGGGGTTCAAACGTATAAAAGGGCCAATCGCATTGGAAATATGGTGCGGGCCTTTTAAATCTACCCATTAGAAAATCTCCGATGTGATATCCTATTAACCATCGGTCGGCTTTGTAAGATCGACGGTCCTTTTCATTTAAAATCACTGCACCGGCAGGTTTAGACAAAAACTTAGGAAAAAATGGTTTTATGAATTTTCAAAGGGAAACATGATCGAGAAGGTTTATTTATAAGTTTTAAGTTCCCGATTGCGGGCCCAAGGTTTATATGAAATGAAATAAGGCTCGGAACTTATAAACAGAGGCCAATCGGATCGAAGGTTTTAACATGATAGAAAGACTTGCGCACATCAATTGTTTCCGATGCAATAAGCACCTGACTGGGTTAGCACCTGGTTCTAAGGCATGGACATATGTGGGGAAGTGGTTTAGGATTTAGCCCAAAGGGGCTTAAGCCCATAGTTAAAAAACTTATTTTTTATGAGTTTTTCAAGATTTTTTGATGGATTTGGGGGTTTCGGTAAGGTCCAAAAGGATTTTCAAACCTTACAAAAGGATTTTTATGAAGGGGAAAGGGGAAATAATGAAAAACAGAGGAATTTTATGAGGAAGAAAGGGGGTAAAATGGAGGTTAATTTGAAGTGAAAGGAGGAGAAAAATGGGATTTTTGCAGCAGTCTTTTCTTCATGAAAATAACAGATTTTCAGCATTTCGAAAGAGAAACAACAGTGAAGGTTAAACAGAGGGCATGATGTCTTTATAAGGCTTCAAGAGATAACATTTTTAGCAATAAAACTTGTTTCTTGAAGGCTCAAAAAATGATTTAGCCACCCTTTGATATGACAAATTTTATGGGTGGCTAACAGTGTCAAAGCTCTAGATGTATATCCCAAAAATTCTCCTTCCAGTGCCCATTTCTTCCACAATGAACACAAAAATGCACTCGTCGATTGCTTGGCAGAAATGATTTCAAACCTTGATTAGGAGAACAAGATTTATCTCTTCTCTTGAAGTTCTCATTTCTTTGTGGTGACTGGTTTCCATCACCATTACCACCATGATTCGACTTTCTTGCCTCTGCAGATTTGGAACTCTCTCCAATTTCTGTATAGAAAAATCATACCCTATGAGGTTGTTTCTTCACCTCAATACGATTAATGATACCTTGACCAATAACCATAAGGAATCTTCCATCATATCCCGTCTTGGTCAACAATTTCATACCAATCCCCTTGGTATGATTTTAAAAATTTGCAAATGATGAATCATTAACATCATTATTATAAGGTATATAAAATGAAATGCTTCGTACTTCCTCGGACACTTAATACTTATTGATTCTTTGTTGATGATGAAGTAGAAGATGATGCTCCATGAGAACTACGTTTTTCACATGGATGACAGAAAGAATCCTTCAATGGCTCTTTCAAAACATCTCTGTCCTTTGTGGTTTCGAGTAATATTTTCAGCTTGAGATTCTCCTCTCGAAGTGTTGAATTACTCTCTTCGAATTCATTTATCTACTTATGCAACTGAAAATCCTTGTACCTTTCTTCTACCATTTCTTGCATGGTTAAGAAATTTTTCCAATTTTTTTGAAGAAAGGAATCAAAAGATGACATTTTGAATCAAAACAATTTACCTTTTCCTTCTTCTACTTGCTTGAGCAAAAACTGGAAGATCTACCCACTAAACTAGATAATGAACAGGCTCTGATACCAAACTTGATCTGAAATTGAACTTTTAGTTCTAACTCAGATTAAAACATGTGTACGGAGAAATGATTAAAAAAATAATTTAATTGAATGCTTTATTAAAATATGTTCAATAACATAAACAAACATTCACAAGAAAGAGAAAAACACAATTGATAATGGATTTCACCCCCTCCACTGGGCTAACTCTCTGGATTCGCCTCCAATAGGATGAATCGATCTATTTTCTTTCTGAATATGGATAAATTTACATTGAATTTTACATCAAGGTGGCCAGCCAAGAACTCTCAACTATACATCCATACTCTGAAAGACTCATGAGCTATCCAAGCTCTGCTCGAAAATGAATTGTTCAAGCACTCCAAATGTCTCCTTACTCTCCTTCTTTTTCTTACCTTTCATGTACATAGAATGGCATTATATAGCTCTTAAGAGCGCAAAACTGAGGAAATATCTCCTTATCTATGATTTTAAGGAGGAAATAATTCTCATATCCCTTAAAATTTTCTCATGAGATTTCTATGGAGGAAATATCTCAATCTCTACTTCAAAGGACCTTATCCATTTTTAGGGCTTGCCTGTCCATTGGCATGCATCATAGACTCGATAATATTCGTGTGCATCGCTATGCAATGTGGGCCACCACAACCTAGCCCTTATCACCTTTTTCGAAGTCGCTTTTCCTACGTAGTGGTCTCCTACCACCCCTCCATGGGCCTCAGTCAAGATATCTTGTCTTTCATGTTCTAATACATACCTCTGCAATACCTCATTTGCTCCCAACTTGTATAATTGACCAGAAATTAGAATGAAATCAGCTGCGCGGGCCACCAACTCATTTATTTGTTGCACTTAATAGTTTGTAGGTGCCATCCTAGTGGTCAAGAACTGAATAATTTACACAATGTGCTAGTCAACCACCTTGATAGAAAAAATTTGTGCAACGGGTAATCCTTCTTCTAGACTAGTTGGTTCCTCCCCACTCTCAATCTGTGATAGGTGATCAGGTCATGCATTCAGTTTCCCAGGCTTCACAATAATTTGAAAATCATACTCCTGAAATAGTAGTAACCATCTACAAATCTTCCCCCCTAACACAGGCTTATTGACCAAGTATTTTAAAGCTGAATGATCAATGAATGTTTTAAAGTGTACTCCCAATAGAGAGTTCCTGTATTTCTACAGGGCATACACCATTGCAAGTCCTTCTCGTTCAATAGTAGAATAGTTGTGCTCTATGCTAGAGAGTTCCCTGCTAGCACATGCAACTAGATGGTCAATGTCTCCTTTGCCTGGGTGCGCTACAACAACTCCCAGGTCTATTCTTGATGCATCCAAATGTACATGAAATACCTTCACCTAGTATGGAAATATGAGACTGCAGTGACTATCTTTTCTTTCAGTAAATCAAAACTCTTATGACACTTCTCATCCTAGGAAAATGACACATCCTTCTTTAGTAGCTTCTCCATTGGTGAAGTTATCAGGGCATACCCTTGAATAAACTTCCTATAGTAGTCTGTGTACCCTAAATTGATTATAACCAAAATCTTGGTTGGGTCAACCATCAATCCTTGCAGACATACAACGTGTCCCAACAAAATTTTGATCAGTGGTTGTCATTGAAGTCAACCCAAGCAGCACCAGAGGCTACCCGAATATTGCATGGAAATTTTGACCTACAAAATTACTATATTCTAGGTCAAGAATGATTTTGATGGTTTCTACTTGTTGATATGTTTCTGCTAATATATGGCACGCCACATAATTCTTCACGGTTCGAGAGATATTCATGTTTGAAGATTGTAACCCCAGTTAGTGGGATAAAACTCCATTGGGTTGTGGCATGGGTAATTGAAAAGTCAATAATTAATAATTTTTAAGCTTCTAAAATCCCTCCCATGTTCACTTGTTGAAGCCCCTCTCAACTTAAGCATTTATATAAATTTTGATCCTCATATCCTCCTCATGTGGGGATTTTAAAATCTGAAACAGGTCATCGTGGCATATGCGCTCTAATGTTTTTTCTACGAAGTTTCAGAAGCTTAAATTTTTATGAGACGAAGAAGAAATCCTGAGGAAGCTCCTATAAAAATTTCAGATCAAGGTGCACAATATTTTCGGAGATATGATTTTTGGAAATCAGTGTTTGATAGGCTCCTCAATTTCATCTCAAATAAGTGACCTCGGGAAAATCATCATAACTCTCTCTCTCAGTATCGTATTGGAATTCTGTAAAACTTGGCAGATAGTGTACAGACTATAGTTTTGGATATATCAATTGCAGAGCTAAATGAAGAAACAGTGACACGTGGCACACCGTATAAGTTCTCTCTACTGAACCAGCCCATAATTAGGTCATTGTGAGAGATGGGCATAACTCTCTCTTGAAGAATCTAAATTGAGTCAGACCTATGGAATTGTAAAGAAGATTCAGAAGACTACTATAGAATCGAAAATCACATATTGGGGATTTGAAATAGTAGAGATACACCAGATTCAATATCGAGATCCTAGAAGGAAATAAAAAGTTAGATCATGTGTTGTCAAGTGTTGCAAAGGACAAGACTTTATAGGGTAGCAAAGAAAAGCAAGGTGCAGCAGAGGGTAGCATAACAAGAGTAGAAATCAAGATGCAAAACAGTAGCAACAAGTTCACCACATGAATTCTTCAAGTGGGAAACACTGCATATAGTCATTGTAAAGGTATCATTGTACTAATTAATTGTAAATGTATCATTGTAAATATTTTATAAGTGTCTATCTGCCAAGAGTTGAAGAGGAAATATCGGGAAGTCTAGGATCATCATTAGGTGGTTGTGTCATAGTTGGGGTTATCGTCTAATGTGTATTCTTCTACATCATTCTATATCATTTTAAAGTGTACCATTTTCCCTGGTACGAGAGTCCATTATTATTTTATTCTTATATAGCGTGGTAGGCTGGTGGTAGGCTAGTGCATGAAGTCAGCAACAGGTTCACGACTATGAAAACTTCAGGGTGGCAGGGTGGCATTAGGGTGAGTTGTAGCTCATTGGGTGTTGGGGCATCCGTTCAATTGACTACTAAAGAATATCAGGCATTGGCTCATGATCCAGGTGGATATTGGTGGTCCCTTACCCTATTTTCGCAGGCCCCATTATCTCTTTCGGTTTTCGGTTTCGGCTAACCACTATTTTAGGTTTTCGGGTCCTGAACTTTTGGAGCTATTTTGAGGCCCTAAACGACGTTTTTTGAGAAAACTGGAAGCAACATGGGTCCATGGATAGATGTTTCTCACTCAAAATTTTTATTCCTCGGATAGATCTTTCTAACAATGTATGTTTCGCATCAAACGGAGATCGTATGCCAAAGTTACGCTCCTGGGAAGTTGAAACACCAATTTACCCAAACGAGGCCCATAGTTTTGGCGCTTCATCTCCTAGGGTTAGGATTTTGGCTGTTTAGGATTTCCCATTGTTTCTAAATAATAAATAGGCCCTCAAGCCTCATTATAACTAATTTCAGAGGCCTGTAGCCACCACATCTTTTCTCAAAGATAGCTACCAACACCCTAGCTAGTTTTATTTCCATTCTATCTGTAAGCAAATTTCATTTCTTTGCTATTAATGAAATGAAGTTTTATTTCTGCTGCACCTTTGTATTTATGGTTATGTGTTTATTCTGTTGCGTTCCTGCATAAATCTGGATCATTGGTATCAGAGTGGTCTGCTTTTTCTCGATCCTTCTTTGCATGTCCCCAACAACGTCGGGGTATAAGGAGTTAGGGCTCGATCTGGTGGAACCTTTGCAAGATCAGCCTCGCAGACCCCGATGGACGCCCATGGGGGACGAAAAGAAAGATGAGGGAGTAGGAGATCCTATCAAAATATTTCTCGAGGAGGCCCTCGAAAAACAAAGGAACGTGATGATGGATAAGTTTGCCCAGATCCTTCAATGGCTGCCCATCGGCGGCACATCTGCATCCAGCAGCCACCCTAGAGGTGCGACTCCTTTTAAGGTACAAGTAAGTTTTGACATTCCCATATTTGAGGGTCAAATAGATGCAGATGTCGTAGATAGATGGTTGAATCTATTATAAGGATATTTCTCGATTCATGACTTTTCTAATAGGGAGAAGATTATTTTTGCACTCCTTAAAGCTGCCCCCCATGTCAAGGACTGGTGGGAAACCCACTGTGAGAAAAAGGATGAGATAGAACCCTCTTTGTTCTCGACCGTACCCACTTGGAATTCTTTCTGAGACACCATCAAGGAACAATACTATCCCGTGGGGAGCTATGAGGACAAGTACATACAATGGACCACACTGCGACAACAAAGGGATGAAGATGTGCATGAGCTGACGAATCTGTTCCATACCCTGCGCACCAAGTTGGGTATCAAAGATTCAGAGAAACATCTGGTACTAAAGTATCATAGTTGTCTACATAGATACATTCAGGAGGAAATGGAGTTCCTCAACATCTTCTCGCTTGGCACAGCATACCGGTATGATGCCAAGATTGAGCAGAAATTCAAACAGAAGAAGCGAGACTTTGGATCTGTGAATCAAAAGCAAGAGAAAGGTGCTCCCAAACCGCAGAAAAAATGACAGAGCCAAGGCATGGTGACTCAAGACAACTTGTCAAATCCACAAGCAAAGAACAACACTGCAAAGCCAAAGAAGGACACGAGAAAGTGGTGTGAGTTCCATAAGAGCTCCACTCACAACACAAGTGAGTGTCGGGCCAAGCAGTCGCTGGTGGCCGAGATGTGGGCTTATGAGTTAGATGCATGCTCTGACTCTGAATCAAAACCTGACAAGGGGAATGACAAAGGGAAACAAATTATTGATGAGGAGCCCAATGCCACTATTGCCACTACAAAGATCCAAAAGGAGGAACCGAAAGATCCAGAGGAGGAGGAACATCTCTTCCACTCCCAAATGTGGGTAAAGGGCTCCCTGGTACAGTTCATTGTCGACAATGAGAGCCAAAAGAACCTCATTTCAGTAGATGTCATGAAGAAGTTGGGCTTGGCAACCATAGCTCACCCACATCCATACACCATCGGGTGGCTTCACCAAGGACGAGATCTCCGCGTCAGCTAGCAGTGCCGCCTTCCCTATAGCATCAATCCCTTCATGGATGAGGTATTATGTGACATTGCTCCTATTGATGTTCCTGATGTATTATTAGGACAACCATACTTGTGGAAGTGTCATGCTGTGTATGAGTCTCGACCTTGTGCTGTTATTGTTACTTTGGGAAATAAGTTGTACAGGATACCAGAGGTACCACCTCCTACTGCTATCTCTTTGGTTACTGCAAAACAATGCAGTAAGCTCATTTCCAAAACCAGGAAATTTGTTTTCCTGATGATCTGCCCACATGGAAAAAAGAATACTGTGGCCATGACCTCTAAACAGGGCTCCTCTGCATGACAACAATAAATGGATAAGGTTGTGGAGGAGTACGGGGACATCTTCACCTCACCCACAGGGGTTCCTCTGCACTGTCAGGTCAAGCACCCGATTGATCTGACCCCAGGTGTGATGCTACCCAATGGACTGATCTATTGGTGCTCTGTTCTAGAGAACGATGAAATCAAGAGGCAGATTCAGGAGCTGCTGTAGAAAGGTCACATCTGACCAAGTTCATCGCCCTGTGGGAGCCCGATCGTGTTGGTACAGAAGAAGGATGGGATGTGGAGAATATGTATTGAATATTGGTCGCTGAACAAGATCACTGTCTGAAATAGGTACTTGATCCCACGGATTGATGACCTTCTGGACCAACTCAAAGGTGCAAAATATTTCAACAAGATTGAATTGAAGTCGGGGTATCACCAGGTACCGATTGAACCCTTCGATGTGTGGAAGACTACCTTCAAAGCTAAGGAAGACCTTTTCGAATGGCTGGTCATGCCTTTCGGGTTGACGAATTCTCCCGCAACCTTCATGATGATGAGGGACGACATCTTGCGGCCATTCACCAACTCATTTGTAGTGGTGTACTTGGATGACATTCTGATCTTCAGCCAGACTTGGGAAGAGCATCTTCACCACATCTGAAAAGTCCTCCAAACACTGCGGCAACACAAGTTGTGCGCCAATTTGGAGAAGTGCACTTTTGGCATGACCCTGATTCAATATCTAGGATATATTATTGATGAAAGGGGGGTGCATGTGGATCTAGCCAAGATCTAATTCATTCGGGATTGGCCAGCCCCAACCACTATAACAGAGCTTCACAGCTTTTTGGGTCTTGCTAATTTCTACCGGAGGTTCATGTTCAGATTCTCTCATATCACTTGGCCCTTGAGTCAGGTCACCAAGGGAGGAGCGAGAGAAAAATTCTTTTGGTCAGAAACTCAACAGAAGGCATTCACAGAATTGAAAAATCGCCTCTGTTCTACCCCAGTGCTCACTTTACCAGACTTGCAACAACCATTTGAGATCACGATAGATGCCTCTAACTATGCTATTGGGGCAGTTCTTACTCAACGGGGACATCCAGTGGCATATCACAGTGGGACATTGTCTGAGACAGTTCGCAAGTATCCCACCTATGACAAAGAAATGTATTCCATTGTGCAAGCCTGTCGACAATGGAAGCATTACATTTTGGGGAAGAAAACAATCATCCACACAGACCACCAGCCCCTGCAGTTCATACAGACACAAGGGAAGTTGCAGAATGATCGCCATCAGAAGTGGTCCACATATCTGCAACAGTTTCATTTGAACATCAAGTACAAGAAGGGTAGCACCAATAATGTTGTAGACTACCTCAGCTGACCACTGATCATGGCGCTCACCACTGTGCTCAACTCTTGTGGGCACAAGACTTCTGATTGGCCGCTTCTCTATGAGAATAACCCAGAATTCAGCCACACTTACGAGGCACTCTTGGGGGGTACGCAAGTTCCAAATTTTCACCTCCAAGATGCACTTTTATGTCACCTGGGACACCTTTGTGTTCCTTCAAGCAAGCGTGCCAAGATGATGTGGGAAGCACACTACAGTCAAGTTTCTAGGCATTTCGGGGTTGAGAAAATAGTAGCAATCTTGCAGAAATATTTCTATTGGCCGAACCTTCGAAAGGATGTCGAGAAGCACATCAGATCCTGCACTGCTTGTGCCATTGCAAAACCAACCATCAAGAAGCAAGGCCTATATACTCTACTACCTACCCCTAGTCGACCTTGGGAATCCATCTCCATGGATTACATGTCAGGCTTGCCTTCTACTAAGCAGGGAAATGACTGTGTTTTCATGGTCGTCGACAGATTCTCAAAGATGGCCATTATGGTGGCCTGCAAGAAGAATATCACAGCAGAAGCCACTGCTAAAATTTTCTTTGAACGAGTGTGGGTGCACTTTGGGATCCCATAGTCTATCATATCAGATCGAGATAGCAGGTTCCTTAGCACATTTTGGTCCAGCCTCTGGTCAATGTTGGATACCAAGCCCAACAAGTCCACAACGTTCCATCCCCAAACAGATGGCCAGACAGAGGTCGTCAACAGAATGATTGTACACATTCTGCGCATGTAAAATTCAAAGCATCCACGCACATGGGATGAGAACCTCCCCTATGTACAACATAGTTATAACCGGGCTGTCCACAGTTCAATCAGCCATAGCCCCTTTCAGGTGGGCTCGGGATTCCAGCCACTATGTCCCATTAACATAGCCATGCCATTTGCAGCTGCTCAGGCCAATTCAACTCATGTCCAATCTGAAGTTGACAAAGCAAGTAGCTTCATCAAGCGCATTCAACACATCCACCAACATGTTCATGATATATTGGATAGAGCCAATGCCAAGTACAAGCAATGCCATGATCAACACCGGGTGCCACACAACTTCCAGGTGGGCGACAAAGTATGGCTACATTTGCAGAAGGAGTGCCTCACTGGACCCCACTGCAAGCTTTTCCCACTCCGATACGGGCCGTACACCATCACCAAGGCTGTAGGGAACAATGCCTGTGAACTCCGTATTCCACCATTCCTTGGTCTGCACCCAGTCTTCAATGTGGATCGCCTTCATCCTTACTTCCCACCTCTACTGGACACCTCGGACATTGTGGAACAACTCACACCAACAGAGTTAAACCCAGACTGCATGGAATAGGCCACCACAAATTGTATCATGGACATTCAAATCAAGAACACTCGCCAACAGAATATCCAACTGTATCGGGTTCTCAAAGCTGGTGAACTCCTGCACCAAGGAAAGTGGTTCACTAGGGACCAAGTTCAGCAAAAATTTCCTCATCTCATGGAGGAACTTAACGCAATGGGGACCATTGCTTCCTAAGGGGGGAGGAATGATCCAGGTGGATATTGGTGGTCACCCACCTATTCCACTTGGGGCCCCACCATTTTCTCTTTCAATTTTTCAGTTTCGGCACAACTTACTATTTTTAGCAGTTTTTCGAGTCCTGAACTTCTGGAGCCGTTTTGAGGCCCTAAACGACGTTTTTTGGAAAAACGGAGAGCAACATAGGTCCATGGACCAATGTTGCTTGTTCAAAATTTGTAGTCCTCGGATAGATCTTTCTAATGAGGTATGGTACGTGTCAAACGGAGATCGTATGCCAAAGTTATGCCCCTGGGAAGTTGAAACACCAATTTACCCAAACGGGGCCCATAGTTTTGGTGCTTCATCTCCTAGGGTTAGGGTTTTGGCTGTTTAGGATTTCCCATTGTTTCTAAATAATAAATAGGCCCTCAAGCCTCATTGTAACTGAATTCAAAGGCCTGTAGTGACCACATCTCTTCTCAGAGATAGCTACCAGTGCCCTAGCTAGTTTTATTTCGATTTTGTCTGTAAGAAAATTTCAGTTCTTTGTTATTAATGAAATGAAGTGTTATTTCTGCTCCATCTCTATATTTATGGTTATGTGTTTATTCTGTTGCGTTCCTGCATAAATCCGGATCAGTGCATCCATCCATTGGGAGCTAGAGAAGAATTCTTTTCTAGATTCTAGGAAGTTGGAGCTTTATTTTCAATTGGAATTGAATATTATAGAATTATTGGAAAAGCATTTAGGTGGTTTTTGTCCCGGAGAGAGTTTCCACCTTAAAAATTGTGTGAATATGTGTTCCTTTTGTTTACTACTGTAACTGTACAAACATTGATAATAATTGAAGATTAACTAATGCTCTAATTGAAATAAATATTGATTCATAGCCCCCCCCCCCCACCTCTCAGTATTTCCAACATATGGTATTAGATTTGGTTCCTTCAATAGCAGTTTAACAACTGGAAGGAGTTCATGGAGCATACCAAGAATGGTGCACCTTTGTTCAATGAAAATAATTATGCACTCTGGAATGTAAGAATGCAGGTCTATCTCTTGGGGCAAGGTTACGAAGTATGCGACACTGTTCAAAATGGATCTACATCAACCACAGATGAACAAGGTAAGAATAATTTGGTAAATGATACAAAAGCAAAGAATATTACTATTAGTGGACTTATTGAATATGCTTATCATAAGGTGTTGGGTTGTAAAATAGCCAAAAATGTATAAGACAAGCTTGAGAATATATATGTAGGTGACTCAAATGTCAAAGAAGCAAAGCTTCAAATATACAGAGAAAAATTTGAGCACCTCAAAATGAATGAAGATAACGACATTGTTGCATACTTCCAACACATTGATGAAATAACCAACACATTGGAAGGATTGGGAGAGCTTGTTGATGAGAATACTATTATACAAAAGATTCTTAGAACATTACTAGGGAGATTCAACCCAAAGTTATTGGTCTTAGAGTATAGTCCAAATATCGACAAACTCAGTAGAGAGGAGTAACATGGAGTTCGCATAGCATATGAAATGAGACTTGATGAAGAAGAGGGTACTTCACATCTAGAAACTACGGTCGCTGCTTTTAAGAAAACCAATAAGGAGAAACAACCTTCAAAGGCACAGACCTACACCTACAAGTGTGAGAAAAGGAAGATGATGAAGAAGGTCTTTCAGATGGAGAATATGCTTACTTTACGAGAAAACTAAAAATTGCTAAGGGAAAATTTAAGGGTAAAATTCCATTGATATGTTTCAGCTGTGGTGAGGTTGGGCATTTCACAAAAAAATGTCCAAATAGAAGTGATGGCAACTCAAAAGAAAAGAAAGGCTTTAAGAAATTCAACAAGCAAAGAAAAAATAAAGGATTCAAAAGAACTTTCTCTCTAAAGAAGATATCTCATCATCCAATGAAGACAATGACAATGAAGAAGAAGTCAATGAGAGAGTATTGTTTATGGCCAAGCACATTAAACAAGAGGTATCAAACAACGAAGAAGAAGGGTTGACCATAGAAGAATTTTCTAAGGAGGCAATCAAGCTTATAAAAGAGCTGAAGGCTGAGAATATCTATTCCAATACTCTTTAAGAACAAGTTCAAGGTCTCAAAATTGAAGTTGAAGAACAAAAATGTATTGAAGAGTCACTTCAAAAGGAGTTGGAAGAAAGCAACCAAGAAAGGGAAGCATTAGAAGCTGAAGTAATCTCACTGCATAAGGAAGTGAAGAAGGGAAAAACTATCCAAAACTATACCAAAAGCTCAAGGGAATTGGAAGAACTCATCAACAATCAATGATCTTACAATGACAGAACTAGCCTCAGTTACAAAGAAGAAGAAGAAAGACCTTCTACAACCAAATACAATGAACCTATGAGATCTGACATGCATGTAGACTTCATTGGACAAGATTCGCAAGAACAGCCTTGGAAGACAATTCCTCGACGAAGTTTTCCATTCAGGTACCAACGTATTTTTTATGGCTATTTTTATTCATGTGGAAAATTTGGTCATAAAGCTGTAGAATGTCACACGTACCTTAGGAACCAATAAAATTCTAGGAAATTTGTCAAATATGAACCTCCTAGGGCTCAATGAAACATCAATAGATTTGAACATTTAATAAATAATATTGAATGTTACAAATGTCAAAACTTTGGACACATAGCCAGAGATTGCAAACTTGAAAATCATCCAAAAGAATCGTCTAAGCCACAGAACAAACAAATATGGAAGAAGAAGAAGACTGATAATTGTGCTGTGCTCTCAAGTCAAAACTACAAAGATATGTGGTATACTGATAGCGGTTACTAAACGCATATGATTGGAGATAGAAAGAAATTTTTATCTCTAAAAGAGAAGAAGGATGGAACCATGTCCTTTGGAAATGATGGATCTTCAAATGTTATAAGATCAGGTACCGTAACTCTCGGAAGCAAACATGCTCTAGCCAAGAATGTTCTATTGGTTGAAAACATGAATCACAATCTACTCAGTGTTGGACAAATGTGTGATCAAGGACACATAATACTATTCAACTCCACAAAATGTGAAAGCAGGAAAGGTAGGTATGGTAAAATTGTGGCTACAACGAGTCAAACTCCAAACAACATATATGTTCCAGATGAAGCAACTAAAGCACATCTAATAGCTAAAGAGGATGATATAATATTTGGTAGCAATGATGATCGACTAAGTAAGAACTTTACTACAAATATGCAAAGCGAGTTCAAGATGTCTTTACTTGGTGAGCTGACATACTTCTTTGGGCTTCAAATATATCAGCAAGAGAAAGGAATATTTATATGTCAAGCTAAGTACATCAAGGAAATTCTCAAGAAATTCAAAATGGAAGATTGAAACCCCATCCTTACTTCGATGGTAACAGGTTGCAAATTGAGCATAGGAAACTCATCTAAGGAAGTGGATCAGAGGTTGTACAAATATACGTTTGGTAGTATTCTATATGTAACAGCCTCCCAGCTAGATGTTATGCAAGCATTTGGACAAGTAGAAAGATTCCAAGCAGCACCAAAAGAATCACATATTATTGCCATCAAATGAATTCTTCTATATCTACATGGAACAAAAGAATATGCCTTGTGGTATCCCAAGGGTAACAATATCATTATTCAAGCCTTTACAGATGTAGATTGGGCAGGAAGAATCGATGATCGTAAGAGTACTCGTGAAGCATTTGAATATTTTCACCAGAGGCTTGGGATTCTCCCAAGTTATCGTTAGATTTTCCTTATTCAGAATATAAAGAGGGAGTGGAAGTGTGTACAGGTCCACAGGATGGTTGTGTGTGAGGGGGAGTTACCCTTTTCCATTGATGTCAAAGGGGGAGAGAATGTTGTAGGAAGAGCTGTCATGATTATAGGGGGAGTACTTGTGTTGCCATCAAAGCCAAAGGGGGAGATTGTTGATTAGTGGTTGTCATTGATGTCAACCCAAGAAGCACCAAGGGCTACCCCAATATTGCATTGGAATTTTGACCTACCAAATTACTATATTCTGGGTCAAGAATGTTTTTGATGGTTTCTACTTGTCGAGATTTTTTCGTTGATATATGGCATGCCACGTAATTCTTCACGGTTTGAGATATATTCATGTTTGAAGTTTGTAACCCCAGTCAGTGGGCTAAAACCCCATGGGTGTCTAGCATGGGTCATTGAAAATTCAATAATTGATAATTTTTAAGCTCCTAAAATCCCTCCCACGTTCACTTGTTGAAGCCACTCTCAACCTAAGCATTTATATAAACTGTGATCCTCATATTCTCCTCATGTAGCGATTTTACAATTTGAAACAGGTCATTGTGGAATTTGTGCTCTAACGTTTTTTCTACGAAGGTTTAGAAGCTGAAATTTTTATGAGACAAATAAAAATTCCTGTGGAAGCTCCTGCAAAAATTTAAGGTCAAGGTGCGCAATATTTGCGGAGATATGATCTATGGAAGTCAATGTTTTGGTAGGCTACTGAACTTTATCTCAAAGAACTGACCTTGGGAAAATTTCCATAACTCTCTCTCTAAGTATCATATTGGAATTATATAAAAAGTGGTAGATATTTCACATACTGTAGTTTTTTTTGTATCAATTTCAAAGCCGAATGAATAAAAAGTGACACGTGGCACGCCGTATAATTTCTCTCTACTGAACCAGTCCATAATTAGGTCATTGTGAGATATTGGGCATAAATCACTCTTAAAGAATCCAAATTGGGTCAGACCTATGGCATTGGAAAGAAGACTTAGAAGAATACTACAGAACTGAAAATCATATATGGGGGATCTAAAATAACATAGATACACCAAATTCAATATTGAGATCCTAGAAGGCAAGAAAAAGCTAGATCATGTGTTGTCAAGGGCTGCAAAGGAAAAGACTTTCTCGGGCAGCAAAGCAAAGCAAGGTGCAACAGAGGGTAGCATGAAAAGAGCAACAATCAAGATGCAAAACAACAACAAGAATTTCACCACATAAATTCTTCAAGTGGGCAGCACTGCATACAGTCATTGTAAAGGTATCATTGTACTAAGTCATTGTAAATGTATCATTGTAAATATTGTACAAGTGTCTATCTACCAAGAGTTGAAGAGACAATGTCAGGAGGTCTAGGGTCATCATTAGGTGGTTGTGTCATAGTTGGGGTTATGGTCTAGTGTGTATTCTTCTTCTACATCATTCTATATCATTGTAAAGTGGATAATTTTCCCTGGTACGGGAGTCCAGTCTTCTTCTATTATTCTATAGGGTGGTAGGGTGGTGCTAGGATGGTGCATGAAGTCAACAACAGGCTCAAGACTATGAAAAATTCAAGGTGTTAGGGTGGCGCTAGGGTGAGTTGTAGCTCATTGGGTGTTGGGGAATCTATTCAGTTGCCTACTGAAGAATATAGCGAGTTGGAGCGTCCATCTAGTAGGAGCTAGAGAAGAATGCTTCTCTAAATTCTAGGAATTTGGAGCCTTATTTTCAATTGGAGTTGAATATTAAAGAATTATTTGAAAATCATTCAAGTGGTTTTTGTCTCGGAGGGGGTTTCCACCTTAAAACCTGTGTGCATTTGTGTTCCTTTTGTTTACTTCTATCATTGTACAAACACCGATAATAATTGAAGATTAACTAATGCTCTAATTGAAATACATACTGATTCACCGCCCCTCTAAGTATTTCTAACACAAAATCCCAAATGGTATGCAAAATATGCATTTGTTGAGGTTTAGGGAAATCTGGTGTTTTCTACAAGTATCCAACATCATGTGCAGGTTCGATGCATGCTTTTTCACCAATCTATATACTGTCCAATCATCAAAATAAACCTCCAGAAACTTATGGACGAATTCTTTAAATACTGCTATAACTACACGTGAGAAAATGGTAGGGGAATTATTTAGTCTGAATGGCATGACAGTGTACTAGAAGGATGGCATGACAGTGTACTAGAAGGAGCTCCATTCAGTTGCAAAGGTTGTATTATTGCGATCTTAAGGTTCTATTCTGATCTATTGGTACCCTAAAAACCCATCAGTTAATGAGTATGCTTCCTGACCTCCACATATCCATGATTTAATTTGAGAATGGCATAGGGAAAGGATCATGTATGTAGACATCATTCATCTTGCACAGATCTACGCAGATCATTATCTCTCCTTCGGTCGTCTTTTCTTGAACCACCATTGGACTTACCCAATCAAACTGTTCTACCGGCTCAATGATACTTATGGCCATCATATTATCTATTTCCTCCTTGAATTTATTCTTATACTTAGGGTTCAGACAGTAGGGCCACTGTTTGATAGGACGTGCATCCGGATTCAAGGTGATTCTCAGGACACCTAGGTATCCTACGATTCCCTTGACCTCAGAGAACTTTGTAGGGAATATGTCCTGATATTCCATTAGCAGCTCCAAAATCTTTCCAACAGTATCATCATTCCAGTAATCCCCAATTTTTGCCAACTTGGGCTGCTCTTCTGTCCCAATGTTGACTTCCTTCATATTTAATTGTTTGATCACATCTACTATCTGCAATAGGGGTCCTGCAACTACCTACTATCCTTCTGACTCTAGGATAGTGATATTTATGGGATCCTCATCACAGTATTATATTGAAAAATTGTGACAGTTGAAAATATCCTACATCTGTACATCCGAAGCTGGCGCAACACATTCTATTTGAGGGAAAGACTCATCAAAGACAACAACATCTATATCTTGCAGGGCTTCAACCAATTTCTCTGTCCCACCAACTAACCCAAATTTTACCATGAAATCCTCTATCATTGCGCCCCAGTGGCGAGTGCGCTGGTGTAGCTCTGCATATAAATACCAGGTGATGGGGATGGTTCCTAAGGCATGAATAAACATATGGACCCATTAATTCCAAGTCCTTTCATTCCATACCTCCATCCACATAGCCAATTTCTTGCGCAGGTCCCCAAGGGTGGGTTGACTGGTGGTTCAAATCATAGAACCATCATTTTTCGGCATTCCTCCCAGTCCTGAAAAGCCCCCTTATGTGTTTCCCACCACTGTGAAGGGGTCATGCACATATCCAAATCAAGTGCCCAGAATCTCTATTTCTCAGTGAAATTTGCTTCTAATTCTTTAAGAAATTCATTAATACTACCAAAACCATCAAAGTAAGGCAGTTCTCTTATCTCTAAGGAGATGCATCGGAAGCTCTTTGTTATATTGAGGCACCAAAATGCAGATACGTCATGTAACCGGTTTTGTTAGTTTTCTATCTCGCCATCCAAATCTAAGATACATTCACTATCTTTCTCCCAACACAACATGTCATCAGTTGTAGGGTTGATTCAACCATCACCCCGTGTAGTCAATTTGTAAATATTGTCAACATCCTCCTCTTCGTGCATTGATTTTGTATATCGTTCTCCTTCTGCTGGATCCAGGGGGACTATTACCTGCGTACCATCATTCTCGAAGACCATGCTTCTTCTTTTCAGATTGATTATACCCCCATGTCATTAGCCCAATCAAATCGTATAGCACATGGTAAGGGTGTGCATCATCCAAAATTTGGATTACTTTGAAATCTACATAGACTTTAACTCCTGCAATGTCTACCACAACCTTCAGTAGCCTTCCTAGTGGAATGATATTCTACTGGTTAGCCATATGTAACTGAATAGTGGACCACTCCAACTTGGGTTCTCCCATATTTTGCCAGGTGTGTTTGGCTAAGACATTAGGATTATACCCCAGATTGAGGATGAATTGATCCATCTCATATTCTCCAATCTTCGCAGTCATATGCATCTCCTTGTTGATTAGTGGTTGTCATTGATGTCAACCCAAGCAGCACAGGGGCTACCCTGATATTGCATGGGAATTTTGACCTACCAAATTACTATATTCTAAGTCGAGGATATATTTTTATGGATTTTACTTATCGAGATGTTTTCGTTGATATATGGCATGCCACACAATTCTTTATGGCTTAAGAGATATTCATGTTTGAATCTAGTAACCCTGGTTAGTGGGCTAAAACCCCATGGGGTTGTGGCATGATGCTAATAATTGGTTTTGGTCATTGAAAAATCAATAATTAATCATTTTTAAGCTCCTAAAATCCCTCCCACATTCACTTTTTGAATACCCTCTCAACCTAACAATTTATATAAATTGGAATCCTCATATCTTCCTCATGTAGGGATTTTGCTACTTGAACCAGGTCATTGTGGAATTTTCACTATAATGTTTTTTTCTATGAAGTTTCAAAAGATGAATATTTTATGAGGCAAAGCCGAAATCCTAAGGAAGCTCGTGTAAAAATTTTAGATCATGGTGCGCAATAATTTCGTAGATATGATCTGTGGAAATTATGGATTTTACGAGCTCTTGAACTTCATCTCAGAGAGGTGACCTTGGGAAAATTGTCATAAATCTCTCTCTAAGTATTAGGTTAGAATTCTGTTAGAATTAGTGGATAGTGCATGAAATTTAGTTTTATGTGGATACATTTTAGAGCTGAATGAGGAAACAGTGACATGTGGCATGCTGTACAAGTTTGCTCTACTAAACCAGTCCATAATTAGGTCATTGTGAGAGATTGGGCATAAATTTTCCTTGAAGAATCCAAATTGGGTAAGACCTGTGGAATTGAAAAGAAGACTCAGAGGAATACTACAAGACCAAAAATCATATATTGGGGATTTAAACTAACAGAGATACATAAGATTCAATATTGAGCCCCTAGAAGGCAAGAAAAAGATAGATCATGTGCTGTTAAGGGCTACAAAGGACCATACTTTCTAAGGGAGAAAAACAAAGCAAGGTGTAGTAGAGGTAAGCTCCAGGTAAGTATATTTTGTATATGCATGTTCATCTCTTAATTGCATTAGGTTCTTTGTATTCTAATTTTTATTTTTTTTAGCATTGACATATGCTCTCCAGGATGAGGTAAGTTTTTCTATTATCATGTCATGGGTATTTCCTTGAAGACCTTTTGCAAGTATTGTATATTCATCAATATAAGACTCAATGCATGATATAATGTTCTGAAGAGTGAGAAAGGGTAGCATAAAAAGAACAACAATCAAGGTGCAAAACAGCAGCAAGAAGTTCACCACATGAAGTCTTCACGTGGGCAGCACTACATACAGTCATTATAAAGGTATCATTGTACCAAGTCATTGTAAAAGCATCATTGTAAAATTTGTAAAAGTGTCTATCTACCAATAATTTAAGACACAGTGTCAGGAGGTATAGGATCATCATTAGTTATTTGTGTCATAGTTGGGGTTATGGTCTAGTGTGTCTTATTCTTCTACTTCATTATATATCATTGTAAAGTGGACCATTTTCCATGGTACAGGGGTCCATTCTTCTTTTATTATTCTATAGGGTGGTAGATTGGTGCTAGGTTGCTGCATGAAGTCACCAACAGGTTCAATCCTGTGAAAAATTTAGGGTGGTAGGGTGGTGCTAGGGTGAGTTGTAGCTCTTTGGGTGTTGGAGCATCCACTCACTTGAGTACTGAATAATATCATGCATTGGAGCATCCATCTAGTGGGAGCTGGAGAAAAATTATTTTCTATATTCTAGGAAGTTGGAGCTTTATTTTCAATTGGAGTTGAATATTAAAGAATTATTGGAAAAACATTCAAGTGGTTTTTGTCCCGTAGGGGGTTTCCGCCTTAAAAACTATGTGCATTTGTGTTCATTTTGTTTACTGCCATCATTGTACAAACATTGATAATAATTGAAGATTAACTAATGTTCTGAAATATTAATAATAATACTAATTGAAAGGAATATTGATTCACTCCCCCTCACAGTATTTCCAACAATTGGTATTAGACCTTGGTTCCTTAAATAGAAATTTAATAGCTAGAAGGAGGTCATGGAGCATACCAAGAATGGTGTACCTCTGTTCAATGAAAATAATTATGCACTCTAGAAAGGAATAATGTAGGTCTATCTCTTTGCGCAAGGTTACAAAGTATGGGACACTATTCAAAATGGCTTTACACCAACCAGGGATGAACAAGGTAAGAAGAATTTGGTAAATGATGCAAAAGCAAAGAATATTATTATAAGTGGACTTATTGAATCTTCTTATCATAAGGTGCTTGGTTTTAAAACCACCAAAAATTTATGGGACAAGCTTGAGAATATATATGTAGGTGACTCAAATGTCAAAGAAGAAAAGCTTCAAAACTATAGAGAAAAATTTGAGCAACTCAGAATGAAAGAATATGGCAACATTGTTGCATACTTCTAACATGTTGATGAAATAACCAACACTCTAGAAGGATTGGGATAGTCTATTGATGAGAAGACTATTATACGAAAAAATCTTAGAACGTTACTAGGTAGATTCAACCCAAAGGTATCCGTTTTAGAATACAGTGAAAATCTGGACAAACTCAGTAAAGAGGAATTACATGGAGTTCTCATAGCATATGAAATGAGACTTGATGAAGAATAGGGTACTTCGCATCGGGAAATTGTGTTCGTTGCATCCAAGAAAACCAATAGGGACAAACTACCTTCGAAGGAAAAGACCTGCACCTACAAGTGTGAAGAAAAGGAAGATGATGAAGAAGGTCTTTCAGATGGAGAATATGCTTACTTTATGAGAAAACTAAAAATTGGTAAGGGAAAATTCAAAGGTAAACTTCCATTCATATGTTTTGGCTGTGGTGAGGTTGGGAATTTCACAGAAAAATTTCCAAACAAAAGTGATGGAAACTCAAAAGGAAAGAAATGCTTTAATGAATTCAACAAGTAAGGAAAAAAGAAAGGATTCAAAAGGAACTTTCTCTCGAAAGAAGATACTCATCATCCGATGAAGATAGCGACCGTGAAGAAGAAGCTAATGAGAGAGTATTGTTTATGGAAAAGAACAATAAAAAAGAGGTAATAAACAATGAAGAATAAGGGTTTACCATAGAAGAATTTTCTAAGGAGGAAATCAAGCTTATAAAAGAACTCAAGGCTGAGAAGATTAGTTCCAATACTCTTGAAGAACAAATTCAAGGTCTCAAAATTGAAGTTGAAGAACAAAAATGTATTCAAGAGTCACTTCAAAATAAGTTGGAAGAAAGCAACCAAGAAAGGAAAGCATTAGAAGCCGACGTAGTCTCGCTGCGTAAGGAAGTGAATAGGGGAAATTTTTTCCAAAACTATGCCAATAGCTCAAGGGAATTGGAAGAACTCATCAACAATCAACTCTCTTAAAATGAAAGAACTGGCCTTGTTTACAAAGAAGAAGAAATAGGACCTTCTACAACAAAATACAATGAACCTATGAGATTTGACATGCATGTAGACTTCATTGGACAATATTTGCAAGAACAGCCTTGGAAGACAATTCCTCGATGAAGATTTCCATCCACGTACCAAAATATGTTTCATGGATATTGTTATTCATGTGTAAAATTTGGTCATAAAGCTATAGAATGTCGCACGTACCCTAGGAACCAATACAATTCCAGGAGATATGTCAAATATGAACCTCCAAGGGCTAAACGAAACATCAATAGATTTAAACATTTAAGAAATAATATGGAATGTTAAAAATTTCGAAACTTTGGACACATAGCCAGAGACTACAAACTTAAAAAACCTCCAAAAGAATATTCAAAACCACAAAACGAACAAACATGGAAGAAGAAGAAGACTGATAATTGTGCTCTCATTCTCAAGGCTCAAAACAACAAAGATGTGTGGTATTTTGATAGCAGTTTCTCAATGCATATGACTGGAGATAGAAAGAAATTTGTATCTATGAAAGAGATGAAGGATGTAGTTGTATCCTTTCTAAATTATGAGGATCTTGAATCTTTGAAACTTGAGATAGAGGCTAAAAACGACAAAGAGAAAATTCTAGAACAAGAAGCAACTATCAACCAAGAAGAAGTAAATAATGATTATCAAGATATACCGAAACAACAAGAAGAAGCTCCTCCAAAGAGAACAAAATAATGGATTCAAAAGAACCATCCATAAAATAAAATCATTGGTGACATAAATGAAGATCGAAAGATTCGTTCATCACAATAAGCTCGCATTGCTTTTCTAGCAACCTTTTAGCCTAGTAGTTTTGAGGAAGCCAGCCAGAATGAACATTAGGTAGCAGCTATGAATGAAGAATTGGATCAAATCAAGAAGAATAACACCTAGGAATTAGTTCAATAACAAAAATATAAAAATTTTCATTGGTACTAAATGGGTGTTTGGGAACAAATTGAATGAAGATGGACAGGTTACCAGAAACAAAGTAAGATTGGTTTGCAAAGGCTATGCACAAGTGGAAGGAATTGATTTTGATGAAACATTTGCACCAGTTGCCAAAATGGAAGCCATATGAATGTTTCTCACCTATGCCTGTTCAAGAAAAATTAAAGTATACCAAATGGATGTGAAGTCATCATTTCTGAATGGCGAATTAGAAGAAGAAGTTTACATCAAACAACCTGAAGGTTTTATACTATCAGAAAAAGAAGACAATGTTTGCAAGTTAAATAAGGCTCTATATGGTCTCAAGAAACCTCCCAGAGCATGGTATGCTCGTCCTGATAGATATCTACGTCAACAAGGGTTCAAGAAAGGTACTACTGATAAAAATCTTTATGTACAAATAGATAAAGATAATTTAACAATCATTGAGGTATATGTGGATGTTATAGTATTTGGTAGCAATGATGATCGACTAAGTAAAAAAAATTCTACAAAGATGAAAACTGAGTTCGATATGTCTTTACTGGGTGAGCTGACATACTTCTTAGGGCTTCAAATATGTCAGCAAGAGAAAGGAATATTTATATGTCAAGCCAAGTACATCAAGGAAATTCTCAATAAATCCAAAATGGAAGATTCCGAACCCATCCTTACTCTGATGGTAAAAGGTTGCAAATTAAGCATAGAAGATTCATCTAAGGGTATGGATCAGAGGTTGTATAAATATATGATTGGTAGTCTTCTATATGTAACAGCCTCCCGACTAGATGCTATGCAAGCAGTTGGACAAGTAGCAAGATTCCGAGCAGCACCAAAAGAATCACATATTATTGTCGTCAAAAGAATTCTTCGATATCTAAAGGGTACAATAGAATATGGATTGTGGTATCCCAAGGGTAACAATCTCATTATTGAAGCCTTTATAGATGCATATTGGGCAGGAAGCATTGATGATTGTAATATTACTAGTGGAGAAACATTCTATCTAGGTGGTTGTCTCGTATCATGCTTGAGAAAAAACCAAACCTCAATGTCAATATCTACAACAGAAGTAGAATAAATTGCAGCGGAAGCTTGTTGTACTCAAGTCCTTTGGATGAAACAAAATTTTCAATATATTCAAGTACAATTCAGTGAGCCTATTCCCATATTAAGTGATAGCATCAGTGCCATCAGCATCTCCAAGAATCCTATCATGCATTAAAAAAAACATTCCGATCAAATATCATTGTGTTAGAGAACAAGTCGCTAAAAAGAATATCAAACTTGTATATGTTGGTACAAAAGAACAAATCACTGATATCTTCACTAAACCTTTAACTCGTGAATCATTTGAAGATCTTCACTAGAAGCTTGGGATTATCCCAAGTTCTCATTAGATTTTCCTTATTCAGAAAATAAAGGGGGAGTGGAAGTGTGTACAGGTCCGTAGGATGGTTGTGTCAGGGGGATTTACCCTTTTCCATTGATGTCAAAGGGGGAGAGAATGTTGTAGGAAGAGGTGTCATGATCACAGGGGGGTACTTATCTTGCCATCAATGCCAAAGGGAGATATTATTGATCAGTGGTTGTCATTGATGTCAACCCAAGCAGCACTACGGGCTACCCCGATCTTGCATGGGAATTTTTACCTACCAAATTACTATATTCCGAGTCAAGGATATTTTTCTATGGTTTCTACTTGTTGAGATGTTTCCATTGATATATGGCACGCCACGTAATTATTTACGTTTTGAGAGATATTCATGTCTGAAGTTAGTAACCCTAGTTAGTGGGCTAAAACCCCATGGGGTTGTGGAATTACACTAATAATTAGTTGTGGTCATTGAACAATCAATAATTAATTAGTTTTAAGCTCCTAAAATCCCTCCCATGTTCACTTGTTGAAGACCCTCTCAATCTAGGCATTTATATAAATTGTGATCCTCATATCCTCCTTATTTAGGGATTTCTCTACTTGAAATGGGTCATCGTGGAATTTCTATATAAATTTTTTTCTACGAAGGTTTAGAAGCTGAAAATTTTATGAGAAGAAGCCAAAATGTGGAGGAACCTTGTGTAAAAATTTCCAATCATTGTGTGTAACATTTTCAGAGATATTATCTGTGGAAGTTATGGTTTTTGCAGGGTCCTGAACTTCATCTCAAAGAGGTGACCTTGGGAAAATATTCATAACTCTCTCTCTGAGTATCGGATTGGAGTTATGTAAAAAGTGGTGAATATTTCGTAGATTATAGTTTTCTTTGTATCAATTTTAGAACTTAATGAGGAAAAAATGACACGTGGCGCATTGTACAAGTTTTATCTACTAAACTAATCCATAATTAGGTCATTATGAGAGATTGGGCATAAGGTTGTCTTGAAGAATCCAAATTGGGTCACATCTGTGGCATTGGAAATAAGACTCAGAGGAATACTACATGACCGAAAATCACATATTGGGGATCTTAAAAAAAAAAAAAACAAGATTCGATCTTGAGCTCATAGAAGGAAAGAAAAAGCTAGATCATGTGTTGTCAAGGGCTATAAAGGACCAAGCTTTCTAGGGCAGCAAAGAAAAGCAAGGTGCAGTAGAGGTAAGCCCCAAGTAAGTATATTCTATTTATGCATGTTCATCTCTTAATTGAATTAGGTTCTTTGTATTCTAAATTTTTTTTTTTTTTAAGAACTGACATATGCTCTGCAGGATGAGGTAAGTTTTGCTATTATCATGTCATGGGTATTTCCTTGAAGAATTTTTTAAGGTATTGTATATTCATCAATATCAGAGTCAATGCATGATATAATATTATGAAGAGTGAGAAAGGGTAGCATGACAAGAGCAACAATCAAGGTGCAGAACAGCAGGAAGAATTTCACCACATGAAGTCTTCACGTGGGCAGCACTAAATACAGTCATTGTAAAGGTATCATTGTACCGAGTCATTGAAACAACATCATTGTAAACATCGTACAAGTGTCTATCTGTGAAGAATTGAAGAGGCAGTTTCAGGATGTCTAGGATCATCATTAGGTATTTGTGTCATAGTTGGGGTTATGGTATAGTGTGTCTTTTTCTTCTACTTCATTCTATATCATTGTAAAGTGGACCATTTTCCATGGTACAAGAGTCCATTGTTCTTTTATTCTTCTATAGGGTGGTAGGTTGGTGCATGAAGTCACCAACAGGGTCAAGACTGTGAAAACTTCAGGGTGATAGGGTGGTGGTAGGGTGAGTTGTAGCTCATTGGGTGTTGGGGCATCTGTTCAGTTGAGTAATAAAGAATCTCGGGCGTTGGAGCGTCCATCTAGTGGGAGCTGGAGAAGAATGATTTTCTAGATTCTATGAAGTTGGAGCCTTATTTTCAATTGGAGTTGAATATTAAAGAATTATTAGAAAATCATTCAAGTGATTTTTGTCTCAGAGGGGTTTCCACCTTAAAAACTGTGTGCGTTTGTGTTCCTTTTGTTTACTGCTATCATTGAAAAAACACTAATAATAATTGAAGATTGACTAATTATCTAAAATATTAATAATAATACTAATTGAAAGGAATACCGATTTAGGCCCCCTCTCATTATTTCCAACTCTCCTGACCCATCCTTTTCTTGTTCTTATAAATCTTATTCACAAAGTTAACCTTCGTTCGCTGGACATCCCTTTCTGCACATCTGTCTATTGATGCTTGGAGATTCTCCACCACCTTCTGATTGTGTAGTAACTTCATACATGCTTGAATGAATGGCTTAACTACTTCATATTCTTTCAGATCCACTAAATTCCTTGAGGTGGATGCTTCCTCCCTAGAAAAATCCTCCCTAGCTTCAATGAAGTTTTCTTTCTCTTTCTACAGTTCCAGGCTTTCCTTTTTATCAGAGGTGTTCATGATTAGTGGTTTAGTGGTAGCCTTTTCTTTAGCTCCTCTAGTGTCAATACCACTACTCACAATTAAATTGATACTAGGCCCATCATCGTGTGGTTTGGCATTAACCTGTTGTACATTTTGCATTGGTCTTTGTTGTTTTTATTTCATTTTAGCTATGAACATAGGACAACCTTAAATTACATGATCGAACTATCTACAATACCTGCAGGATTGGAATGTAGGGTTCAGGAATTCTCTTGCATAATTTCCAATGTCCCCACAGCTTTAGCAAATTAGTTTCCCTCTTCCTCGACCTGTGCTTCTGCCTCTCCCTCCTCAGCATCCTCTTGCAGGGAATCCTCCTCACCCAGAGGGAGATACTAGTGATGAAGGGTCATCCTACACCCTGTATAGGTTACCCCTATCTATGATCAGGTTGAATGTTCAGCATTTGTGCCCTTCTTGACCTAGTGATGAGAAGAATCTGGACCACTGTTACTTCAGTTCTGGGACATAGGCGCCTAATCATGGGCGTTGGCCTGCATCATGTCTTCCTTCTACCCAATAGTCAGCATACCACAATGTGGGGGTACTTGGTCTAGAAATATCCATAGCGCATAGTGGACTTGGTCCCCCAGCCTACATATAATCTGACAATAGAGGGCATTGATCCTTGGTGTGGCATGATACCCTGTAGCGTATGCCCCAGACATCCACGCTAGCTTCCTTACCCTGATCCCTTCACAAATTCTAAATTTCTAAGTGCATCGCCTCTAGCTGGATTTGGATCTACAATGCCCCAAATTAATCATCGTCCCTTGGCACAACTTCTAGCTTCATGGAAATCTCCAGGGCCTCTTCTTGCGAATCAATCTTCTATTGGCCCATAGGTCCGTGCAGATGTGGTAATAACATGGTGATAAACCATTCTTTATGTTGTTTTTCATCATAAACAAATCCTTCATCACTGATGACATTCTTTAGTCACTAGTCATCTTCCCAGGAGGACTCTGTAGGTCCTTGCTTAATATCTTTCAACTCTAGTATGCATTGGGAATAGGACTTATGTGTTCAGAACTACTGCTTCAAGGCATCCTTGATCTCCTGTATTGTAGGATTCACATGTTGAGTAATGTATCCTATGAACCAATCCAGAGCTCATCCCTCAAAGGCTATTGACAGTTGCACTCTTTTTACAACATCATTGTTAACATCATGTGTAGCGCATAGCGCATCTGCTACGAACCAAAATTGATCCATGTCCTCATCCCCTAACCCTTAAAATTGGGTAGCTTCATTTTTGCGGCCATGTCATCCACAGGTGGTGGTAGAGGTGGGATAGAAGAATTCTTACTTTTCATGAGTTAGATGGTGGTGTAGTTGTGGGACTCGTCTCTGCGGGTGTAGCCCCACCTTTTTTTAGGTTAGGTGGATCCCTCAGAGGACTACACATTGATCTATCCCCTTCTTGATTAACCCGGTAGTATTTTACACTTCATGTCATGATTTCTCTCTTATCAGAGGTCATTGACTCAGTTTGACTACACAGGACACCCTTTTCACACAATAGCATCTTAATCAGTAATGGAAATGTTTTCAAGAACTTACCCCTAAATCCCTTGAAAAACCTTCGCTTAGCTTTAGAATAAGACACAAACTACTCGACTGCAAACTTAGTTACAAGCCCACCCAAAACACTATCAACCCAGAGATCTATAGTCCAAGTGATTTTATTATCAGTCTTCTCCAACTATTGGATACACTTAGGGGTCCACTGTGTGACTTGATCATCTTTCCAATAGGTTTGGAATTCTGCTAACCTCGCTAGCCACTCCAGTAGCTCATGTGAGAAGGTTACAAGGAATATTTCATGTACCTCTATAAAAATGTACTTGTTCTTCCACTCTTTGGCAGATAGCTTCATACTTCTATTTTCTTTTAGGAAAAACTCCTCAATTTTCTTTTCAAAATAGTCCGCAAGTTCAGGCTTCAATGGGTACCAATGACCTCACAACAATACCCAATCTCTCTCTAAAATGATCCAAGTTCTAGCAACAGAATTATTTTGTGGTTCGAGGGGTCGTGACCGAGGTTCAGATTTAAGGTTTACCAACATACCCCTCTACTACTATACCTTTCGGTAATGACCTTCTTGCGTAGGTCAAGGTCTGACCCTAAGTAGTATGGGAGGGTGCTAGAACTAGATTTCTGCACCCTGAGAAAGAAAAAGTTAATTCAATGGGGTAACTTCTGATATAACAAGCCTACGTTGGAGAAGCCCTAACCTAGAAACCCTTAACAATATACTTGTCAGAATAACTCATGTCAAGTTCATAAACCAGAATATAACCGGTAATCAAGGGTAATAAGACAAAATAAAACCAGATCTAAGCATTCATTACTCTTTTAATGCTTCACATCCACGTGCACATCAACTACTAACCGTATTCAGAAATAATTCGGAAATAAACATATAGTGTAACTTATAACAGAACATATAGACATTATGATATGAGCAAAAAAATATTATCATTCATTAATACTCAGATTCTACTTACATACTCTTTACCAGCCCACGCACACAGCCAGCGGGGTCCACGCACAACATGACTTAGGGTCTCCGTGCACACAGCCAGCGGGGTCCACGCACAACATGACTTAGGGTCTCCGTGCACACAGCCAGTAGGAGCCCTTACCCAAACAAATCCACACAAAGATATCACTGATCCAATATTTGTATCCGGACTTAACCCAAAACTTACTTCTAGACTCGATCTATCCATCTATTTATATTATATTAGCCTGCGCTACTCTATGGTCCGCAAACCATGGTTTGCGAACCCTTGAGCTAGCCTTTGAACCATTACAGTTCATTAGGGGCATTGACCCACCCCAAAGCCCCTGCACCAGACTAAACTATTACAAAATATTACAAAATTGAATCGAAATTGTGATTAGGGGACCCCACTCTAGTATATTCCAATATTATCTAATAGGAAGTTTGAAATTCATGTCAAACACCAACCAAGTGTTCGTGACAACTTGAGGTATTGGAAAGTGTTCTAGGATGACAAACAGGTGAATAATTTTCTACATATTGAAGGTGAGTTTGAAAATTATTATATTGATGAAGTATATGATAAATATGATCAACTGATCGAGGCTACTCAGGTTGATGTGTTACAACTGAAAGATAATATCATTCTAAGGGGTATTGTACCTTTGGAAGAGTTGTTCGATTAAGATGATGTTTCCAGAAAGCCGACCATGGTTCCTACCAAGAAAGGTGTCGAAGATGTGAATATTGGAACAGAAGACAATACCAAAATGGTTAAGGAGTCCAAGTCCTTATCTGTAGAGATAAAAGATAAATACATAGCCTTTTTATCTGAATTTTCTGATGTGTTTTCTTGGGACTATGCAGATTTAAAATTATATGGCAGAAATATCATCTAGAATACAATTCCGATCAAGCCTGATCAAAATCTCTTCCGAAGAAAAATGAGAAGAATAAATCCAAGATTGTTACCATCAATAGAGAAAGAGGTAAACAAACTCTTTAAATTTGGTATCGGTGTTCCCATTAGATTTTCAAAATGGATGTCAAATCTTGTTCCGATGAGAAAGAAAATGGGAGAAATCCATCTTTGTATCGATTTTAGAAAATTGAATTAGGTGGCTTTAAAATATAACTATCCCCTTCCTAAGATGGAACATATCCTAGAGAGAGTGTTTAGTTCCTCTCAAATGTTGCTTCTTGATGGATATTCGGGATATAATCAAATATTAGTGCATAAGGATGACCAAGACAAAAATTCTTTCATGACACCTTGGGGCACTTTCAAATATGCCAGAATTCCATTTGGGCTCAAGAATGCAAGAGCCACTTTTCAGTGGGCAATGGACATCACTTTTGCAAATGAAAAGGATGTTTTTCTAGTAGTATACCTTGACAATTTGATTGTTTTCTCCCATTCTAATGATGAGCATTTATATCATTAGATAGTTGTATTTCACAATTGTAGGAAATTTGGGATTTCACTCAATCCAAAAAAGTGTCTTTTTTCCATGGATGAGGGCATGCTTCTTTGTCTTATCATCTCCAAATATGGTATCCATATTGATCCCTCCAAGATTTACGCTATTCAGCAAATATATTTTCCACTTAGCAAGAAGGAGATCTAAGGCTTTTGATGGTAAGATGAACTCCTTGAGAAGATTTATCCCAAACCTTGCAGAGCATCTTTAGGAGATGACCAATATGCTTAAAAAGGACAATGAGGTAAGGTGGTTAGAGGATGCTAAAAATTCCTTTAATTCAGTTAAGTTTTTCTTAACAAAAAATCTTGTTTTGATCTCCCCCGACTATACCATTGATTTCATCATCTTTTCATTTGCCTCTGAACATACCTTGGTTGATGTTTTGATGCAAAATAAGGATAAGACTGAACAACCCATTTATTTCTTCATCCGTAGCATTAGAGATGATGCCCTTAGATATAACATCATTAAGAAGAAAGCCTTGGACCTGGTAAAGGCACTGAATGTCTTTTTAGTGTATATCCTTCATTCACACATTTTAACCTATGTTCCTAATGCAGCAGTGAAGGATGTCTTGATGCAAACCGATTCAGAAGGCATAAGAGCAAAGTGGATAGCAGCTATGATAGAGTATGACCTTGAGATCAAGCCTACAAAGCTTAGGAATTGTACAAGATGATGGCTGAATCCAATTTACATGCACTTGAAATCAATCTCATTTCAGTTTTGTCCAAAGAAGAAGATGATGTCTCACTCATACATGTATCAAAAAAATTTCTCTCATCTCCTTGGTATGCCAACATTATTTATGTTCTTCAACATCTTAATCCTTTGCTAGAAATGTCTAAAAGTAAGGGTAGATCATTCAAATTGAAATATTCCAAGTACTGCATTAGAAAGCACTCTATATTGAAAAGACCCAGGAGGTGTCTTACTAAATTGTTTGGTAGAAAGTGAAGCCAAGGAGGTAATGAGTGATTTACACAAGCGAGATTGTGGAGGTCATTTAATTTGGAAATCCACAGTGAATAAAGCGTTGAGGGCTGGTTATTAGTGGCCTACTTCTTTGCATATTTGTATAAAACCATGATGAGCCATCACGAGTGCTAGATATTTCAAGGTAAGAGGAATTTTCTCCTGCTTCCTTTGCAACCCATATCCATGCAAGTGCCATTTGATCAGTAGTGAGGCCTTTATTTCATTGGATAAATCCACCCTAGATCTTCTCCCAACATAAGTGGATCTTGACAGCTACCGACTAATTCACCAAATGGATTGAAGCAATCCCAATGATGCAAGCTACTATTTTAGTCATTATTTATTTTTTGGAGACTAATATTTTGTCTCTATTTGGTTGTCTCCATAAAATTGAAAAATATTTTTCTTGCATTCAAGTACATTAAAATGGTTGAGTTTTGCAATAAATACAAAATCAAATTGGGTCACTTGATCGCATATTATCCACAAAGTAATGGATTGGTCAAATCTTCAAACAAATCTTTATTCAACATTATAAAGAATATGTTGCTAGCGAAAAAGAAAAACTGGCATAATAAGCTTATTAATTCCTTGTGGGAGGATAGAGTGAGTAGAAAAAATTCAATAGGTCTTTCCCCTTTTCAATTGGTATATGGAGTCGACACAGTTTTCCCTACATCACTTACAGTCCTAGTTATGAAACTATTATAGGAAGGAGGTAGTGAAATGAATGATGTGCAACGTGAGATCAATTAGATGATTCACCTTCAGCAAACTAGGGATGAGGTGTTTAAAAACACCTCTAAGATTCAAGAGAGAATTAACAAGGTATATGACCGCAAGACAAAGGCATATGATTTCAAAATTGGTGATGTGGTCCTCCGTTGGGATGTTAGAAACAAGGAGAAAGGGAATCATGGTAAATTTACGAACTTTTGGAAGGGACCATACAAAATTTCAGCCTCGAGTGGAAAACATGCTTATCTATTGGAGGAAATGAATGGAGAATATTGCATAGGAGGACTAGTCAATGGTAGGTGTCTCAAGTAACTACTTTTTCTGAGCATAATTCTGAAGTTTATTAATCTCATTGTACATATCAGTTTATTTTTTTCTACCAACGTGTGAAGGAGAGAATCATCGAAGCTTGGACCCCAAAGTGAAGACCATAAAGCTCCCTTGATTTTCTGTTGATTTCTAAGTTCAGTAAAAATCAATTTAGTTCAGTTTTGAGTCATATTTCATTATTTAGTATCATCTTTTGAGTTTGAATCCATGCCCAATGGTTAGGATACTTGGTCTACGATGCTCCTGACACCTCCATGGAGCTGTCATCCCCAGCTGGAGCCAATGTTAGTGTCAATTTTTTCAGCCTATTACCAGTGATCAAATAGACTCTTATCATGTCTTGTTAGGTTATCAATTTCATTTTTTTTTCATTTCATTAGATCTTCAAGTAAAACATTGGTCACTAGATGGTGTGTTTAGGACTATTTCCACTCCTTTCAAAATTTTCACATGTTTGTCCTTGTCATCACTCAGCTGAGTGTACCATAATTGTAAGGTCATCATTATCACTTCATTCAACATCATCATGATTTCATTCAGTTCAGTGTCTCCATTAGGTCATTAGGGTTTCCGTCACCAAATCTGTCATTCCATGCATAAAATCCAACAATGGAGGAGTGGTAATAGGTAAATTTTTTCAATAAGTTTGGTTTCAGATGTAATTCATGTTTAAAATATGTAATAATTTCATCATGTTCCTAAAGCTGCAAAGCAAGTGTCAAAGTTACAAGCTTTCAAAGAAAAGTTAAAAGGACATATAGTGGGTCATCCCACTACCATGAAGAACAATGACCATCACAAGCTATAAAACTACTGATTCAAGCTCATTTTCTCATTCACCTCATTGAAAAATAACTCTCATTCATTACCAAGTCCTCCATTAGCAAATTAAATTCAAAAATTGCTCCAAAATTTGATGCCAAAGAAGACACGCTGTGCTTTCTAGGCTCCATGCTACGCTTTCTTACAAACGTTGTGTTTTCTCTCCTACAGGCATTAAATAATTTTTTTAAGGTTTCTAAAGGTTTTCAAGGTGTATAGCATCAGTGGAAAAGTAAGTTACACCTCAAAAAAACACTCCTTGCAGCTCAATTTCATTGATTTATTGTGTAAGCTCTCCATTGGCCCCTACACTACGTTTTAGTGTCTAACCCATATTTTCACATTTTTCAAGGTAAACACACTCTCCCACAGACTTTTTACCCTCCATCACACCCAAAAACATCTCTCATAGCCTTCACACCCCCTCATTCCAAATTCCTAATCCCCGAACCCTAATCCCTACCCTAATTCTGTAATTTTGGGCAGTTTTCCTAGCTAGGTCTTTGTAAAAATTTACTAGCTCAATTCCCTTACTCATTTCACTCCATTTCACTTCCTATAATCCCTTAAGACCCATGACCATCTCCTTAAATTTTCCAACTCTCATCTCCCTTCCCTAATGCCTTCATCCTATACCTTTTTTCCCTTCCCCTGTTTTTTCCTATTAGGGTTTTCCCCCTTGCAAACAATCAAATGGAGGAGAAGAAATATTATAATAAGGGAGGCCAGGAGATAAGACATGAGCCCTTAACCACTCTTGAAATGATGTCTTCACCACTATAAAACCATTTTTTTCAAGGATTAGTATGTTTTCCTTTTCGTGAAAAAGTTTAGAGAGTCAAATACAATGCCACATTGACCAAATTGTTTTCCACTCGGCTTAAAAAGGACAAGGTAACAATTGGAGGGGTTACTTTAACTATATCAAATGATGTAGTAGATGAGGCTATAGGCATACCTAATCATGATGAAAAAATGGTTCAAGAACCAGGACCTAGGCCTTCAAAATTATCAACCTTATCTCATAATACATTACCAACAACACATGAAGAAGTTTTTTCCTGTTGGGCACCTCCTTGAGAAGTATACACCACTCATGAAGATCATCGTGGTGTACTTCACCTATTAGGGAATATTTTCTCTACTATATCGGTATCATGTCAGACTTATCATGCATTTCACAAGGGTAAAGCCACTTCGTTTTCCCTATCACCTCTACAAAAGTTTGGCAAAGATGGCAAAAAAGGTTCATCATAAGTAGAGTAGTCTTGAAAGTGTTAGAGTTGGTCTTTTCATCCCTCCGTCAGAGATCATTTCTCTTATTGAATTTCATTTTTAGGTGTCTCATTCAGTTTAGTCATTTGCATTCCGTTAGGGGCATGCCATCATCTGACGGTAGGGGGGATTTTCACTCATGTTCCTCATGTCTTGTACCTGCTGGTCCAATTCTTCTCATCGAAATCAAGATCAGACATTTACAGTCATGTTTGGTTTCTTGCTTGGAAAAGAGTCATTTTAGGATTTTTAGGGTCCATTAGGTCTAGGGTTTCGCTTAATTTGGTCTGCAAAATGTCTAATAATGCCAGCAGGCATGTGAGGGAGCTTCAACTCAGTTTCCATTGAAAAAATTTCATTGTCATCACACTTGATAATGATTCTTCTTCAAAACTCTATTTTGAAGAAAAATTGTCAATTTTATCCTTTGTAATAAATGCTATGTAATTTTCAAAGTTTTTTTAGTTATGAATATCTTCAGGCGCAGCCCTGGTCGCCTTTGCCAAAATCCAATGCTAGCCATCCCTGCAAAAAATTGACAAAAGATTCATCATTCAGTCAAAAAATCAAAGGAAATAACAAAAACAGAGTTTACATTAAAATGTAAAAGTGCCAAAGTTCTGCAACATAACAAAAATGGGTTGGTCAAAATGAAAAATCAGCATGCATTGATATATAAGATATTTTCCACTTTCAAATTTCATTTGCATGCCAAAGATAAGAGAGAAGCCGAGTTGAAGTGTGGAAGAGCGAAAACCGTGAGCTAGAGGCTGGACTGTGTATTGAAGTTGTTGTGCGGTGCGTTGGGAGAAGGCGCGGTGCACAAGGAGGTCATGGCGCATAGGGCCACCCATTGCAATTTTTTTTTCAAATGTGCGCGGCACACCCACCGGTCACAGTGCACTGAGTTGTGCGCGCGGTGCACAGGGCTGACACACAAAAAAAAGACTCTGCCACTGTTCCACAAATTCAAATTGATTCAAACTCCCATGTTCCGAGTAAGTTGTGATGACTTTGAACTGCTATTAGCTTGAGTTTGGTGTAGATTCAAGATTGGTTGTAAGATTTTGAATGTTGAAAATCATAAACCCTATCATTTTGTTAAAGCTGCTCTTTAGGGTTTTAAATTGGTGTTTTAAAAACAACTTTGGTGCCACAATAATCCAACTCCATTCCCCTCTTATGGTTCCTTTCCCATCACTATAATCCTATCATCATTATCAATCCCTTATTCCCTCACATTCCCAAAATCAATTATTCCTAAAGCCCTATTATCCTTATCCCTAAACCCTACCATTTCCTACCACTCTCCCTCCCTCATATCACTTATAAAATTCCCAAAATCCCAAATTCCCCAAACAGTCAAGTGACTGTCCTCACATTGTAAACTTCACTTGATTGAACCATATTTTTCCCACATTTCACTATACCACTGTCCATATTTACCACAGTCCCTTCCAATTTGGCACATATTTTGGAAATTGGAGACAACCACACCAAGTTCTCATTTCTCATTTTCAACAAACCAAACATACACTTGACATACACCTTGTAACACCATGGAGACAGACACTAATTCCTCATATGAACAAGACAGTGATTCTACCACTGAGCTACATGCACCAAGAAGGCCTCGTAAAGGTGGCAAACATGTTAGAGAAGAGCCCACCTCATTGACTGAACTGCAAGCCTGCCCACTTTCCATATCATGTTTTCAACAACAGTCATGTTTTCAGTATTTTGAAATTATTCCTAGAGTTGGTTATCATCAGGATTTGGCTTAGTTGTTTGTTTTACATTTGCATGATGGTCAGGTAACTCTTTCTGGTTTAAATTTCACCTTGACACCAGAAACTATTTCTCAGGCAACATGAATACCGAATGTGGGTGAAGAGTGGAACAAAAGACAGTAGGTGGACAGAGTGCATTATGAACCATACATTAGGCCTAGCTATGTGAGGTAGCTCAGCAGGGTATTCCCATTTTTATTTTTGAAGGAATCCTATGTGCCATTGATGAGACTCATTATCAGATACTTCAGTTGTGAGGTCGTTTCTCACGCCTCTATGCATACCACATCAGGTTGTTGATGCATTTCATGAGAGTGAAGATGATGAACATTCCATATTTCATGTGCCGAAACATAGAGAGGATGACTACTCTTGTGCAGAAGAAGACTCCCGAGTAGCAGCATAACAACATTTATCATTATGCGCTCATCAAGATCATTGTTGTACATTAGCTTGGATTTCAGGGTATTGCATGAGAGGATTTCATTTCCCATGACTTTTTCACGGCCCCTTAGCCTCCTCCAGAGATTGTTCATGAGCCAGGTGAACCCCCACATCAGTATGGAGATTAGGAGGCAGAGACTATTAGTGTGTCGACATATGTCACTTATCAGAGAGGCACGAGAGCCTTATTTGCAGCAGTGCGGCGAGTACTATCTCCACCTGGGGTGGAAGGGGTCTCGCCACCGTCATCAGCAACACCACGAGTAATATCTCCAATTGGGGTGGAAGGGGTCTCACCTTCAACATCAGCACAGGTACAGGACAGAGGAAAGAGGCCTATGCAGGATGAGGGCCCTTCAGGAGGCCAAGATACTAATTTTGTATTGATCGATGTTGATTTGAGCTCTCCCAACTCAAAGTTGAGAGAAATCGTCCAGGAGCAAAAAGTTGAGATCGACACATTGATCGAGAAATTTTAGAGAGCTCAATGGGTTATAAATTACTTGGAGCAGTGGAATAAACAATTGGAGGATCAACAAATAGTCATGGAGTTGTGAAACATCCGTGAAGACCGACAAGCTGCCCAAAGAGGCCAAGGTGACATGACAACCATTGAGCGGGAGATTTGGCTTGAGAGAGTCAAAATTAATCTTGAGAAGCTATTGGCAAAGGCCAACAAGGACAAGGACATGCTCAGACACATGAAGAACCATTATTGGGCGCGCACACATGTTTGCAAAGCGAGGATCAATATCCTGAAAGCGAGGCTAAGGAGGGCACCGAAACGTCGGAAAAGGCATGATAGGCTTCAAATCTTGGATGAAGATTCGGTGGCTGAGAATAGTGCTTGATGAGGGACCTTCCACTCAAATTTCAGCAAATTTGGAAAAAAATTTGTCAATTTTGAATTTTTTGGTCACAAAACAGATTTTCCTGCCCGACGCGTAGTGCCACTTGGCACACGCTTATAATTGGCAGCTCTTCAAGGGGGAAAATTTGAATTTTTGGATTTTTTTATGAAAATTTATGCATTCACATGGATTACCGAAGGATTTCATCAAGTTCTGGGTTTCCTAAAGGGTCAAAAACACCCTAAAAATGGCCTTTCTGCCACTTTTTGCACCCACAGGAAGCAGTGTTGGGAGATTGACGTTTTGGAGGGGAAAATGACATCTAAATCTAGAGATTCCACTTGGGTTGGAAAGTAGATAGGCAAGGCTTTCCAACAAGCTATCCTGCACTCAATTTGGACTTCGGGAAGGGCCTTAAAATTAGCTTCAAAGTTGTGCTATGCATAGAGATTTTGGGCGCGACGCATAGAGAATTTTGGCCTATTTTTCACTCAGCAGCTCAGAATTTTGCCTAGTTTTGGCCAGTTTCACTTTTTCATGTAATTTTTGATGTACCTTGATGTAAATTCATGACCATGATGTAATTTTGGCACATTTTTACTTGTTCTAGAAGATTCATTCACCAAAAGGTGAAATGTAAGTGAATGAATCAGTTTCCTAGCATATAGAGGCAAGTTGTTTCATTGCCTATTATTCAGTTCCTAGTTTAGATATGGTTGAAATAGCTCCTATAATGATGATCTCAACCCCTAGAGGCATGGGAATGGGTTAGGCTTGTCTATATCATGTATTTTCTGAGTCATTTTCAGGGTTGGACACTTAGGATTGCTTCACACTTCATTGTACATTTCATCTCTGTAATTTTGGCAAAGGAATAGACCAGGGTTTGCAGTACTCTTTGGGATCCATGTGGCTCTGTGTTTTGATGGTGTTTTTCTCTATGTAAATGTAATTTCACTGATGTTTATGTGTATAATTTCCCTTCTCTTTTATTCTTAAATTAAACAAATGAGTGAAAAAGGTAGAATTCATTATATTGTTGTGCTCTGCCTTGAAATTTTGTTTAATTTTCCATGTTTTCATCTGTTTGAAGAGGATTCTTGAGAGCCTCTTTCCCTATTCAGCTCCTCACCAGTATAAACCATCCATCCATTCAAATTAAAGCATAAAAATTATTTCCTTCCTTGCCCCAATCAGAACTCTGCAAAAACTAGGCCTTATCCCCGAACCCAAAATCTGCCTTTCCCTTTTCTCCAACAAAAACCCCCAAAATCAAAATCAAACCTTCCTAGTTATATACCTAGCCTAAAATTAGTATTCATTTCAAGTCATATAAATCCTTATTGATTATCTTTGCTGAGATTGACCCAGAGAGAGCCCTCTCCTGATCTGGTAGGGCTAGCTACCAGACTGAGCGTGGTTTGATGTTACCCTGAAATCTGCCTTTTTCAGCCTGAGGTGGATTTAGGAAATAACAGAAAGAATACTCTTTCACCATGCTCTTATCAATATAATTTTTCTACACCATATTGATCAGAAGAGAATTACTTGGGAAACCTTCATGCAAGCAGATGTCTTTTTGTCTTCTAGTAGCCAGCCTAATAGCCCTAGTTCATGATCAGCACTATAAGCACCTTCAACACCTTCCAGACATATGGAGGTTGGCTCACCTAACATAATTTAAGTGAGGAGGAAGATTTAGGTCACTCGGAAATAATAGAGAGGAAGAAGTCTTGAGTTTTCTCCTTAGATCGAGGAAGGGGCCAAGCCCACATCAATGGAGCAGGAATTGCCATCACAGCATGATACATCTATGCATGATGAAGAGCTCATCCATCATGACTTTAACATAGTATACTTGGAGGCCAGTGAAGAGAATTAAAACCTAGAAAGGATCATGAAGGATAAATATGATTAGATAAAAGAACTCAAGGAAAAATTGGTAAGGGTTAATTTCATAATTTCCTTCTTAGCGCAAGAGAACAATCAGTTGAAGGAAAAACAATTGTCTTTAGAGAAAATTTAGTTTGAAGTTAGTATGCATGATGTGAAAGGAAAATAAGTGGTTGACACTAAAGAGTAAGAAAATAATGAAGAGAAGGTGACAAGGAAGAGGCTAAGGAGCATGGGTCTTTGAAGAGCATTGTAGAATCAAAGAGAGAAAAATCCACTAGATCAAGAGCTAACTTTTGGAGAAAGGATAGCCATGGAAATCAATGAAAAAAGGGATTTTTGGCTTGATAAATTCAATATTCACTTGGATGAGCTCCCTGAAAAGGCTAAAATACACAACAAGATGCAAAAACACATGGCTGACCACTACTATGCAAGAAATAAGATTTGCAATGTCAAAGACAAACAATTGCAAGCAAATCTAAAGGAAACCCTAGAAAGTCAAAAGGAGAAGGATAACATGGATATACTTGATGATGATTCCTTAGTGTCATAACATACCTTATCAAGAATCTCTGGGAAAATTTTGAGGAGTTTTCGATCAAATTTTTATTTTTTGTCAATTTTTTGGTCAAAATTGGAAATTTTGAAAACCAATAACACTGGCAAAAGCGCAGCGTGGGCCGCGCTATGATTCTTTTATGGGGTTCATTGGATGAAAAATAGGCATTTTAGAATTCCTCTTAATGATTATACCAATCCTATTTAGCTTTTTAGGCGTGTTGGATATTTATGGGGGGTCAAAATTCCGAAAAACATGCAAAAAATCACTTTTCTGCCCTGTCTTTGGAGACTTCTCTATGCTTTCTGAGTGCTCTTGGGAGAATGAGGATTTGGAGGGATAAGAGACACCTGTGTGAGGTTTCTATGAGCCTATCATGTATCAGACATCGAGAGCTTTCCATGACATCTTTTAAATCAAGATTTGGATCTCGGAAAGGCCTCCAAAATTCACTTTTCCTTAGCGCGCTACGCTTTCTTCATAAGGCATTTTTCACAAGCAGTTTGACCTAGTCTGAATTTTTATCTATGTAATTGATGAATGATGATGATTTTTTGATGTCATGAGTTTTAATCGAGCTGTTAAATGGTGAAATAGGCTAGATACATGCTTGTTAATGTAATTTTGGTCAAATGTATCTAGTTTCCTATGATGAGGTGAATTGGTTGACCTCTACTAGACATTAGGGTTTTGTTGAGAATATGATGTAATCAGCTCCACAACTGACGGATTCAACTCCTGAGAGAAGGGGGATGTTTTTTTTATCTATATCTATCATTTTCAGAGTCATTTGACTGGTTGGACATCAAAGAATTGTAATCTTGTAGCGTTTACTTTCACTTTCATATTCAGAAATCAAAGGATGTGGTTGTAGTTATTATCTAGGAATTCATGTGCAGTGAGTTTATGATCATGTATTTTATCTATTATAGTATTTATTGAATGATATATATCTCCTCTTCCATATCATGTATCTTTAGTGGCTTTTTGTACATTTCATAGGTATAATTCTATTAATTTAGCTCTGTTTATATGAGAATGCCATTTTATGTTTCATGCTTACAGTTTAATGAATTCATGATTAAACATGCTTATTAAATCCCTCTACTTTTCAGACTCTCCACTATACCTAAAAAACCATATAGCCATCATAGATCCACTTCTGCCTTGCTTCTTTATATCTTTGCAGTTGTAAAACCTTTGATACCTAGACCTAGCTACTTGGTTTCATCCTTGATCCAACATCAATCCCTAAAACACTCAAAAAATACCTCAGTCTATCATATCTAGCCTAATATTGTTCATATCACAGTCAATTCTTGACTCTAATCTCATAGAGAGAGCCCTCACGGACTGGTAGGGCCAACTACTAGGTCAAAGTGGTTTGTGGCTAACTTTGTCAGTCTTCTTTTCAACCTTTGGAGAACTGGTGGAGTGCTAACACCATTAATGATATTTATTTGCAGGAGTACTGTCTCATTATGAAAAGGTTATGCTCACGTCGCTATTAGGGAGAAATCATAAAGAAACACTGGCAGAGAAGAGGACCAAAAAAGAACAATCATGAGGACATGAAGTAGATCATGGATCGAGATAGAAAAAAGACATTCCATGATGACTTAAAAGATTCAAATATTGGTCAATGACACTTTGGAGGGTGAATAAAAGTAACAAAGTGGACCTTTCATGAAGTTGAGGCATAGATCATATTGATCATAAAGAATGCAAGATGAAGCAACAATGAAGACAACTTGGCATTGTCACTTCATCACAATGTTCATGTCATCATTATCAAGTTGTAATTTGTAGTAGTATCATTTTTATCACTGGAAAATTGGACATTCAAAGGACATCATGAAATGTTAAGCAGAAGGATTTACAGGATAGAAAAAAATTATAGAATCTGGAAAAATTAACTTTCTCTAAGGTCAAAAGGAAAATGTATTAAGTCGTGCATAAAAGACACTGGCACAAAGTGCTCCATGCGGCCTTTTCTTTTATAGTAGTGAAAATATCCATGGCTATCCCTCAAGAGGCCGCAAAGTCATGGGTATGGTGGAAATTCACCATCCGGGACAACTTTTCACACTTGAGGAAGAAGATTCTCCACTTAAGGTTTCCAAGGAAAACTGCCTAGAGCCACATTGAGACCTCAAGTGAGCACACAATGGAATCAACCACCACTCTTGGGTCACTATCCACAATTTTACCAAGAGAAGGAAGAATATTTGAATTTTTCCTGAAAAATACCACCATGAGAAGAACAATTTAGAACACATTGTTATGCTGGGAAAATTTCCCATGAGAAAACGAGCAGTGTTTTGTCTAGCCAGAAAAGGAGTGAAGGGATTCATTTGTTGTCCATCCAACAACTCAATCCCAAAGGATAAGTGCATCAGTTGTTTGTTATTCGATCACTAATTTGAGGAGAAGAGAGAGGCTTGCAAACAACTTAAGGGAAGAGCCCTCCTTGCTTTGAGTACTAGACCTCCATAGCTCTAAGGACTCACTACTAGTGTTTTAGCATTCTACCTCATTTTTTACCACTAGTATCTAATAAAAGGGGATTCATTCTCTATTGGTTAAAAATCGATATTGAGCTTGTGTTATACTTGTATTTTTTGTTTTTTGTTTCCTCCTCTTATGTAGTATGCTATGTTTTATAACTAGTTTTTCTACATGTTATGATGCTTCACTAACCATCTAACAACTCATTTTTTCCCTGTGACATTTCTTGTAGGATAGAAATCACCCCTACCAAGAACTAGTGAATTTCATACACCCTTGTGCCAAATACACCAATACAGGATTGGAAACTCCACTTATTTTTCCTCTTAAGGTAAGTGGTTGTTGTTTTGTAGAATCTCTCTTATGTTCAGGATTGCTACAGGACCATTTCTCCTCTTCCTTAGCTTCTCTCATTCACCCTATGTGAAGAGATTTAGTTCAGAGAAAGAGGAATTTCCATGCACAGGAAAATCGTGTGTGTTCATCTCAGACAGATGCGCAGGTCTACGTGCTTGTGTAGAAATATCCCGCGTGGAAACCATTGAGTCATTTTTTCATTGATTTTCTTCATTTTTTGCAATTGTAAAGCTATTGCAAACCCATAATAAATATTTTAGCACTGTGTTATGGTGTTTCTTGACTGTTAGGACATGTTTTTGGCAAAACTTTAGCTTAGCTATTACATAGTTCTAATTTTAGTTTATTATCACAAATTCACATAGTTTAATTAGGAGGTAAGTAAGTGGTTTTTAAATCCACACAGGCTATCTGAATGAACTAAGTATTTATAATAGACACCAAACATAGAGGATTAATTGGCAGGAAGTAAGTGGTCCATATCCATGCATTTTTAGCTAGTTTTTATTTTTCCAAAATTTTTGCATTAAGTTTAGTTTAAATTTTTCATTAGGATTCAGGACTAGGATCAAATTATCTAGGGAAAGTAATATCTACCACCCTTGCACCGCTTGGTGATCTTGGGTATGCATATGAATGCTTTCTTTTGATATTTTTCCATCTCCCTATAGTGCAACATTTAGTCTAATTAGGAAAAATTGTAAGGGGCCCATTATCCGCACATTGTTTACTTTATGAAAGGAACAATCAAACATAGTTTAATCAGGAGGGAGTCTAAAGGATAATCGCATATCCACATCCTATAAAATTTTGATTGTGCACTTCATTACACACACAAAGCTTCAGTAAGTTAGGATTTTGGTCCTCTACTTATCGTCACTTCACCAAGGCACACCATAAGCAAAGTAAGACTCCTTAAAACTAACCATTAATTGAACTAATTAAAGTCTCCCCACAGGGGCCACAAAATAATTAATAGTTCAGGTTAGGACCATTGGGGGTAGGCATCCAATAAAATGCCATGGTCATTTTACATTCTTGAAACATAGAAATTGATTGTTTAGGGAGGTTAAAACCATTCTAGGCATCCAATAAGATGCCATGGTCATTTTACATTCTTGAAACATATAATTTGATTGTTTAGGGAGATTAAAACCTGTCTATCTGCCCACGAAACTGAATTCTCGAGTGCCACAGAGACTCGATACAAAAGGGGTTAAGCTTAGGCCCAGTGCGTGCGGTACTATTTGGGGCTACTTGACCCATCTAGTTCTTGATACTAGTTGATGAATACCAAAAATCTCAATACTCGAACACTCACATGGGACAATGGTACTTTACTGGCCAAAACAAGGGCATCCTTCCCTGTAGGTGATAGTGCAGGCAGCACTAGATCCTCTTACCTTTACCTTGGTCAATTCTTTGGCTGTTGGAAGGCATCGCTAGGTCTTTCAGGACCTTAGCCCCAGTAACCACTAGAAGATATCTTCGCAAGGCCCATTTACAGTTCAAAACCATATTTTTTGATTGAATGATCACATAGGATTAATATAAAGGAGAAATTTACCTTTTATTTTTCACTTTGTTTTATATATGTGTTCGCATTTTTCTTTGATAATAATCTCTCTCCTCTAAGAAAAACTAAAAAATATTTCCAAAATTAAACTAAGACAAAACCATAATGGACCCAATGGGACCTCATCGATCTAGATGTTTTTTGGACCTCCCCCCATTAGAGGGATGGGTGCCAGGTATTTCGCCATTCAAGTGTCAAAGATGACACACAACCACCCTTATTGGTTCATCCTTTATTAAGGCATATTTAGTTGGAAATCCCCAAGGTCCACCCAACACCACACCTGTGGAAACCCCCTCAAGGTCACCACACACCACTCTTCCCACAACCCCAAGAGGGCAGAGGAGTGCTACCCATTTGGGGAGTCAATAGAACACACAGTCGGGTGCGTCACAGGGTACTATTCCCCAGAAACTCCCCATACACAACCAGATTCCTATGTTTTCACATTCTATAATGGCACTCAATACTTAGTTACCTTTTCTAGCATATTTAAACCTCCCAAATCTATTAAAGTTAACAAATGATCCCATTGCACACAATCCAAATTGGCCCTCCATTCCCACAATGATCCCTTCGGACATTCCAAAATTCGAAGGGAAGCAAGCGAAAGACCCTAGAAATCATGTAATGAATTTCCACCTATGGTGTTTTTCGAATAGTATTATTGATGATACTATTCGATTAAGACTATTTCAACACACCTTAACCAAACCAACCATGAAATGGTATGTGGAGAAGCCTTCTTCTTTGCATGGAACCTTTAGTGCCCTCACTACTGCGTTCCTCACATATTTTCAGTTACCCATCCACCATGATTCAGGAATGGAGTTACTGACTCATTTTAGGCAAATGTTAGTCATCCATATCTCCAACCATCTCCATGAATGGCAGTGGCATCAAAGTTTTTGCAAAGACAAACTCGATGATTAAGTTTTATTGGACCTATTTTTGAAGACTCTCATAGCAGAGATTTCAAAGGACATGGAAAACCAATGACCTACTTCCAAGGAGGATTCCATTAATAAATCCAAACAACTCGAGATGATATACACTCAGTTAGGATACATTTATAACATCCTGCCTAACGCCCCGTGCCAGCAAACTTACAAAGAATTGGCAGGCACGTCAAATACTGCAGGCGAATTGATTAGGTTATTGACCCAATGTCACCTAGGTAGTAGTATCTCGTACCCTAGTTACTCGTATGATCCTAACCAGAAAATATCACAACCAGGCTACCATTAGAGTCATCCTGCACATCTCCAAAATATGACCAATAGGGCATCATCGTATCATCATCAATAGCGAGGATCGTACCCTCCCTCGGAAGGGACCCAGTACGCAGCTAGGAACACTGATGAAAGAGCTCCCCCCTAGCAACCATATAAAAACCAGGGACATGGACCCCAATGTTCCCCCTCCCCAGCACAAAACCCACCACTACAAAATAATGCATCGACGAACTTCATGCAACCTTCTCAGGCCCAACCGCACTTGTATTACGAACAGGAGAATTGTATTCATCCTCATAACGTGGCAAGGAAAAAGCCAAAAAATAAACAAGAGGGAGATCCTGCACAGGGGGGAAATAATCAACAATGCCCTCTGCGATATTAGACTAGGGGCAACCCCAACCAAAATAAAAAGCAGGAGCCAAATAGCTCCCAAGGGCAGAACAAGAGGGCTAATCTACGGAAGTACCATTCTTGTGCTATTTGCGGTTAGTATGGCCATTACACTCACCATTGTCCTGAACTGCTTGAACTAAAGAAGCTCCAAGGTAGCCATGGATAGGGGGAACCTACACAAAAAACAACTTTAATGAAGGAGCCCTTCCCCCACCAAGGGGTCGTTAGTACCCAACAGCAACAACCACCCCCAAATGATTCCAGGAACAACAGCCAAGAAATATATATGACTAGAGAGGAAATGTTCTTTCATACTAGGAATCAAAGCTATGATACCCCGCTAGACACCAGTTCATTAGGAGATAGCATGAGTGCACCTACTGCGTCGTTCTATATCAAAAATTCCTATTGAACCCCTACCAAATATGGCTAAGTGTCCAACAAGGCGAGTAGGACACCACTCCAAAGTGGAACATAACTATAGCATCATGGATGATTTAGGACGATCTCCCACTGCCATGTTAGCTTTAGAGGTCTTGCAATCTTTCCCAAATCAATGGAAAGTCTTACTTTCCATGTTAAGCACCATCGACCCTATTGATTCATGCCTAATGTATTTTGACATAGATAAAGCCACCCTCAGGCTTCCTTCATTGGTCACCTTCCCGATACCGGTGTTATTATAAAACATCACTATACATTGATGTATCATGGATGAGGATGCATCTACATTTATCATGTAAAAAATAATTTGGCAGAAGTTGGGATCTCCCAAACTGAATCCATCTGACATCACACTCATAGCATACGACGGGTGCCCTTTTACCCACATCGATCTCTATCAGACTATCCCAGTCAGCTTGGCTAGAAGGATGGTTATAGATATTGAGGTCTTGGATGCTCAAGTGGACTAAAATATACTACTTGGCCAAAGTTATTTGTATCCATGTCTGCCATAGCATCCTCCATCTTCTGGATCATGATGTTGCCCCACGAGGATCGCATCATCGTTGACTAGTTGATATACCACTACAAATGACCTATGATGGTTGTAGATGTCGTTCTACCCTATGTAGACACATCTAAAAAATAGCTCATGCGGTACCAAGAATATTGACCAAGCCAATTCAAACCGTCATATATCCTTGGATCATTCCTAGGAGATCCCCCTATCATACTAGAATCATTCTCTGATATTGTTGGGACCCTAGTGTGCATGATGTCATCATCAAACACCGAAACTAGCCAGGAAATAGAGACTAGTAATAATGAAAAAAAGGCCACAGGCACGTCTTTTATACCCTACACCATCTCCCAAACTCCATTTCTGTACCCTGCACTTGGTTTCATGTCATAACAGGTCTTGGTAAAGGTAACATTACCAAATATGTCTTTCGTGATACCTATCTAGTACCTGGTCCCACCAACCATGTTGGGAGCCCTTGGCATCACATCTATAGGAATAACCCTCATTACTCCTCAAGAGGTGACACCGGTTAAAGAGATTATCATAGCAACGTCGGTTAAAGTAACGAGGAAAACCCACAAAAAAATGGAAAAAGGTAGAAAACCCCATTATGCCAAGGGAACTGCAACCTTGTGTATTTTGTGATATTGTAGGCCATCCTACCAATATTTTCCGGGAGTTGGATAAATTAAAACCTTTCCTAAGCTCTGAACTAAATACCGCGACCACAAGTTCCCACAAAGAATAACTAGCAACAAAACATCAAGACAAAGCATTGTGTACCAACCATGCATGCGCTATCTGCAACAGTTATGGTTATTACACTCATCGTTGCCCAAAAATGTCATGATAGAGGGATGCCTTACATGCCCTAGAACAATCATATAGCAAGGACCCCCCATACAGAAAAATGGGGAATAACCTCGAGTCATATTATACCTCCAAGAGGCAGGGAAATCACCTAAAATACTCTCTTTTATCCCTCCTCCTGTCCAACGTTGTGCACTTTGTGATGAACGCGATCATTTCATCGCCGACTGTGCAACCCTGGAGTTGTTTCAAATATGGCATCATGTTAACCTAGTCTATTATGTCGGCCTACGAGCAATCCAGTATTTGTGTCAGATATGTTCTAGCGATCAACCATTATGTCATTGCCATTATATCCATTGATTTCATTCAGTGTTAACTAGTTTACACATGGCCATGATGCGCCTCTCCCTAGGAGATGGCAGAGATACAGAATCCATGGAAATCTCGACAACACAAGAGGAGGTGACAAGCGGATCCATTCTCTTTCTATTAACAGAAAAGCAGCCAGTTAGGGGGCACGTAATCACCCCCAATCGCCCTCCATGAAGAATACCAACCTGTGTGTTATGCAACGCATGCAACCAATTGGTTTCTAAATGCCCAGACCTAGAATAGCTACGGAGATGGTATCCAATCACCTCACTAGCCCAGGGGGAAGGGAACACCCAAGAAAGACATTCTTGTCTAGTTTGTCAAGGAAACCATCACGATCAACACTGTACTTACATCCCTCAAGTGTGCCCGCTAATTGAAATGATATGTTCACTAGAAACACAACACCGAGATATAATTAGTCCAGAGCCAAGAGAACCTAATGTAAGGTAGACTGCCCCCAGGAAACCTACCCCCTATCGACACTAAATCATTGGGCAAGTCAAAATGATGCACTGTCCTAGCGGGACCCATGTCCATTCTAAGACACCATGTGGGTTGTGAAATAGAATCGACCACCAATTCAATCAGTGCAAGGAACTTAACCACCTCATAAACAAATTTCACATGGTCTCCCCCATCCCGCAGAAACATCTCTCTAATCAAGAGAAGATCACACACCGCTATTGAAGAATTTTCTCACAATTTCACGATACAATGAATTGTGAGTACCTCCCAAGGCTAAGAGTGGAAAGAGAAATGTTAAATCTCACACCCCCAAAGGAGCTGTACCTCCCAGAACCAAAAAATTGGAGATGGAAACAACATAATATTTCCCCTACGCTTGATCCTTTATGAGCGTCCACTTTAGGGACAAAGAGTAGCATTGGTTCTCACACCATCTACTCAGTAGGAACCATGGTACCATGCACCATTTTCACCAACCATAACCAAGAAATAGAGGCATGCCTCTTAATGGAAACATTTAGGCGTCTCTCTACCAATAACAATTTTCAAATCTAGACAAGTGTGAGTACTCTTGGTACACCTCGTGAGGAACCTAGACTTTCTCTCATGCAAGCTGCCATGATGGAAATTCCTCTACCACCAAACTCCAATGACACAAATAATAATATACAATTCATATCGTTGTGTATAGGAACCATGAATCGTTTTGTCTGCTCATCATTCATACGTGTCAATATCGCTGCAACTACAGGAGTAGTTGTACCAACGATGGTGCAAACCCAATCTATCTACACGTCGATTATGTCTGTTTCACCTGCATCATCTATGGAATATTATTCATGTATTTTGACGAGCTACTTTAGGACCAAACCAGCTCCTCACGGCCTTACACAAACTCAATCCCCCTTAGGATCCTTGTTTCACTCATATGAGGATATTTTGGAGGCCACAAGAGAACCAAATTATTCATGGGATGCAATGCATCACTGCTCATTTTTTCTTATTCAAAAAAAAATTGGCGATAACAATCTAGGAAACCATGAGATATACGCAATCAAATAAAATATTTCCTTCCTTATGGGAAAGTTGATCAGTTCAAAAATCCCATTCCAATGTCCGATGCGTTCGAAGAAGGGAACATGTCTAATATTTATCCAACCATCAAGGTGAATATCTCTCGAAATCCTGAGAAAGTCAAAGAAATCTCGTTGGCGGCAACACATTCCCTTGACGAAGTAACCTCTTACACTCATCTGATATAAGAGTATAAAGACATATTCGCATGGGACTACTAAAAAATGCCAGGGCTTAGTCCCAGTATAGTAGAGAACCACATTGACACCTAGCCTAACATATGACTAGTACGCCACAAATAACGTCAACTACACCCATCCAAGGCAGAAGAAATTAAATGATAAATTGATAAGCTTCACAAAGCCAGATTTGTCTACCCCATCGCTTACACATCATGGGTTTACAACCCTCTTCTCGTCATGAAAAAATAGGGCACCATTCGTGTATGTACTGAATTTAGATATTTGAACAAAGGCAATCACTCCAACACAATGAGGCCCATAAAAGTGAGTAAAAGCGTCTTTCAATCGTAACATCACCCCTAGATCATTTACTAAGGGAGAGTTAGTCCTCCTATATGATGTTTCAAAAGAAGTCTTAGGGCCTAGGAAGTTCGAAGCCTTGTGGTAAGGTCCCCATGTCATAAAATATTGCCTCCTCAAGGGGGCATACATCTTGTTCGAGCTTGACAGAACATGCCTAAGAAACCTCATCAATTAGCTCTACCTCAAGAAATTTTACCCATAAGGGTCAGGATTCTTTAACCCTAGAGATAACATGCAGGTATCAAACTTAGTTTTTTATCACAAACATGCATATCTATATTTTTTATGTTTTTGGTTTTATGATGGTTTTATAGCTAATCACACCCTGGAATGGAATGCATCTTGTATAAACCATCATAAAACCAAAAACATAAAAAATATAGATATGCATCAATGATACACAATATCTAGCAAATCATATAACCATAGACACATGATCAAGAGCCGAAAAAATTCATATCTCGCATATATACCTAAATATATGTGTGATTCCAAATACACAATTCATGTCTCTGACCCTCAACACAGCCTATATATATATATATATATATATATATATATATATCATCAAAAATAAGGGAAGCATCCTCATAATGGGTGCTTTTACCTTAATAAAAATTATCTCTAAGGATGAGCCCCGCTGGTGGACCGTCTGGAGCCACACCTGCACCCGGTTCCAGCACTAGGGCAGCAACCAAAATAAAAAGCACCACACAGCGCAAAGTCAGACGATAACCCCTCTCCCATTCCATCAGTGCCTTGAGCCAGGCATTTTCCAGATCATCAAAAAAACCCCAGGTCATCATGCCCTGGGTCAACCTCTCCACTCAACCCCAAGAATCAGCTAGGTTAGTGGATCGAGCCTCGGATGCAGCTAGTTGCTCTGCCATCTCTTCCACTCACTCCTCTGCCACCTCAGCATGAGAAATATCAGTAGTATACTCGGAAGCAGCTAATCTTTTACCCTCCCCCGAGGAGCCGACACCATCACCAGGTCCTCCACCCCAAGGCTGTCCAGGACTGCCACCCTACCCCCCACCCTGGGTCTGAGCACCTCCACCTGGAACCCTTGTAAGGGGATGGTGTCCCACCAACCAAGAAGTAGGCCGTCCAAACTCTACCACATCTATAGGAGAAACAAATATAGTGTCAGTGTCACCACAATACATATATAAATATACACATCATAAATACTCAGCAGATGTAGAAAAAACATAAAACATCATACATGAAGGTGCCCACAAGTAACCAGCAGGAAGATCCATATTTGGATCTTATTGAAGTCCATCCCATAGTATGTAAAGTCAAGGAACATCTAGGTTTTTTCCTTGAATCATTCCTCTTTGGTCGCATTCCAATAGAGACTCACCTCCCCTCCCCCACCTCGAGGCATCACCGATGCCCATCGCCTCATCCGAGGGTCTTGGCGAGGCCGAATAGGAATTGGCACAATGGGTCACAGTAGTACCACCCTCTCAAACATAATTCTACATAGAATGCTAACATATGTGAATAATTTAGATCCTCCTTGGACTAGCCCCAACTGCGACACCATACCATCATAAACATGACATGCTCAGTCATTAAAATGACTGACTCGAAGCCGGTGCATAATACCAATATGGGGTACATATGGCCTATGCGATGATGAAGAACCTATCAATGGTATGATCATAGCCAAATAACATCACTCATCTAGATCGATAATTGATGATATAAGAATGCACCCCTTCAAAAGGGGTGCCCTGCCACAGTGCTGCTCTGACCAATGCTGGAGCGACACCCTCCCACATAGGAGTGGGTGGGGAAGTGCCTCACTCTAAGGAAATAAGCTGGTCACAAATTAGATATTCATCTCTAGATGGACAGGAATGTCCCCCCTTCGCAAGACCATCACCTTGTGCCTCTCGTTCCAGCTACAGACCAGGAAGCGCAACAGGCGATCATGCGACCTTAGGAGGTCATTCTCAAGAAACTTGAGAAGACCCCACTGTGCCAATAACCTTCGGGCATTGGAATATTGTGCCAAAATGATGTGAATATCAGATGAGCCATGCTCTCTCCAAAACATATTGTCACCAAACACAAGCACATCAGTGACATCAAACTTAGAAAAGTCAAAAAAAAAAAATCAAAAAATAGCTTGGATTTTTGTCGCGCCTGTTTCCCATACAGGCGCACTAATTGCATGTCTATCTTATAGATAGACACAGAAATCACAGAAAAATCCTCCAATATGCACAAAATCTCTGTGGAAATACTCAAATTCCTGCAGAGTCTTCACTCCTAAACCTTGATCGCTAGCGCGACCAAGGCCAAAAACAAATAGGGGTCCTTACAAACCTAATTTGTATGGACCCCACCCAGAAAAACTAAAAGAATTAAAATTTTGGATGTTCAGGGGCCTACCTGGAACTAACGGCCCGAATCCATGGTACACAGGCTGACTGCAATGACAAGAAAGGCTTATAAGCAAGCTCTGATCTCACAACTCTCAAATGCCACAAATGAACTGAAATGAGCCATATTGACTTATATATCATCGTTTTCAAATTATTTGATGGACCATAATGGGAGCTCATGATGCCCAATTGTGAAACCGAAAGAAACACAGTGATCAACACCTCATAATGCCCAAAGAAGGCCTCACACATTCACACCTCTGAAAAAATCATTTTTTCAGTTCCGACAAGTATACCCTCTCTTATCATTTTTTCATTCATCACGTTTTTCAATATATTTGAATGGAAATGATGCTTTCACTTGGGGTATTAGTTTTAAGTATTACACAGAACACAAACCACCTATTTCCCAAATCACTGAAGCTTCTAGAGCAGGTATCATTCTGCCCCTAGCGTGATAGGATCCCCAAGAAGCTTTGCATATCCTGACATCGTTTCTCCACGAGAATCAACCATAGGTTCCAAACACCCAACCATGTTTATCATCTCCTCACCTTGCACATGATAAAAATTCTCGTTGGTCGATAGAGCCTCCCCTCCCTGACATCCATCACTCAAGTAGTCCATGCATAAAAAATATGACACCACGGCCATAACACCCTAGTCCGGGAAGTACTTCATGTTCATCCATCCATCATGCATAAATTCGGGTTTTACCATGTCATAATAAAACCACTTTCCTGGACTACCATTTTCACAAGAAAATCAAACACACACCACCGTGTCTCACATTTTTTCTACCATACCTCCATCAGCATCACTCATCTACGATATTTTCCATCCACTTCACCACCCCCGCATCAATACTAAGAAATGGGACCCCCACTCTCAGCAAAAACACCTTCCTCACATCATTAGTGAGTGCTCATTTTCATGTTTTTGGGGCAACCGTCTTCGTGTTTGTACATCTAAAAACATTTTATATTCTTTTGGAAAGTGTACAAATATTTTTTTTAGGAGAAAACCCCCCACCCATCCATCCACTTTTCTCCCCTAGCAGCGGTCCCTAATCATCCTCGGTCAGAGCTTCACACCTCTCATGCAAAGCCACCATGAAATTTATAACAAATGTATACCCACCCTGGACATCCTACTGACTCCAGTGATTCCTCACTAGAAATCATTATGACTGCTGCCAAATTGCATTTAAAATCTATTACCTTGGGCCATTGAACTCCCATCATCAGTTTTAAGACATGTCTCGAAATTTTTCCTATGTTAACCTATCATCCTCCACCTTCTATATCAGAGGAAATGGTCCCTTGCATCAATACTTCTCTTGATTGGTTGAGGCTTCCTTCTTGTTGACTTCAACAACCATTTTCCAAAAAGGAAGCAGTAACTTGGATGGCTCCTCACCTCAATAGGGGAATTCTCGGTTGGCACTGTGGGAATCATCATTTCCAATTGATGTCATCAATCCTCCTAACATTCAAATACAACACAAGATTTCATGTCAAGATGGTATCATACTTCACAACCATTGCACTTTGTCAAAATTCATCGAAGACCCATGCCATTATAAGCATCTCTTTTAGTAATGGTTACACGGGAATGTCCCAGTCATACACTCATGCATACAATGAGCATTTATTATAAAAATATGATATACCAAGATTATGCATGTGGGCACTACATTCAACCTATTTTCAAAGAAAAATTCCGCTGAGGGTGTCAACAATCGTCTTCATCAACCAAATCAATAGATCACTACCATATAAGTGACACAGACATAAACTCTATTTGTTATATAGGCTTTAACTAGCCAAAGCATCACTATCATGGGACATGCCCACCTCATAGAAATATTGTATTTATGCTATCTCTTGTAGGTTTCTGACAGAACATGGTCCATCTTTTACTCACAGCAAAGGATCTTCAACCTTAGGCTACATGCAAGTTACCCTCTCTCTCTCTCTCTCAATGTGTGTTATATAGAATAGAAACTATAATGTATTTTAGCTATGCATTTCTTCCTATACCTCCTCCATTAAGGGGAAACTATTATCACTGGAAAATCGGACAAACAAAGGACATCATGAAATGCCAAGAAGAATGATTTACAAGATGGAAAAACATTACAGAATCTAGAAATTTTAACTTTCTTTAAGGTCAAAAGGCAAATGTGTTAAGTCATGCACAAAAGACACTGGCACAAAGCACTCTACATGACCTTTTCTTCGATATTAGTGAAAATATTTGTGGCTATCCCTCAAGAAGCCTCACGGTCGTGGGTATGGAAGAAGGTCACCATCTAATACCACTTTGCATAGTTCAGGAAGAATATTCTTCACTTAAGGCTACTAAGGACAACCACCTAAAGCTACCTTGAGACCTCAAGTGAGAACACAATGGAATCAACCACCACTCTTGGGTCACTATCCACAATTGTACCAAGAGAGGGAAGAAGATTTGAATTGTGCCCATAAAATAACACCATGAGAAGAAAAATTTAGAACACATTGTTATGCTAGCCAAATATCCCATGAGAAAACCAACAGTGTGTTGTCCAAGCAACAAATGTTCCAGGGTAAATTTTCGATACCCTTAACCAAGAAATTTTACTTTGGCTGATGTGTTAGGATTACAATTTATCAAAAGGGTTAATGAACGTAAATGAACATTTGCATGCTCTAAAGAAGAGGAACATAAAAAACATGAGTAGCATAAGACATTGATAATGGAGTTCGTCCAAGAGGGACTATGTCTACAGGCCTCGGTGTCAAGATGGTGTAGACCACTGCATTAAGTGATGTAAGGAGTGAAGATGTACATGGATTGTGTTTTCACTATCATACACGGAAAATTCCCTCACGCAGGAGTAGCTAGACCTCTCTACGAGGTGTTCCACTATGGAAATCTCATTCACAAAAAGGACTCATATCAGTATGACAATAAGTCACACATAATGACTATGAGTATCATGCTAACATGGAAAAAAAATGGATCTCAAACAACATACATGTGACAATGAGTATCTCGCCAACATGGCAGCCAAGGGATCTCAAACATAATGAAAATCCATGATAGAACGTACATCTCACATCAAGAACAAAACAAGATCCTGCATCAAACATCAACAAGGATCTATACAACAAAATGCATCTTAGAGGAAAAGAGACAAACAAGTGCATGAAATCAACTCATCATATACCTTACGCTGAAGATGACTGAATAATGAGCTTCTTTGTTATTGGATCTAAAATCCCATCACAATCGCGGGATCGAAAGGTGTGAAATTGACTTCTCAGTCACTAAATGTTGACACCTACAACTTCACTTCAAAAATTGTCTCAAAATTATAAAAATTAGATGAAAAATATGAATATGCCATCAGATTCGTGATGTCGAATAGTGCAAAATCGACTGTCAAATTTCTGAATTTTTACAAAGTGAAAATCTGGAACAAAAATGAAACTTTTAGATTCCCCATAGATTCCTAAAATATGTTGCTCCATGGGTGGACTGAAAATATGCAACTCAAAAGGAAAATCCGACCTTGCCATTGTGTTCCCTATGAAAAATCGTGAAAAATGACTGTAAACTTGACTATATTCTGACATGGAGAAAAGCTACTAAGACACACACACACACACACACACACATATATGTTATATGTTGGTTGGGGCCTATGGGGGTCACGGCCCATTGGGCCTTAACAATATGTAATTATTTTATTTGGAATATGATATGTGTGGGTGGGGTGGTGGGGATATGTGTGGGTGGGGTGGTGGGGATGGTGGCCTGCCACCACCCCATTTATTTAATTTATTTTTTATTTTATTTAAAATAACTTATGCCTTTTAAAAATTCGTTGATTTGACTGAAGGATTAAAATTAACAACCCCACAATTTTTCTCAGAATTCGGCTGGAGTTGGCTATAAAATTATGAAATTGTGCCTTCCTTAAGCCTGCCAAGTCACCAAGTCAATTCAAACATTTGACTACCTCTATATTTCGTATACGAGCTTGGTTTGGCGAACCATTTGCACCATTGCGATCAGGATGATGAGATATTCAACTTGAAGCTGATTCAAGAGGAATCCAAAAAAATTGATTTTTGATCTTCCATAAACCATCTTTGTCCTATGTGTGTCTCTAGACCTACCTGGATCAGCAAAGGAGTGAAGGTATTCATTTGTTGGCCAGCCAACATCTCAATCCCAAAGGAGAACTAAATGAGTTGTCCATTATCTGATTACTCATTCGAGGAGAAGAGAGAGGCTTGCAAATAGCTTAAGGGAAGAGACCTCCTTTCTTTGATTATTAGAGCTCCATAGCTCTATGGTCTCACTACGAGTGTTTTAGCATTCTACCTCTTTTTTTACCACCAGAATCTAATACTAGCAATTGCACCACATGCTGCAAAGGAAACGCCGTAAGGTGGTAGCATAGAGAAGAGTATCATTGATTAAAAAATATGTGATATGTTATGTGATTTAATTGAATATTCACCATCAATCTGAACAACCATTAAATCATTTGAAATATCACTAGAATCGAGTCTCTTTTGAGTGAAGTGTTTCACAAGAAACCATGGCCTAAGTTTGATTGTCTAGAGCCAAGCTAGAATATGCTTCTCTTTCGCACTCCTGACCTTAGGCCAAACCTTGAAATCCACTGGAAGTTAAACATACTCCTGTATATTGAGACTGTAAGTTTTTCCCTCTTCTCATATAATGACACTATGTCTCCATTAATGTGCTCACACTACTATAGTTCTGAATATTTTGTTGCATATCAAAAGGCTATTGTTTCCCCTCACCCAAATTATTGTGAACCATTTTTAATTTACCATAGAAATATGAGAATGAAATCTGCTTCTCAAGTTTTCTCTCTGAACCCATATTTCTACCATTAATAGTAGAAAAAGAAAACAGAAAAGAGCCATATCTCAATTTTTAAACAGATTTTTCAAGTCAGCTGACTCACTAAAAACGTGAGACAATTGAATTGAAAGATATTATAAAACTTGATATGATAGTGAGAGACACAAATAAATACAGGTCAAGCATGGCCTTATTGTAATACATTTTCTATACTAAGAACTTGTGCACAAAATAGTTAAGAAGTCAAGTTACACTATTGATCACAACTAATTCATTTAACACTCAAACAAACTGAAATGAAAGATGATATTAAACTCGAAATGATAGTGAGGGAACTTGATTCATGGCTCTCTAAATGTCACTATTTTCGTTTTTCTTTGTCTGAGTTGGGATTCAATATCATCATCATATACAATACGGTTATCCCTAAGTGGCCATAATTTTTTTTCTTATAAAAATATTTTCTACTAAATCTACCAGGAGACTGTGAGGCTTCAAGATTGTGTACACACAAATCATTGGCAATGTAAGTAGTTAAAGAAAGCACAACACCGACAATATCAAAAAAAAAATTATTTATATTTTTTACTCTTTTCCATGAAATGGACTTGAAAGAATCATTCTAACTTCGGTTTTAATATAAGGAAATATTACAACTAAAGAAGTTCCTTATTGTCGAGTGTCATCCCAAGATCTCCAACTATTTCATTACATGCATTAAATAAATCTCATCCACCACCTTCAACCAGGAAGCCAATGATAACAGATTTTTCACTGGGCAGATATCGGGATTGAAACGCTCAATTCTCTTGACCGAATCCAACTTCTCAAGTTGATGCTTTGCAATAATAGCAGATTTCAACCATGATAGAAAACTCCATAGCATTTTTGTCATTGGACACACAGTGACAAGCTGGTAATCTACATGGAAAGAAACCCAAGGAAGTAAATGTAGCCAAAATCTCAAACTGTCTCTCACTACATTGCAAGATGGCTGACCAGTGGCTAAACTCCCAATAAAAATGAAAAAAATGTACCACCATGAATTGATTAATCCAATGTTTGGCATTTTCAATGAGGTATAAGTATCTCATCACCACTGAGTACAAATAATTATTCTTCTTGAGTCACACAAAACTTGCACCGACACCTGGGGTCAATACCTATCACAAATAGTGGCATACAACTATCACCAGCACAAGCATGAGCGTCTAATTGGATAACACTTCATTATGGTAAAATGGTTCTTTTTGATAAAAAAATAAGATATTCAATGAAACAATTTATAACTTTTTTAAATAGAATGTAGAATCTTGGGTCATACCTATATCATGCTAAAATCATTGTCTGGATCTTTAAATATGAGCAGTTGGCCCATACAGAATCTATATTAATATAAATAGCAGGCCATAGGCCATATAATCATTTAGGGATCATCATGAATCCTGGATTTTCAGGTTTCCTAACTCTCCAGAGAACATTTTGCATCCACTCGTTGCTCTACATCTTTCATCTCAATACAAGTAAAATTAAAAACTACTCCATGTCTCCCAAACATTTGTGCTATTGTAAGATCCAGCAGTGAGATCAGGTGCATGAGATCCAACAGTGAGCTCAGGCGCATGAGATCTAGTTAAATAATTCCAATGAATACCTTTCACTTTTCCAGAGAGTTTGGCACCAGAGTTGTGAAAAATGGATTCAGCTTCAGCTAGGATCTATGATTCAGAAGCATGTAAGAATACCACTGCAAAATAAACTCATCATAAGGTGAGTTCCAACCATTCACTACTTTTTCTCCTCTGGCCAATTGTTGTAGTCACCTACATCAGTTGACCCTCCATAACCCCATTCTTTGTTACCAATAGTTTCATCTGTGGCTTTAAGGTTAGCCAACATACGTTGCAAGGATACATACGGAACATAATGATCATTAAAGGATCTAAAATATCAACATAGTTGAAAATTGTTTTTGTGCTAGTGACAGAGGAAAAGTTTGAGGTTTTTTCCAAATTTGATAAATCTTTGACATTTCTCTGTCAATATTATTTGGTAGGCAATGATACTTTAGAAATTTACTGTCATATGTCAAAGCTAGTTTTACCGATTCTGGTTTTCTTCCTTACATTTGCTCTAGTGATTTCTCTATTTATTGAACACTCTTCATTGACTAAGAGAGTTGCAGGCACATCTCAGCCCCGACAATCATTTTTTTCCTCAATATTTGACAGCCTTGAAGGCCTTGAAGCCCATGCAGCAGATTCATATTGCATAGTCCCCAACCTTTCAACCTTTTCTTGTGATCATGTAAGTATTTTCTTGAGCTCCCTGCAGCCTTAGAACATTCACTATTGTATAGTTTTTAGATCCCAATGAACCCCTGGGTTTTGAAAATGGAGTTTTATGAGCGATCAGAGACTTCCAAACCACAAACTCTGTTTTCTAAAGAGTTTTCCTATGCTGCAGACGTTGCATATCAGTGGTTCGAATTTGATGGGGAAATACAACTAACTAACTATGGTTCCATTTAGTAACCATGGATTTTCACACAGTAAAAACATGAAGTAAACCTAGTAGATGAAAATCCATTAAAATGGTCGCTGGTTTCTATCTATCTCTGTGTATCCTTCATTCGCCATTAGAGCTGCAAACGCAAACTACTTTTAAACTATCCAAGTCTGAAAGTTTTAGGATAAATATTGTGAGGCTACCTATTGGAGTTCTATGTTAAGTTGATCCACTAGCTTTGTATAATGCGGCTATTGTTTGAAAATCTGTAACAGGACCAAGGTGCTTTTTATTCCTCGGATCTCTCAGTGGCCTTCTCATTACCGAATTTGATAAATCTTTGACATTTCTCTGTCAATATTATTCGGTAGGCAATGATACGTTAGACATTGACTGTCATATTTCAAAGCTATTTTTACCGATTCTAGTTTTCTTCCTTACATTTGCTCTAGTGATTGCTCTGTTTATTGGACACTCTTCATTGAGTAAGAGAGTTGCATGCATAAAAATCCAAGTCTGAAAGTGTGAGGATAAATATTGTGAGGCTACCTATTGATTATGGCCTCGTAGGGTTACATATAATCTCTATATTACGTGATAAAAAACCTCTGTACCTTCCTGTCAAAAAATGGGTAACAAAATGGTATTTTATCTCTTAAAATGGTTGCTGGTTCTATTTATCTCTGTTTTTAAACTATCCAAGTCTGAAAGTTTCAGGATAAATATTGTGAGGCCACCTATTGGAGTTTTATGTTAAGTTGATCCACTAGCTTTGTATAATGCAGCTATTGTTACGAAAGGCTCTACAGTCCAGAATGTGGGGGGACACTACTATTCTCCACTCCTGGAATTTTGACTGTGCTCATGCTAATGCCTTGTAAGGTAGGTTTTGAAAATGCTAGGATAATTTCACTTAAGTAATTCTATAATCAATAATTTGAAACTTAATGCAAATTGGAGTAAAATGGAGTTCAGTCAATAAAAATATGCTCCAGTATATTTTCTCAGTAAGATTCATCAAGAGAAATTATGTTGAATTAATGGACTCAATAGGCGTGACCACTTTAAAGAAGGCTTGAGCAGATGCACAGGTTAACTGTACTTATAGTAATTATATTAAATTCAATTGAAGACTGATGCTCAGGATAAAAGATTGTAATTTCATTTTAAAGCCATAAGCAATATGTCATTTTAGTTAGTTAATAAACTACACGGTAAACTTCATACAAACAGAGTAATCAGAATTCAAGGATTTACCCTTAACGATAGAGTTAGCACGTAAAGTAAATAACTATCATGTTGAAATATTTTGTCGTCCCAAACCATAACACCAAAGAAATAGCACAAAATGGATTTAGCTTCAGCTAGGATCTATGATTCAGAAGCATGTAATAATACCACTGCAAAATAAACTCACCATAAGGTGAGTTCCAACCATTCACTACTTTGTCTCCTTTGGCCAATTGTTGTAGTTACCTACATCAGTTGACCCTCCATAACCCCATTCTTTGTTACAAATAGTTTCAGCTGTGGCTTTAAGGTTAGCCAACATACACTGCAAGGATACATACGGAACATAATGATCATTAAAGGATCTAAAATCTCAACATAGTTGAAAATTGTTTTTTCTCTAGTGACAGAGGAAAAGTTTGAGGTTTTTTTCCGAATTTGATAAATCTTTGACATTTCTTTGTCAATATTATTCGGTAGGCAATGATACTTTAGACATTGACTGTCATATGTCAAATCTATACATTCCAGAATGTGGGGGGACACTGCTATTCTCCACACCTGGAATTTTGACTGTGCTCATGCTAATGCCTTGTAAGGTAGGTTCTGAAAATGCTAGGATAATTTCACTTAAGTAATTCTATAATCAATAATCTGAAACTTAATGAAAATTGGAGTAAAATGGACTTCAGTTAATAAAAATTTTCTCCAGTATATTTTCTCAGTAAGATTCATCTAGAGAAATTATGTTGAATTAATGGACTCAACAGGCGTGACCACTTTAAAAAAGGCTTGAGCAGATGCACAGGTTAACTATACTTATAGTAATTATATTAAATTCAATTGAAGACTGATGCTCAGGATAAAATATTGTAATTTTATTTTAAAGCCATAAGCAATACATCATTTTAGTTAGTTAATAAACTACATGGTAAAATTCATACAAACAGAGTAATCAGAATTCAAGGATTTACCCTTAACAATAGAGTTAGCATGTAAAGTAAATAACTGTCATGTTGAAATATTTTGTCGTCCCAAATCATAACACCAAAGAAATATCACTTTCACTAGAACTAAATGCATCATCACCTCATCGTCTACCATGATGCCTCCTATTATGCTTTATTCTTCTCTTGCAGATGTCTTCTGAATCCGAATCAGAATCAGAACTGGAACCAGAATCACTTTCAGATGAGATATACCTCCGATACCTTCTCTTTCTTTGTTTCTTACTGCTCCTTCGTTCCTCTTCAGAATAAAACTCTGAAGATGTTCCAGAAGACCCAGACTCACTACAGCTTGTATCAGTTTCAGAGTCTGACTCTTCAGAAGAAATTTCGCTACTGCTTGAAAATACATATGCCTCACTCACATCACTGTCACTGCTATCATCGGAATATCCCTTCCATTTAGCCTTCTTCTTCTGGCTTTTGTTCTTTCTCTTGCTCTTGCTTTTAAAATTCATGTCTAGTTTAAGGGAGGCCGATCGCTCCGACTGACCATGCTGCGAGCCCAATGAATTCTGAGGATTTTCAGGGTTGTCTAGATCGTACGAAACAGAAATTTTCATCTTAAGCTTTGGATTTTTAAGCTGCTGTGTTCGGGAGAGGTGAGACATGTAAACTCTCTCGTTCTTGAATTCGTAAGTCCAATGGGCCGTTTGGAAACATTTTTGGCATTGCTGGGCAGCACTCTCGGATGGCGTTGTGGGTTTCAAATCCTTCCTAACCCCTAATTTCACAGCCTTCTCAGTACTCATCAAATACATCTATCGCTTAGCTTCTTTCCGTTCCTGCCATCGGCTTGGACCTTCTTCTTTCTGGCCATAAGCATTCACATTCCTTGCTGCTGCTGCCGCTGCTCGTTTAGCCTGAGCATGGCTGAGACCCTTCACAACACTCAATGCAGCAGCCTTGATCCGATCGGCTGCTGCTTGAGCTGTGTTAGTATGAATTCTTTGTCGAAGTGTACGGAAAAGGACCACTTTAGCTATGCATAACTAATAGCTCTAACAACAAAAGTGGCTGCCAATATCTTCAGATCTGCGGTTAGTTAGACATGAAAGAGCTGCAAAAAACCAGATCTATGCATGGAAAGACATTAAGCAAAAAAAAGTAAGGGTTTGCTCCATATACCAATAGACAAGACAAGAGCAATTTTTGAAAGAATTTTTATATTGATGGGGCACCTGGGAGGAAAAAAAGAAGGCGTATCCAATTCTCCTCAGTGGGATGGGTTCTTGGAAGTCCTCAGCACTTCAGATCTAAGATTTCTCTCTCTTGTTGGTGTAGAAAACCCACACAAAGAATGGAACCCAAAGGGAGCTCACACAACAAATGGCAGAAAATGGTGACCAAGTGTATAGATCCAGAGTGATCTAATAGGCAACAAAAGGTGAAGAATGGTAGGAAAAACCCTCCTATTTATAACAAAATATTGGGTCATTCTAGATCTTGGTGCATGGGTTAACCAGATCTAGATCCAATTTTTATGGAATATTTTATTATATTTGTTGGAGGGAAAAGGTATTTGACTTGGGTCAAATCCCTTAATTTGTCAAAAATAAATAAATAAATGATTTATTTATCTTTTTAAGGAAGCGGTTAGAAGATAATCAAATAAATAATGGTTTATTTAATTATTTAAGGAAGTGGTTGAAAGATATTTAAATAAATAATGATTTATTTAATTATTTGTGGGTGATTTGGTCATATTTAACAAGGAACATTATCTAAATAAGGTTTAAATAATTATTCCTAGAAAATAATAAGATAAATAAAGGTTTATCTAATTAATTTCTTTGATTTTGGGTTAAACATGACTGGGAATAATAATTAAATTATGGTTTAATTAATTATTCCATGAGGAAAATCAAACAAATATAGGTTTGTTTAATATTTCCTTTTGGGGTTTCCTCTTTTAACATAGTGAAGGCAATTTTACTTAGGGTAAAATTGGTCTTACATGGTGTACTTGGGTCCATCTAATGATAATAGGTTAGATGACCAAAAAATGGTGTAACAAGCTGCTTCATCCTTGTTGCTCAACATTGACTCGAATAAAAACAGGCAAAACCCTTATTTTCTGATTCAAAATATATTTCACCTGTGGGACAATTTTCACCTGCAAACACCAGAATTAGGTTATCTGAGTTAAAAGTTCAAGCAACAAAATTCCTGCACTCAACTGAAGAAAAAATAAGAGCTACTTCCAAATGCGGCACAAATTACGATAAAAACCCTCCGCAAAATAATTGGATAGAATTTACGCAAACATCTTTTATGGAAATCTTCTGTGGTTTAAAAAAAGTAACCACACAATACTGCAAAAACTATAAATTGCTCGCTTCAGAGAGTTCCTTTACAGTTAGAAATGTTAGCAAAAATGTCAAACACTCAGTGTTAGAGAAACCCTAGGTTTTTATATTCATAAATATAACACCCATCGAACACTCGCCGAAAGAAAAAATGTACCAAAAATTGGAACCAAAGAAAAGGTTTCAGAGAGGACCAGAGGAGAGAAATTACCTGAATCACGTATGCAACTTTCGATTCTTCGCCAGTTCTCGCCATTCTGGACCCGTTTTTGCAGCCAGTGCGAGTAATCCCCAACACAATACTGTCTGTATCCCTTGTCTGAGGCCACCTTCCCCGCCTCTTTGTTCGTCATTACAAACACAAATATTGTGAAGAAAAACAGTAGGATTATGAGCAGGGACGTCACGAACAAGTAGATGCAGAGCAGGCACGAAATCCTGAAGCAAGCACCTATGAACCCGGCCAGAGAAACCAACATTATGAAAAGTCAAAGAATTACAACAGGACCGGTCAGGAACTTCTCGCACTCTATCCCATGCTCTGTCCCTAGGCACAGACTAGAGCCGAAGATAGGGATAGATAGCAGAAATACAGGAAAATTCAAGAACCTGTCGCAACTGCCTCCGTTTTCCATCTAGGGTTGAAAATGTTTTAATCGTCTAACATCCAATCTAAGGGTTTCACAGTATGACGCGATGCACATCAGCAAAGTTTTTTTCAAATAATAATGCCTTATGTTATCCATTGGTATTATTAGTTTTTTTAAAACTCGATATTGAGCTTGTGTTATATTTGTATTTTTTGTTTCTTGTTTCCTCCTCTTTTTTAGTATGCTATGTTTTATAACTAGTTTTTCTACATGTTATGATGCTTCACTAACCATCTAACAACTCATTTTTTCCCTGTGACATTTCTTGTAGGATAGAAATCACCCCTACCAAGCACTGGTCATTTCGTACACCCTTGTGCCAAATACACCAATACACTCATCATAATAGTCAATGTGTGTCCATGTGTCATGCCACATCATGTGGAATGTAATGATGTATTCTCAAGAAAGGAAAAAATGTAATGTGTGGAATTCCAATAGTCGTTTGTAGAACATGAAGAGTGACATAGTCATATATGGACAAAGATTATACAAAAGTCCAAAATTTGTTAGGAATTGAAGAGTTGTTAAGAAGTACAATAGACACATTTGGGTTCCAAAGTCATCATGGTAGTTCAAGAGTCACAGGGATATGAAAGGTAATTATTCTTAGTATAAAAGAAACCTAAAAAATAAATAAAGAGGATTTTGGAGGCTTAAGCTTTGGAGAGATATTCTTGGCTTTTGTATTGAGAATAGGAGATAAAAAGTATTCTTTGGAGAAGCAATAAGTGATTTAATGTTCCACTATTGGAACTAGTGTCTCATCATTGTAATTGTGTCCTGATGTGGAAGGTATGCATGATGTGTTTCCTTCTGTTCCACTTCCTTAAGGTCACTTGGGAGGTTGAATCGTATCATAGTAACTCTTCGTCATATGTTTATCCCAGTTGGCCAATTACTTGGGTAGATGTGGAGTGAGGGTGTTAAAGAATGGTATCAGAGCATGGTTCACCCCTTGGACTGGATGGGCGGTGTGCATTGGTCATGCATTCAGGTTGGTTGCACATGTGTTTTTCATCCTTGTGGTCTACATGCTTGTTGCACATGCATGGTTTCGATCATGGTTGTAGTGATGTAGCCATGTGAAATAGGATGTTGTCGTTGAGAAGTGTGTCTTCATGAGGGTATGATTGGTTATACATTGTTGCATCTATCATTTCTTAAATGTTGACAGTCCACATTTGTATGGTTGTTGTTGTCATGCATGATGTAATGCTATGTGTTTTTGTTATGGTCATGCATTGATGACTGGACTCTAGCTAGAATGATTCTTATGTGTTGGTACATTTATTTTTTATATGTATATATGTTGTTATGATTATGTTTGTACATGAGTTACATTGATTTGGATGATCTTACATATGAGGTATCCTACCTGAATTATGCTAAGGTATGTTGGTTAATTATGATTTGGTTTAGCTGACATAGTATGCCTTGTAGGAAAGAGATCAAAATGAATAGCAATATGGTAGAATACAAATATTAGCCCTATGAATTAGATGAGTGGCGTGTTATTGGGCACTATTATGATCTAGTAGACACATTGAGAATTTTGAAGGAAGAAATAAGGAGTTTTAAGGAAGAAAATGGCATAATCATATGTACACAAGAGAAACAAGCAGAGGTTAATGCAGGACTCCTTCAAAATTTGTCATAATTACACCGAAAGGGCCCACTTCAGATCAACCATGGGAAGGAGGTCAAAATTAATGTGGCATATGGAAGTAGGTCTCCAAGTGGACACTGTTAGACTCTAGTATTTCTACAGTATCACCAGATGACTGTTTATTCCTTGTATTCTTCAAGCTGAAAATAATATTACATTGATTATCATTTATTTTTAGAAATCTCATTGCCTTCATTATCTTTCAATTAACCTTTCCATTACCTTTCATTTTACCTTTTCTAACATTCTCATGCTTTGAAAACCCCATTTCCATATATATAATCCCTTCCCCTTTTACTCATTTCCATTTTCCATTTAAAAACATGTAAAACACCCATTTTTTACAATGTTTTTAATTCAAAATATATTGAGCCCCCGCTATACAAACCTTACCTCGATTTTAATTTTAACCCGTCCTTCCTAAAGTATTTCTATTCCCCCCATATTATATTATTTCCCCACCTGTTTTATATCCCTAACCCACCATATTAACCCCGGGTCCCACTTCACATCGCGGCCCGTTATATTAAAACCCTGCATTGTATATTAAACCTATGTTTCATTTAAATCCCGGCCCCACCTTTCAAAACCTACCCACTCTCAATCCACACCTGACCACCGTTAGATCTTTGCAACCAATCTGACGGCCCTCACACCTTATTGCATCCCCAAATTCCCAATGGTTAAAACCTTTGGGGGTTGCGAAATGGGCAGTTTCGCAACCCTCCCTTCCACCACATGTCACTTTTCCATTTCATCGCATACCCTCAAAATAAACTGCCTAACCTCTTTTGGCTATGTGATAAACCAAAAACCACCTTTGTGCCATGAAACTAAACCACTAATCATTTAAAACACCATGAGCTATGTGGTGATGTGATAAGCTCCCGAACTACTGCGATAACCCCTGCGACATTCCTTAAGGACCTAGAAGCCATTGCTGGATGCAGAATTAAAAAAATCCTCTATCCAGACTCCTTCCATAGTCTTCACGAATTCCTTCAAGCCATATCGCCATCCCTATAGGAATGTGTTCTAAATTAACATAATTGTTTCGATTTTTACAGGTTATATACATGCCAGGAAATGTACTAATTAAATTTCGTTTCTAATTCCAAGAAATGTTTAAATCTGGGCTCTCTGGCTTTTGATTTAAAAGCCTTATTCATGAAAGGATTGGGAGCAGAAGAATAAATAAAAGCAACTATGGAGAAGAGAGGAAGATAGTCATGGTTATCAAGGTTCATGAATTCACTCCAACAAACAATGAGGTTTATCCAAAATAAAAGGACAGTGGAAAGAATAAAAAAAGAAGACAAAGCAGTCAGGGTAAAAATGAAGACAGTTTGAAAGTGAAAGAACAAAGTGTACAGTGACAGTGAAAGCAGTAAGAAGATAAACCGAAGAAAGGAAAGAGTTAAGGAAAAAAACAGATAAAAAGGTAAAGGAATAAATTACAAGTGACAACAAAGGAATTGAAAATAAAACAAAGAGGAATACAGATAAGGGAAGTTTAAAGTTTATGGACAAATCAGAGGAAAAATCAACGAGAAAGACAAAGTCAGATATCAAATATCACCCAGCATTGGCCCCTTCTCAACCACGTTGGCCACCTACAGTTTAATTTTGATTTAATGAAATATTGTTACAATTAATATTGTAGTCAAAGGTGTTTTACCATTAATTCAAAAGTTATTATAACAATTACTTTTACATGCAGTTAGTCAAATATATTTTACAGTTATCTTAGGAGTTAATTCAAAATTTATTACTATAGTAGGTCTGTCAGGGGTATTTTGGCTTGGGCCTTGCATGGTCTCAATTATCAAAATTCATTTACTCTATAGTAAATGCAATCTGTCACCCTATATTAGGGCAACCTCCTCAGTTGTAGTTAAATACTGCATGTATTATTCATTATCAGTGTTGGTTGCTAGGTTGGATTTTGATTAGACTCTAAGTTGCAAAGATTATTGCACTGGAGCACTGTAACTGTTTTTGAGCTGGACATAAATAATACACCCACTTTCATAGGATCCTTGAGCTATGTTAATGGTGATGTTATCATCTTTTTTTAATGTTTCTCCCTTTTTTTCCATACTATACAACAATCTCCCTGATAGCAAAAAAAAAAATTTAAGATTAAGATATCCTGCATGAGCACCTTAATTCTGTCTGTTACTGTTATCTCAATGTTTTCCTCTGCAAGGTATAATTAAAGAATTATTAAATTCTCTCTAGTTTTACCTAGCTGTTATCTTGAGGTTTTCTTTTGAAGTTTAACTAAATAATTCTTAACTTCTCTTTAGTTTCTCTGAAACTATGACCTTGAGGTATTTCTTATGAAGTTGAGATAAATAATTCTTAAATGCTCTTTACCTCCATTGAACTATTATCTTAAGTGTTTTCCTCTAAAGACCTGAATGCAAAATTCACAGACTATCTGATTTGCTTTTATTTTGAAGCCTTGTTAAAGAATTCTTAACTGTGCTTTAGCTTTACTGAACTCACTATCATCTCATATTCATCTTGCCAAATAGATCCATTTGATATAGTTAGCTTGCACTGTGAAAACCCTTGAAAATTTTATGTACAATTTAACCCTTTTACGACTCCATAGCCTAATGGATTAAGCTTCCCACATTCTATCTATCCAACCAAACAAACAATCAAACAAACAACCCCAATCTTTATAACTAACCTAAAATCAGAAAATATAATCATAAAGCTATATAAGTTAATCATAAATATAGAGAGATCCCTCTCTAAGCCTAGGAAGGCTAGGAACTAGACTCCAAAGTGGTTTTATGTGGTTCCCTCCTACTTATTATTTCCAATATTACAAATTACAGGGAACTAACAGACACAAGTAAGATAGAGCTAACATAGTGAGAGATGGTAGGTTTTGGATACACAGGGTAATAGAGGTGATGGACACAAGTACCACTCTAGTTTTTTTTTTTATATGCATTATGATCATCATCATTAGCATCCTTACATGAGTGATAGGGGATACTTTCCAAATGAATTTAAGAAAACAAAGCCACCTACTTTTGATGGAGATTTGAAGAAACCAAAATATGGAAAGGCTTGGATACTTTGGATGAGAAAATTCTTTGAGTTGCATGAGTAAATAGATATTATGAAGGCCATAATTGATATCCTCAGCATGAAAGGTAAAGTAGAGATTTGGTGGGAAGATGTGAAGTGGGTCAAAGACATCAGGATAGAGGACAATAGTTGGCATGAATTCAAGAGGATTTTCAGGAATAAATACTTGTCAAAAAGGTGCTACAATAGTAAGGCCAAAGAATATAAAGATGGGATCAATAACAGATGAAGAGTAAAGGACTAAATTCGTGGAGATATTGAGATATGTACCACATATTAAAGATGAGAAGGCTAAAGCTCAACAATTTTTTAGAGCGTTTCCATTTTCATTAAGATATCAGATTGAATATGATGAGTCTCAATAACTTGAGGAAATCATTGGGAAATTGAAGAACTGCTATGAATAGTCAAGTCGTAAGAATGAATATTGGAAAATATGGAAAGGGAAAGATAAAGGCACGGTTAAATGGCATATGAAAAGATAAAGGCCTCAAAATGTAGAAGAGAAAGAAAGTGTGGCACCACAAAAGATGTTTAACTCAGCTCGACATGGACATGGATCACAACAACAACATAGAGGTGATGGTATTGGATGGTAGGAGTGTTTGAAATGTGGTAAGGAGCAACTTAAGACATATTTTCCACAAAATCACAGTGGTATGTCTCATACATATAGAGCATAGGAGGCGCATACTGTTGGGGATGGTGGGTAGAGAATTCCTCGTATTTATGCATCTGTAGACAGTAGAAAGGAAGATCACCAGGCATATATCATTGAGATGGAAGGTAAGAATTGTGATCAAGTTATTTCTATTTATATTGACCATGGATATAATTATAGTTATGTTAGTCCTCACTTGGTGGATAAGTGTGGTTTGAATAAAGAAGTGCATGCAGAATATTGGTTAGTGCGGTTGGCTATAGGTACAAAAAAATAGTTGACCATTGGGTAAGATTTTGGGCATTTGAGTTAAATGGTATGCCTACAATAGCACACTTGAACATATTTCCATTGGGTTCATACAATATTCTATTGGGTATTGAGTGGATATACCTTCAGAGGACCAAAGTGGATTGTTTTGACAAAGCTATTGAGTGATTGGATGACAATGGGGAAGTAAGAGTCTTACATGGAAAGAAGAAAGCCACATTAGTTAGGATTGTCACAACCATGCAAGACAAGCAGAGTCATAGGAAAGGGTGTGTGCTTTTCGTGGTGCATATTTCTAGTGAAAAATATAAGGAAGTTGAGGAAGTAGATGTTTTGAGTAGGTACCTAGTTCTACAGTAGTTTCGTGATGTATTTCCTGCATATGTTTCAGAGTTTCCACCTCACATGGAGGTATATTTTTTGATTAAGTTGGTACTAGGGCAGCTCCAGCATCAAAATCACCTTACATAATGAGCACACCTAAGTTGCTAGAATTAAAGTTGCAGATGAAAGAAATTCTTGAAAATGGATACATTATGCAAAGTGTATTGCCATGGGGCACGCCAATATTGTTTGTGAAGAATAAGGATGGAACTCTCATATTGTACATTGACAATAGGAAGTTGAACAAAGTGACCATCAATAACAAGTATCTGTTGTTGAGGTTTGATGACTCATTTGATCAGTTGAAGGGAGTAGCAATGTTCTCTACGATCGACTTGAAATGAGTTTACCATCAGGTACACATCAAAGAAGAGGAAATCTATAAGATTGTATTCAGGACTAGGTATGGGCATTATGAGTCTGTTGTAGTTCCATTTGGTTGGACTAATGCTCCAGCTACATTTTTGTGTTTGTTGAACAATGTGTTGCATCCTTATTTGGACAAGTTTTTTATTGTCCTCATTGATGACATATTTGTATATTCTAAAAATGAGGAAGAGCATGTCAAGAATTTGGCAGTAGCATTAAGATTGTTGAGAGAGCATCAATTGTATGCTAAGCTCAGAAAGTGTAGTTTATTTGAGACTGAGGTACATTACTTGTGACATGTTGTCTCTAAGGAGGTAATTGCAATAGATCCAAAAAATATTAGGGCCATCATGGAGTGGGTAGCTCCTATAAATGTAGATGGGGTGAGATCCTTCATGGGATTGGTAGGTTATTATAAGAGGTTCATCAATAAATTCTAACAGATTGCTTGTCCTATTATAGCATTGCAAAGAAAAGGTACAAAGTTTGAATGGACATAGGAGAGTGAGGCTAGTTTTGAGCAGCTTAAATAGTTGTTGACAAATTTTTCATTGTTAAATATTACAGGTCCAGAAAAGGAGTTTGTAGTATGTATAGATGCATGCGAGAGAGGACTTTGTGGTTTCCTTATATATGGTGGACAAGTGGTATGATATGAGTCACGGAAACTAAATGAGCATGAGTAGCACTATCTGATGCATAATCTTGAGTTGCAACGATCATACATGCATTGAAGATGTGGAGGCACTATCTTCTTGGCAGGAGGTTTCTATTGATGAGTGATTACAATGGGTTGAGATACCTATTTGACAACCCAAATTTGAATGTTATGAAAGCTAGATGGTTGGCCATGATCAGTGAGTTCACATTTGAGATCATGTACATAAAAGGAAAGCAGAATAGGTTCGTAGATGCTCTTAGCGGGGGGATAAAGGTAAATCACATAGCAACTATGAGCTCCTATTGGGTAGATTTACAAGATAGCATCTTGCAGGCAGGTCCATAGGATGATATGTATATGGATATTTTACAAAAGTTGCAGCAGAGTATATGTATATGTACAAGTAGTGGTAGATGTATAGTTACAAGTAGTGGTACAGGTGCAAGTGTACAGGATGTGGATTACCATCTCACAGTAGGTGGCTTGGTCAGGTTTATAGACATGACATATGTGTCAGAAAACAATGAGATGAGTAAGGTGATCTGGAGGGAGTTTCATGTGAAACAATATTTAGGTCACCTGGGCTATCAAAATACACTAACTACAGTGAAGGAGTTCTATTATTGGCCAAATTTGAAGAGAGACGTAGAAATTTTGTTTGCTGGGTGTTTGGATTTTCAAATGGTTAAGGTAGAGTGTAGGCATCCAGGTGGACGGCTGGAGATGATTGTGATTCCAGAGTGGAAGTGGGAGGTTATTTCCATGGATTTCCTCACATTTTTTCTCAAGACAGCTAGACAGCATGATTCCATCATGGTTTTTGTGGACAGGCTGACAAAGATTTCATGCTTCATTCCAGTGAAGACTAAATATTAAACTAGTGATGTGGCACAGATGTTCATCAAATATGTGGTCAAATTGCATGGTGTTCCAAATAAGATTGTGTCACACAGGGATGCAAAGTTCACTCCAATTTTTGGAAGGAGTTGTTTGCAGGTTTTGGTACCAAGTTAGCCTTCAGCACAACTTATCATCCAGAGACAGATGGATAGACATAGAGGGTTAAAAAGATTTTAGAGGACATGCTGAGGATGTACGTGATGCATCAGCAGCGAAAGGGAAGAGTATATGCCACTGGTAGAATTTGCCTACAAATACGAGTATAAAGAATCCTTGAATATGAGTCCATTTGAGGCAATGTATGTGCAGAGTTTCAATACTCTCATTGGTTGGAGTGATCGATTTAACAGTGTATTGACTCGGTTAGACATGTTAGCAGAAATGGAACAAGAAATGCATGGTCTTACAGGTCAATTTGGGCATCACTCCCAAAACCCATATCAATATCACTTAGGGTCTATCAAACTCTAAATTAGTTGCTAGATGCCCTAAACAAGTCATCCCATTGATGGTTTTCCTACATGAAAGTTTCACTACTTAGATGCCATTTGAAGTGTTCCATTGAGCCATCAATGCACCCATAGACTGTAGTAAGTGCTCTGTAGAGCATCTACTCCCATACAAGTTGTGTTGCAGAGAATATAGGCCCACATTAGAGTGCGTTGGTCAACTGGGAGCGAATTTTTCATTGGATTTTAGGAATATTTCCACCCTCTAGTGGCTTCTAGAAGTTGTTCTAGCTATCACATCATCTAATAACTTCGAATATGGACACCATGAAGCCATTAAAACTCTTATACTCCTATTCCCATGAACAAGGAAACCTCTTCATCCATTTTTGGAAAATCCATTCAATGATTCATTAATGTCAAACTACCCTCATCTAATTATAAATTGAGAACCGATAATAGTGCACAAGAGAAAAAGAATTTGTATTAGTAGATTTATGTTGGTGAGATCACAGCTCTTGGAGGTATCGTATGCATGTAATGTTATGCTTCTAGAGTGATATTGCTGGTGTGATGATGATGGGACTGAAGCTAGAGAAAGTTGACATTGAATCGGTCCAAATGGTTGTAACTTCTCCTTCTACTTCATAATAAAGAGATTTTTCCCTTTCCTAATGCATGTGCCCATGATGTTATATGTTTATTTACAAATGAAATCGATTCAAATTGTTTAACATGAATATATCTTGTAGCTTTATGTTTTTTTTTGTCTTCTGCTTTCCATTGCAGGCACCAATCAAGCGAGTTCAGTTTGATTGAGAGCAATGGAAGTGATGAAAGGGATGCAAGGAATAGCGAAAATATCACAAGTGGGTGTTCTTCCCTGATATATTCATTTTAATGAAAAGGTCAAATATCTTTATTTATGTTGTTCTAAGTGCGACCACCACACTTAGGGAAAATATATATATCTGTAGGTTCGAATTCTGTAAAACAAATTGGTGACCATACTGGGGATCTACAGGTCGTCCCTGGTGGTTTTATCCCTTTTTATCAACCTCTAGTAGACTTTAATTGCTTTATTTCAGTCATTTCAATTTTTTTTAGCAAAAGAAGTGTGTTTGGCTTCCTTTTTTAGAGTTTCCTCTGGCACCAACGCACTATTGGTCTTGACACAGTGCTCTGCATAGCATTTGTGGCTTAGGGAAAGTGCTCTGAAACACACTGTCTCCCACTCAGGGGTTCATTGCTCCTGTGACCAACCAAAATCTATCATATTTTGTCTTTTTCAATTCATTTCAATGTCTTGTTTGCTGAAGTTTCAAGCCTTTTGATTTCCGCTAGAGACCAGATTTCCTCTACTATTCTTGCCTCACTTTGGATATTTGTTTGATCAATGTTTCTATTTGTTTTCTTTATCATCGTCGAATAGCTCCAAAATTAAAATTTTACATTTTATGAGTTCTTTATTTTTGAAAGAGGAATTTTCATTTCAGTTTTCGTTTCTCTAGAAAGTATTGAGTGATTATTTGTGAATTATAGTTTATTTTTTGTTCATCTATACTTAAAATAAATTGAAAATAAAAACATGCATTTGAGTATAGGGATTATGAGTGCTGCATAGGAATATTTAGGGAATTTTCATTTAGATGTGCTCATTGTAGATTACTTACAATCTGATTGCTCTATCCCTTGTAGCTAGTTTTTCAGTGTCAAAAATCAAATCAAAGTGAATGCCTATCATTTTAATTACATTCTAGGAATGTCAAATACATATCGTGGTGAACCTAAAAGACAAACTTACAAGCAAGATCAACTTAAAATTTATCTGAATTAATCTAAGGGAGCAATGTCACTTAATGATAACATTTAGAGGTCTAGGGTAGAAATGTGTTCCAGCATCGTTAAACATAGCAGTTGTCATTAATTTTCTGCGATAAATTCTGAGTATGATACCTCATTCCACATACGTAAGTATATCGCAGCTCATCCACGTACCTTCGATTATATCAGGCAGTGTTATAGTACAGAAAGTATAAGGGGATGCTCGCAGGGTACAGTTTCACATTAGAAAATGCTAATACAGATTGGGCCTCCACATACCATAGAAAATGAAGAAAATAGAGGCTTAATTGATAAAAAGTCTTTTGAGGATCAGTTGGTACCTTTTTCAGTGCAACCTTTTATTAGTTCAGTTTTGGAGCTCTCTCATTATTCTGTCTCTCTCTCTCTCTCTCTCTCTCTCTCTATTGGAAACAAAGTTTTCATGGAGAACTTTGGCATTGTATAAGGAAATATAGAGAAGGAAAGAGGAAGGAAGAAGAAAGAAAGGAAGAGCAGGATCCAATAGCTATAGTAGGAATCTTTGCAGGTATATATTTGTGTGTGTAATTTCCTTTCTAGATTTGGAAAGCATGGTTTTTCATGTGGTTATTTTCTATCATGGCATGGGTTTTTCCAGGTTTGATAATATTTTTGGCCTATCCTTTCCATTTCCGCATAGCCATGGTGTGATGGGATTCTCATGTATTGGTTGATCTGGAGTGTCAGATGTATTCGAAGTTGAGTGAGGTGGATCTCTAAAATGATAGAACACATGGCCTAGTAACCCCTACACCAGATTGTGGGTTGCAGTAAATCTAGATAGTGTGCTGCCTTGGTGGGCCTAGGAATCCTCGACCGGCGAATGGTAGGATATACGGTAAAGCCTAAAAGTGGGTTTCTCTCCACCAGGTATGGGAATCGCAGGTTGGGATATACGGTCAATCCTAGAGAGTGTAACTCAGTTTAGGGCCTAGTAATCCCTTGATAAGACTATGGATTGTGTTAAAGCTTGAGATACTAAGAGACAAGAAAATTCCTCATGGTGTAGGTGGAGAAATCTGGTGGCATCCATGTTATATTGGGCCTAGTGATCAGGTGGAGATCATGGAAAATCCTAGTACGAAATTTTTATTGTTTGGCCTAGTTATACGGTGTGGATTATGGTTAAGCTTGATTTATATTGATGAGGGTGAGGCGCTTTAGCCTTAGGATGCCCTGGGTGGTTCTTTTGGTTTGAGTCCCACATTGATGCTTGGAATATCGCATGAGGGTGATTGGCTGAAGAGATATTTGGCTCAACCAATCTATGGTTGGGTGGAACATGGAAGTCCCATCTTGGGTTGGATTATTCATTCACTAATAAGAGGTTTCCTCCTTGACATATTATGTGTAAATGTACTAGTTTACATGTCAATTTTATGGCTGACGTATCCTTGATATTTATGTTTTTATTATGTTGGTTATAAGCATGTATTATGACAATGATGATGTATGAATCTCCTCATGTTTTTATTTGTAAATGAATGAACAATGTATCTACAACCTAATAGATGATAATGGAAATAATAATGTAAGGGAACAATGCTTCTTAGCGATTCAAGAGGTACCCATGCATATACTATGGGAGCGTATGGGGGTTATGTGGTCAAAAAATGCAGTGGGACTGAGGGGCCAGTTACCTGAGTGGTTGGGATGGTTCTTGGGAGCCTTGCTGTTGATGTGGAAGTTTTATATGATGTGTTTCTATCATTTCCACTTCCTTAATTTCCCCTAGGATGTTGAATCATATCATAGTAACTCTTCGTCACATGTTTACCCCAGTTGGCCAGTTACTTGGGTAGATGTGGTATGAGGGTATTACATTAGACCGGCCATAGACAACTTCCTCTCTGTATGGAAATGTTGTAAACATTATTAAGGGAAAATCCCATTTCTTTATAAAATATTTTCTTCACATCTCCTCGATTTTATTGTTGAATGTATAAGGGTTTTCCCCTCCCTTCAAGGGTTGTTATTTACATAGTATCATTTGATTATTTTGGTGCCCAAATTAGATCTATATGGTTGCGGTTATCATTTTCTAGAACAATAGTTACCTTTTGTTGTGCAATTGTATTATGAATGTTATCTAAATATGACTTCTTCAGAAAGCTACTTATTTTGGTTTAAAGAAATAAGGCTGAACCCTATAAGAATAAATTCTGAAAAAATATTTTCTATTATGAATGGTTGTGCAACAGTATATTTTGTTGTGAATTTTATGAGTTCATCCTATAGCTTTCTAGAAGTCAACAACACAACTTACTTACTGGCTTTACCCTTTCTATATATATATATATATATATATATATATATATATGTTTCTGTGTGTGTGTGTTTTCTTATAAATCATACAATCTAGTTTTAGAATGTTTTGCATTCAATCTCCATGTAGAACTTTAATAAAAAATACATGTATTACCTGGATTCTCCTAATCTAACAATATGCTACTGTTAAATACAAAATTGTTTCTACTTCTCTTTGTAGAATTTGGAACACAATCACCAATCACAATATCATGAAGAAAGATCAATCACACATAACACAGATAATTTATCTAGGGAAAGCTTATAGCAAAAACCCCCACTATCCTCTATTATGTATTATATCATGGATCATGAAACAATTACATACAAATCTCTAATCCAAGAGCTCTCAGTACATGAGCTAACTGTCTCACACTTCCATACAAAAATCGGCAAGTTCCTTAGCCAATTTACTGTCTCCAGACAGCCTGCCTCCACTACACAATCCCAGCTAATAGCAATCCCTAAATGAATGCAGTCCTGCCTGCCTTGACTGTGCAATCCTCATGGGCACATCCAATGTGTGTGTGGTTGCATATGTGCAACTGGATAATGTCACAACTAATAGTTATCTTCCCTTTCACCTAGAACTCAATAGGGTCTCCACTAGATCTGACATGCATGTAGTTAATAATAGTAAATCTTCAGTTGCATGTGAGGCCACTCATTGTGAATTAATTATAAATTAATTAAATTGATCTCTCACTAATGTATCTTCAGTTACAACTAGCACAACTGAGTTTAACTCACTTAACTGAGTTAAACTACTTTACAACTTTCATAACTACACTTCCAACTCTGTTAAAACTTTGAATCACTCAGTTACAACTAAGTCCACTTGCATGTCCCACCAACCAGCCTCTTAACTCGAAATTCCTTTAGCTAATTGATTTTCCACTTCAGTTAACTATTTGCAAGTGCTCATTGAGAATAGATAATTGTTTATTGTCCAACTAATATTAAGGGATAATAATAGTCAACATGCATCTATAAATAGACATGCAATTTATAAATAGAACTTTCACACACACACACACACACACACACACACACACACACACACACACATATATATAAAAATGCATCTATAAATAGAATTTTCTCATGCGTCTATAAATAGACATCCACCTAAAAATAGCTGGAGGCTCCATCCTAGTGTAGGTGCTTAATTTTTCACTATGATCTTCTTGTTGAATTTCAACTCTCCCTCTCAAAAAGAAATGGATTATCCTTCACTCCGATCATGTCTCTATGGTATTCATATTTACTCCTAGTGAGGGCCTTCGTCAGAATATTTGCATCTGAATCTTTCGTAGGAATGTACTGAAGAAATATGATTCTCCTCTTCACACAATCTCTGAGATGATGGTACCAGATATTTATATTCTTGGATCTATCATGAAACACATGATTAATTGAGATTTTAATGTAACTCTAATTATCACAACGAATCACTGTCCGATCTAAATGAGAACCAAACAAACTAGCCAATATCTTTCTCATCCAGATAGCCTCACATGTAGCTTAATTGCTGCCATTTATTCTGCTTCTGCTGAACTGAGTGCCACAGATCTCTTATTCATGTTGTACCAAGAAAAAATTGTAGATCCAACCCTAAAGATCCCCCTTGATGTTCTCTTTATGTCTGATGGGATACCCACCCAATCTTCATCCATGAAGCCGTGAAACTTCACCTCATCCGTCTGTATGTACCAAAAACCATACTTTCATTTGCCCGTTAGGTATCTCAGGACAAGCTTTCCTGCCTTCCAAAATATCTTGGTAGGCTTAACCATAGCTTGACTTAGCTGGTTAACCGCATAGAAAATGTTTGGTATCATGTTCACTAGATACATTAGCGAACCCACTAACTTTTGATAGACAGTAGCATCGACTACCTCTCCAGATGTAGCATCCTCTTTCCTCCAGTTTCCTGGAAGAGGAGTATCCATGGGTTTGCAGCCCTCCATGTGAAACTTACCTAGTATCTCCCTTGCATACTTTCCTTGAGACACAAAAATTTCACCATATCCCTGCCATATTTCCAATCCAAGGAAATAATGAAGGACGCCCATATCCTTCATCTCCAATTCCTTTTCAAGATCCTCTTTGCATGAGTGTATTAATTTCTCATCACTGGAAAATATTAAATCATCAACATAAAGAAAAATATTTAAAAGCTTACCCTCGACCACAATTTGGTATTGGTTTGCATCTGCTTCAGTTTTGGTGAAGCCCAGTCTGGTGAAATAGTTGTCTATCCGAGTGTACCAACCATGGGATGCTTGCTTCAGCCCATGCAACACTCTTTTGAGTCGACACACATGTGACTCATTGTGGAATATATCGAAACCTTCAGGCTGCTCTATGTACACCTCCTCCTCAATGATCCCATTGAGAAACATAGTTTTCACATCCATCTGATGAATGCGCTAGCTCATCTGCGCTGAGAGAGCAAGGATGGTCCTTATGGAAGAATACCTTGTGACAGGTGAAAATGTCTCTTCATAATATATACCCTTGATCTGTGAAAAGCCTCAGGCCACAAATATTGCCTTTTATTTCTCAACAGTCCCATCAACAACTTCCTTTACCATGTAGATCCATCTCAAACCTACCACCGATTTATCAACCGACATTGGAACAATTTCCCAAGCATTGTTTTTGACAATGGAGTCATACTCCTCCACCATTGCATCCACCCATGTGGGCTCCTGTAGTGCTTCCTGAAAGGAAGATGGTTTAGTCACAATACATTTGCTCATGAGAGCCATGTATCCAGTAAATCGGTTAGGAGACTGTCTTTGTCTGCGTTGTGAAGTAGGCGCTCCTACATTCTGTGCAACATCAAGTCTCAGCCTATCAGCTTCTATGGTACACCTTTTGCCAGTTCTAATAGTTGGCTCTGCATGAGTGGACTCCACTCCATGAACCTGCTCCTGTGGCTGATCCATATCCAGAGACTCATATTTGGGAACCAGTAGTTCTTCCTCCACATGCAAGTCCAACTCCCTCTCAAGCGAACACTACATGGCTTTTCCCTCATCGAATTTTATATCCTGTTGCATAACATTCATCTTACTGTTAGGAAAATACATATGATAATTATGGGTTCTTTCTGTTTACCCAAAAAAAATCCCAACTTCAGAAATCGGTTCTAGCTTCTTTCGGGCATTCTTGGTCAAATGCACATAAATAGATGAGCCAAAAATCTTAAAGTGTGAAACATCCGGTTTCTTACTAGTGAAATCTTCTTCAGGTTTACTCATGCCAAGTACTCTATGAGGACAATGGTTTTTCACATAAACAATAGTGTTTCATGCTTCCACCCACAAATGCATTGGTAGGCCCTAATCATGCAACATCGCTCGTGGTGCACCCATGATCATTTTTTTCTTCCTCTCTGTGACCCCATTTTTTTGTGGGTTATGAGGTGCTATGAGTTCTCTTCTAATTCCTTCTTTGCTGCAGAAGTTCTTGAATTCGTTAGAGATGTATTCTCCACCATTATCGCTCCTAAGAGCCTTCACTTGCCTCCCTATCTCTTTCTCCACCAATACCTTAAACTCACAGAACTTTGAGAATGTTTTATCCTTCTTCTCCATGAAGAAGATCCAACATTTATAGGAGAAGTCATTATCAAAAATAACATAATACTTATGTTTTGTTGTTGAAGCAACCGAGAATGGTCCATACACGTCTATGTGAACTTTCTCAAGGATCCCCAAAGTGTGGTTCTCCTTCTCTTGAAAGGTGGACTTTACATACTTCCCCATGGTGCAACCCCTGCACTGATCTAACTGATGAAGTGTTCCTAGTAGAAGTCCAGTAGATATTTTTTGCATGACTCTCAAGGCTCCATGATGAAGATGGGCCAATTGTATGTACCATAATTCGCCCTCATCCCGACTCACCACTTTTTTTCCTTTCCCATCATGGTAGCACAACCATCTACCTCTAGCTTGTAGATATTCTTAGCTCAAATCCCTATCCTCTTGGCTTGACCCATTTTTTTATGTCATAGGAAAGATTTTCCATCGCTAAACACAACGTCATAGCCTCTGTCCTCCAACATTGCGATTGAGACCAAATTTTTCTTCAGACCTGGAACATGCATAACATCTTTCAATTGAAATGGTTTAACTGAATCCCTCTAAAAGGTAATGGTACCAATGCCGGTCACACTATACCATCCATCGTCACCCATCTCTATATGCATCTCGAGATCTTTCTCCTCCAAGTCATTGAAAATTTCCTTATCTCCCATCATGTGAAAGGAAGCTCCACTATCCAAATACCACATCGATCCCAATGCACTTGACACCATGCATGCGATCAAAGAGAATTCAAGCTAAAATTGTGAGGCAAGGACCTCACCAGCTGCAGCTCTAGAAACCTTCTTTTTCTTCTTCTTTTGTGGACAGTTAGTAGCAAGATTCCCATGTTTGTGACAGTGAAAGCACTTCACCTTGGACATATCCAGCTTCTTGACTTTAGACTCAGATTTAGAATGGAATTTATTCTCCTTCCCCTTGTTTGCATTGGTAACCAAAGCACAATCCTCTTCATCATCATGCTTCGATGAAGAGCCATCTCTGGTGTTCCGCCTAAACTCCTCCTACACCAGATCCGACCACAGTCGTTCGCAATTCGACATTTTTTCCCACCGTTGACAAAGTCTTCATAACTGTGCCAACTCTTATGAAGTCCCAAGAGAGCCAAGCTCACCAAATTATCATCAGCAACAGTTATTCGCACACTCCCCAGTTCATCTAGACATTGGACAAACTTTGTGAGATAGTTTGGAATGGTGGCGCCCTATTCCATCTTGATCTTTCTGAGTTTATCTTTGAGTGCCAATTTCCCATGGTCGTTGATGCTTTGGAAAATATCCGTCAAAGCCTTCCACATAGTATATGGTGTAGCTTTCCCATGGAGGCTTGAGACAATGTGGTCTCGTACTCCCCCCAACAGGATCCTCCTCGCCTTTGCCACTTTCTTTCGCCATGCATCAAGATTAGCAACATCTGCAGCATATGTCTTAGGAACATCTTTTTCAATGAATTCCTTCAAGTCATTGTCTTCGAGTATTGCTTCCATCCTGTCCTTCCAAGCAATGTAGTTCTAGTTGCCCTCGAGTGCATACTTTAACCTCAAGCCATTGAAAGCCATTTCGATCTTGAATTAGTTGTAGCACTAAGAAATTTTTTTTTCAATTCAAATTGTTTCCGCCAATAAACTCAGCTCCTGCTTCAAAATTTGAATTTCTTGTGCTCTGATACCATGAAGAAATTTAATACAAAATACATGTATTTCTCAGATTCTCCTGATCTAAGAATATGCTGTCATTAAATACATAATCGCTTCTACTTATTTTTGTTGAATTTGAATCACAATCACCAATCACAATATCATCAAGAAAGATCAATCACACATAACACAGATAATTTTACCCAGGGAAATATTATATCTAAAAACCCAGCTATCTTCTATTATGTATAATATCATGGATCATGAAACAATTACATACAAAGCTCTAATTTAAGAGCTCTCAATACATGAGGTAATTGTCTCACACTGTTATACAAAAATTGACAAGTTCCTTAGCCAATTTACTGTCTCTAGACAGCCTGCCTCCACTACACAATCCCAGCTGATAGCAATACCTGAATGAATGCAATCCTTCCTGCCTTGACTACACAATCCTTATGGGCACATCCAATGTGTGTGTGGTTGCTGTTAGTCATCAATAATTTTTTGCTGATATCAAAATATGACCAAGTTATAATCCTATATTTATAGAAACAATATTTGAGAAACATTGTGAGTTCTAGAAATCTCACTACCTTCATCATCCTAAAATTAACTCATTCATTAAAAAATTCATCTTTTGCCTTGTCAAAAGTCCACCTTGCTGCTCTAAAAATCCCTCAATTTCTGGACTTGTTTGCCTCATTTTATCACCTCACCAACATCCTCACTCATCCCCTTTTTCACCCCTTTGAAACCCAGTTTCCTTTCCCCTAAAAACCCCTTACAAACCCCCCCTATTCATCATTTTGTCTAAAATACCTTAAAACAATGTAAAAATCCCTTTCACATTGTTTTAAGTTTACTTTTTAGCCTATCGGACCTTTAAAAAACTTATAAAATCTTTGTTTTTATAAATAAAACCTGCTCTTTACATGAATTAGGCCTTTAGCCCCCTCGGCTTAAAGCCTCAGCCTCCCTTTTTTTTACTCCCACAGGACCATTCCCTTCGCCTGTTTTCTAGCCCCTTCCTATTAAAATACACCTCCACCCTTTTACTTTATGCACCCTCACACAACATGACAAAGTTGCCCACGTCATCATGCTCGGGCCCCACCTTCCACTTAACCCTGCCGAAAAACCACAGCTCGACACCTCTCCGCGGGCTCCACTTCCCAAACCTGCACCTTGCTCCCAGACTTTGTCTGCACCATTGATCTTGCCCCTCGAGATCTGACAGTCCAGATCTATATCACGCAGAAAATAACACCAAGTTTTAAAACCATTGACCCACATGAAATAAGTGGTGTTGTCCCGGACACGCATAAAACAACTTATGGTATCGCGTCTGATTATCCCAATACCACTTATCACGCTCAACGCACGCGATAAACCACCCCAATTTTCCAAAACTGCTTTCTCCTTCCTCGAGCAAAAATTCAAATATCTTTGCCTCTGCTCCATTTCTCCTCTGCAATATGCCTCCCAACTGCTCCAAACCCTGAAAATGCAGTCTTACCACTCCTCGCAAGTTTTAAAGTTAACATGGTTTTGTGTTTTTGTGCAGGTTTTGATGGCGGTGATGCCCGAAAGGGCATTCCAATGATCGGGAAATGATTAAATAAACCTTTGGATGACAATCCGAGAGGTAAATTCACATGGAAGAAACCCTCCCTACACATAAAGGACAAATACAGACAGTCATAAGCAGTAGTTAAGAAAATGAAGAATAGAAGGATTAGAAGGCTAATTCTAAATCAAACGATAAACATAGAAAATTAGCCATGAAGACAGTGATTAAAGGATGAAAGTCAAACGTTTAAAAGAAAAGAATGAATAAACAAACAGTCATAAAGCAGAGACAGAGGATAAAGATAGTGGGACAGAGTATAAAGGCTTAATCAAGTTTCAAAAGCCTGATAACTGAGTTTTATGATTAAACAAAGGCATATTAACCCAAGGACAGCTTCGAATGACTAAATCAACAAGCATTTACTCCTCCAAAGACCAAATTGCCACCTACAGCATGATTTCTTTTCATAAAGGCAATGGGCAGTTATTACACAGTCAGAGATATTTTGAAGCAGCTAAATAGTTATTGCAAAGTTATTTACAAAGCCTTTAAAGTCAAACATTTCACCTATTCTTACATAGAAGTTAATATAGAAGTTATTGAAACAGAGAAGTAGCTGCAGATACTCCTGCCTTAAGCCTTGCATGGTTTTCAAGGTTAGAAATGCACTTACTCTATAATAAATGATACTCAAACCCTATCTTGACCTCCACCTCCTCATTTGCAGCATAAATACTGCATCTGAACTCGTTGTATGGCAGAAATTTGATGACTTTTTGAAGTAGTACATAGTCTCTTGGAAGTTGAAGGAAAATTGATGTCTTGGATCTTGTGGATGCCCTGATTTGTTTGTTGATGGAGGAGGCTAGATCACTGGATCCCTGAGCTTGGCTGTTGGTGAAGTGCTTCTATCTGTTATTGTTATTTCCTATTTTCATTATGCTTTCATCTTTCTTTGTTACAATAGAGCAAAATTTTTAGACTAAGAAATGTCTTTTGAAAGCACCTTAGTTCTGTTTGCTCTACACTATCTTAATGTTTTCTTCTGCAAGGTCTGATTGAAGGATTCTTAACTTCCCTCCAGTTCCATCTAGCTTGTTATTTTAGAAATAATTCAATAGAGTATAACCAAGGAGTATCTCTTTTGGTAAGTCCATGTTCCTTTGAGTACGATTTGAGAGGTTATTTTTAAGGAATGATTTCAATAGAGTGAAACCAAGGAAATTAGTGGTGAGTCCATGCTCGTTTGAGTACAACTTGAGAATTGTCTCTGAAGCTTCTTTAAAGTATTCTTACTAGAGTCTAAACCAAGGAAGTCTATGGTGAGCCCTGTCCTTTGGACTGCCCCAAAAGGTTGCTTTAAAGATCCCTAGAGAGTTAGTCAAAAGCATATTAGATTATTTATGTTTGATCTTAGGCTACTCTTGTTGTTATCTTATATGTTTTCTTTATCTGAAAGTAGTCTTTTGATTGTTGGATTTTTGTCTTAAAGGTTTTCTTATTAAAATTTTATCCAAAGAAGTCTATGGTTTGCCCTGTCCTTTTGCTTGCTTCAAACAGTTACCTTGAAATATTTCTCTTGTTTAAAGTACATGATAAAGGATTCTTAATTTCCCTTTGTCCTACTTTTCATTCTTATCCTTAATGTTCATCTCATTATCCTAAAAAATTTGAATATCCACTGGCCAAGTTAGATTTTCCCTATGATACTCCCTGATCCTTTAATGAACTTATCATGACTTCCATTTGATTCCATTGCTCAATGACTTAGAGATTTCCTCATTCTACCTATGCTCTTTGATAATCGTGTCCAACCAAAACAAACAACAAAACCTTGTACTTAATAACTAGCCTAAAATCAACCCTTAAAAGCAAACAAGCACATATCCTTTGTAAAAAATCTGAGAGATCCCTCTCTGAGTCTAGGAAGGCTAGGTCCTAGAACTCTAAAGACTGGTTCAATGTTGCCTTGTCATTTGGTATGCCAATCTACCAAATCATAAGACTCCAACAGTTGCATGTGTGCAACCAGATAATGTCACAACCAATAGTTATCTTCCCTTTCACATAGAACTTAACTGGGTCTCCACTGGATTTGACATTCGTGCAGTTAATAATAGTAAATCATCAGTTGCATGTGAGGTCACTGATTGTGAATTAATTATTAATTAATTCACTTGATCTCTCGCTAGTGTATCCTCAGTTACAATTAACACAACTGAGTTTAACTCACTTAACTGAGCTAAATTACTTTACAACTTTCATAACTACACTTCCAAATTTGTTACAACTTTGAATCACTCAGTTACATCTAAGTCCACTTGCATGTCCCACCAACCAAACTCTTAACTCGAAATTCCTTTAGCTAACTGATTTGCCACTTCAAGTTAACTATTTCCAGGTGCTCATTGAGAATAGATTATTGTTTATTGTCCAACTAATATTAAGGGATAATAATTGTTGACATGCATCTATAAATCGAATTTTCTCATGCATCTATAAATAGACATCCGCCTAAAAATACCCTGAGGCTCCATCCTAGTGTAGGTGCTTAATTTTCACTCGGATCTTCTTGTTGAATCTCAACACTCCATGTATATATAATAGTGACTTCATTACTTCAACACTTTCCTTTTCTGGTAATGTTCTAATTTACTGATTCTAGAGCATACAATCTAGTTTTAGAATGTTTTGTATTCAATATCCATCTATGTATCACTCAATGACTTCATTACTTAGGCACTTTCCTTTACCTATAGTAACATGAATAACCATACGACGTATACATATACAAATACAAAATAGTTTTCATTTAAGTATTTGTACTTACCAAATTATTTTAATTTCATGGTTACCATTTGCTTTAGCTTTTCTTAAACAATCTAATTAATAAAAATTTACTCAAGTACTTATCTAAATTTCTAAAGGAAATAGGTTAAAGGCTTCCACGTTTCTCCCAACCTTGAATCAAATTTTCTCTTTTAGTTCCCCCAATCTCTACTCCTCTCAGTTTTTTAAAATCACTTCTTGAACCCCTTAGCAGCGTCTTGCTAAATCTCTGGGTTCCAAACAAATCTTTCTCTCCCCTTGGTCTTCTATTCAAAAGCAACCACCTTAATCTCCTAGAGTCTTTTTACAAGTCCACCTCATGACATTTATGTCAAGTAATGAACATAATTTGGTGGTCTCCCTCTCCCAAAATTTCTCTGGTTAATGGCAAAATGAGGTTTTTTTTTTTCTTCTTCTTCTTCTTTCTGGTTCTTGCCTCCTTATGGCCATAGTTGATTTAAATTGTTTCTTGACATTTTAGAGTTAAACTTACATGTTGACGTTTAACATATTTCCAATAAGATTAACAGACGCAAAATAATTTCTTGTTTTTAATTTAAAAATAAATAAATATTTACCCAATATTTGTTTGGTTATTTATTTCTCTTAACTTTTCAATCATAGTTTTAATATAAAATTTATATAATAAATTTACACCATTATTACACACTAATTATTGATATTTCGACATCCTTTTGATAGTTTCAATTAAATTATGGTAATGTGACATAATGTACTGGATAATAAAATTTTGAACTGTAAATCTTTTTTATATATCTCATAAATCTTTATTATATATCCCATTAGTATATGAACATTAAGAATTTGATATTAAATTTCCTTGTATCAATTTAAAAAAGAAAGTAAAAAATATTTATTATATTGTTAAATATAAAAATAAAATAAAGCAAAGAGCTACTATTTCCCAATTGTACTTTATGTACACATTTTGAGTTAAGTGAAGCATGTGGTTGAAGATCAAGTGAGAAGGTTTGGTCTCCCCAAATCTCAGGGTACAATGCTAGGCAGGGAAAAAAAATATACATTCTGACTTGCTTAGAGGAGACGACCAAAACAATTAGGAATGTTAGTTTTAAATCAACATATACTTCTAGGGCATGAGAGTTTTTCTCCTTTTCCTGTTCTAGGCTTGTTGACTCAATTTCGTTACGGACAGAAGTTTATGTTACAGCAAGGTCAATTGCTAAAGTATGTGAATGTGAACCATAACAAACAAGAATCCAAGTGCATCTCATCATACAACTATATATATATATCACACCAGTGATTGTAGTAGTTCATAAAATTGCCTTCTTTGGTTTCTTGAGCGTTCTTTGACCACACAGCCTTTGTATGAAAAGAAAATATCGTTCTCTATCTCCCTTAGGTGTTTGTATATCGCGAATTTTGGGTTTTGTTTGGGGGGCCTTGTTCTCCTATAATTCGAACCCATAAGTCGTTCTCTTTTCTGAACCAGTTTTCAGAATATGGCGAATGTATGTAGTGACGATTTTGTAATAATGAGGTGTAGCGTACTTCAGTTCTGTGTTTTTATTTCTGACATGCTGATTCATCTGCAGAAAACTGTGATGCGGTTGCATGTGAATGGTTGCTATAAATGCAAGAAGGTTGCCTTGCATTCTGTGGCGGAAATTGAAGGTAACTATTCATCATCCGTGTTCTTGGGATTTGAGTTTTTTTCAGTGGATGTTTACCACAGTTTGGGTTGTTGCAGGAATCGATTTTTTGTCATTCGATATCAAGGAGAGCACGCTGACTGTGATCGGAGACGCGGATCCTGTTTGCGTGGCCAATTTGCTGAGAAAGAAATTCAGGTGCGCTCAATTGCTTTTTGCTGGGCGAGTGCCGCCGCCACCTCCGCCTCCGCCTCCGCCACCTCCTTGTCCCAAACCGAAATGTTGTCTTGTGTGCATGCCACAGTGCCATCCTCCATGCTGGGCTTGTTCAAGCAGACCAGAAATACTGTGGCCACCATATTATGACCCTTGTGCAAATCCCAGTGAGGTATTGTATGTCTGGAACGAAAACGAACATGATTCTTGCCTCATGATGTAAAATTGACAGATATATATGTTAGGGATGCATTCTCATAGAGTTATCGATCGATGCCATAGAGACTATTATGTGGGAAGTTTTTGTTGGAATCTAATAAAAAGTTTCAAAAAATTAGATAGTTGGAGTATTTGAATTTTTTTAAGTGAAAATGGATTCAATATCATTAAAATTGTCTTGTTACTAAAAAGCAAACAAAAATATAACAACTATAATTCAAATTTTTAAAAAATTCTACCCAATTTTTTCATATTTTTGCCATAATTTCTGAATTATTTCTAAATGGTGAAGTGTCACGATTTCTATTCCGGAGAAAGGCTGATTCCATTGTTATCAATGTTATTATTACAGACGTTGGTGACCAGCAACCAAAATGGGACTCTTTAATGTAAGAATAATGAGCTCAGTTTCTCCTTTTCTTTATTTCTATGGATCAGTTTTCTATCAAATCATAAAATGTCATGCACCCAAAAATTCCAAAATTTTCCTTACACAGTTTTGAAGATGGGCATGTTTTGGTTGAGCATGTGAAAGTAATAGTTGATAGGAACTTTTGTAGATAAATGGAAAGATAGAAATTTGTAAAAAAATTGTGTCCAAGTGTTTATATATATATATATATATATATATATTTTTTTTTTTTCAAATATTATTTTAGATATATTTTTATTTATTATTTGTTTCAGAGATATTAAATTTTAAAGAGATAGACTTTTTCTCAATATTTTTTAATCTAAAAAGTGTTTCTATTTGAAAAGACTTAAGATGTAGTAGATGAAGACTTGCTTGGCCTAGTATTGAAAGATAAATAAGTGGAAAGGTACATTGTTTTAGCTATATTAGAGGATATTAAAAGGATAATGACTAACCAACATTTCTCCATCCATAGACTAGATGCAACGTTTTCTGCATGAATAGGCTCTATCCAAGACTCACCCATGTAAAGGGGCATCTCCATTGTAACACTCATATAGATTCACCTCCTCTTTGGAATGTGAGGGTACTAACTAGCATTTCTTCTTTTGACTCTCAATTGCTCTCAAGTCTTCTAGTATTGTTGGGTTCCACCTATGTTTTGTATTGTCTCTGTAGAATGCCATGTATTGTGTACTTGTGATGTCTGAGATAAGAATAGTTGGTGGATTCTCTTGAATTCCCATGAGGAAATGAGGATCCACACATATGACTAGATGTAACTACTATGTACCCTCAAGACATTATGATAATAGAAATTCTTTTAATTTACTAAAAAAATGGACTTAATTTTTTTTAATTATAATAGATGGATCCTTACTAATTTTTGTATATATGTATGTGTATTTGAGTGTCATGTTTCATTTTCATTTTTTGCATGGAAGGAATTATGCAACTTTTTATACTAAGAAACACACTATTATTATTTAAGGATGGGTGCACAGAGATGCTACACAATTTCATTGCAAGAGTATCTAACTTTTTTGGAAGGTCTATCCATTCCTAAAAGAACTCAAGTGATGTTGTTATTTTAAGTTTGACTCTTGTCCAGCCTCCACGTCCACTAAATGATGTGGAAAAATAATGCACACATGTTGTAGAAATTTATGGAACTCTGTGAAAATCATGTAGATTAATTTAATCACAATCATAATATCTCAGAACCCCTAATCCAATCAACAAACAAACCACACAACAAAGCAAAAAAAAATCATAAACCATGACACAAATTCCAATATGAAAACCGAACATAGAAATTATTTGAATAAATTAAACATATTGATTAGAGAACTTAGGTACAAAAGGGAACCATTATGAGTCTCATTAGCCAAATCCTTGGACAATATTATCACCCTGTTTTTATGGTGTGCATGGTCAATTAACTAATATCATCATTGAATTTAGGGCTAGGATGAGAGAATTGATGTTAGTAAATAACAAGTTAAAAAAATTAAATATCACCAAACAAATGATTGTCACTTTATTTAGTGACCCAAGAACCAATCAAACCACTAATGCTAGGAAGATACGTCTTTGCATGGATTGGTGCGCATTGAATCCATGGAAAGAAAATTTGATGAGTCATTGGCTTATGGCTTTTAATAATCCTCTTGTAATAATAGGGAGGTGCCATGATACTTCATTTAGAAAATTTGGGCCGAGTTCATAGTTGGTATCCATGTTTACTATTTTCGCATGAGTGAGTTCCATGGGGTTGGTCTTGGATCTTCCCATGATCAACCAAATGATTTGTTTAATCCATTTAGAGGGCCACTTCCAACTAAGTATACACCCAACAACCCCACCTTGCCCCCCACACACCCCACCCCTCCTTCGTCCCCCACAAAAAAAAAACGCACCTCAACTTTCAAATTTCCTTACTAACACTAGCAATGAGATAACATGGCTCACACATAGTCTATTGTAGCCTAGTTCATTTGTGGTGGCCTCCAAGTGAGATCCATCAAAGGAATCTCTTAGATCTTTAGGATTAGGTCCTTCGACTCCACATAGGTAGGTTCTTGTTCCTAGTTCGAGTCGAGTGGCACAAATTTTACGCTTTAATTGTGGGAATGCTTGCCATGGCCTGATGAATGATATTATGTATGAGTGATTTATGGATCATGTTAGTATAGTTTCCAATTGATGGTAAATCATTGGTTATAAATTTTATTGTTCAATTGAAAAAATTTCATTGTAACTTTAAAGTATTTGTTTCTAACATTTTCATTTTTGGGATGTACATATGCTACGAGACGATATGTTGCGATAGAGATGGGGATGATTTCTCAAAATGTTAATGTAGCCATGACTATGTAATTTTATATTGCGACACCTCACACAAAGGCATTTAAAACTCTTTATTTTTTTCTACTTCAATGATAACTTAACAATATTCAAAAATATGTTGTTTTTCAAATTTCCAAGTTGTTTGTGTGAAAATAATCTTAATTTTTTTTTTCTACATGTGTCCACTACTGAGTCGGAGCAACCATCTCTAGTTGGGAATACTAGATCATCTCCCATTGAGATAGTGTATGTTAGATTATAATTAATTTTAGTGACTTTCATTACCTTAATTTAGTTGAATTTGATGTTTTTTTTACTAATCAAACATATTAATAATGTCGAAGCAAGTTCCTTTCTTCCAAGCTCCTTCCCCTTCCATACCCACCCGAATACATCCTTCACTTGTCCAATTTCATCCACATTTCACGCTAATTACAACCATTGGGTGCCCCCACTCAAGCACATTTCATTCCAATTTCCTCCACTAAGGTGCTTACTCCTATTTTACAATTGGTGTAGGTGAATCACCTCTAACACCTAGTACATTTTCCTTTACACCCTTCCACCATGCCCACATCGATTGACCCTACACCACTCAATCATTAGAACCCTACTCTCGTCACAACCATTATTGTAGAAACGTGTATTACATACTATAGCTACACCTACAGTGGTTTCATCCAAGGTTATTGCAACTACACCCTACCCAACCCCCATCATTTCCTCGAAGTAATTTTTTCATCCCAATGATCCACCTTTAATTCATGCATTCACTATTGCAACAAAAAGTGTCACACTATAGCTACATCTATAGTTTTTTCATCTGTTATTGCTATAATTACATCCACCCCATCCCCACTATTGTCGTAGAGCATGTTGTCTAGCTAAGTACTCCACCTTCGAGCTAGTAACGAAAATAATTTCCATTGCCTCAAATATTCATGATGAGATGAATTATTTAAGTAAAATCTTATCAAGAACATGAGTTAAATTGATTTTGTACACATTTTTATTTTTTTCAAGTATTAATTGTATAATTATTGTAGGGATACATTGTTGAGAGGCTTGGAACACAAAGGAAGATAACCACCCAACCATTTACATTCATGTATAACGTGGTTTTTTATGTGAATTCTAATTATATTTGATTAAGTGTGTTAAATAATTAAGCTATTGGTAAATGAACTAATATGTTGTTGTTTCATTTTTAAATCCCAGAGAAGCATAGTACTCTGAGATGAAAGAAGGATTCAGGTTTCTCCATCTCAAAGAGGAGGAATATCAATTTTGGAAATGCACTCGGGAGTGCCAAGGGTAGAAATGGTGATTGGGAGAGAGATTTTGTACATTAGACACGATGTGGCCTTTTCAAAGAAATATTCTATTTTGTGTCGAGGGCACTCATTTCCATTATCTTGTTTTGGGCATGAGTCGCCATTATGTGTGTTGGAAATAATATTCCAATTTCTATGAAAAAAATTATTTGTACCAAAATTAATATAAATATATGGGTTTTGAATTGTGTATCATGGAATGTATTCTTTTCTTTACTGCATTGATGCTTAAATATGTCACTTATGGTAGGTATCTTACATGGCATGTCGACTATGCGTCTCACTTTGAATAGTACACTTATGCACATTTCTTGTGTAGCATCATTAGTTCATAAAATTAATAAATATATTTAGCAAAGATAACATCCCAAGGAATAGCTTAATAAAAGTTGGATCGAGTGAAACTCTCCAAACCCTTAATAGGTGATCCATCAAAATAAAAAACCTTAGCAAGCAACTATGTTTTTCAAATTCCAGAAAGATAACATTATCAAATTCCACATGGCTAGTGTTTTCAAATTGCATAAATTTACCATTTTTTAAATTCCAGGTTAATATACGTTGATGGATACTTCCAATTTGTGATACAAAACCAATATCATATGTTTACTTACATTGTCGAATTATGCACTCCAATTTGAAATCAATGTGTTTGTGTTTTCATGCCTAATTATTTTCATTTTTTGTTCTATTCTCTCCACCTCCTCATATATATGTTTACAATACATTCTTTTATAAGGAGAGACATCTTCACCTATTTTCAACATTGAGGATTTGTTCATAGAAATACGAAATTTGTGACATATATTTTCATATATTGCAACCACTATGCACATTGGTCAATTTAGATTTTGTGTGCTTCTTATGGTGTGTGAATTATGAGTATCATGTAACTATATTGGTTATGTGTCACTTATGATGCATCACTTATTGTTGGAAATATGATGCAGAGTGTTGTCCTTGATGGCAACCCACTAAATGAAGTTGAAGACATGAGATTGTTGGCATGTGTTGTCCTTGATGGCAATACACCTGATGAAGTTGTTCTTGACTTGATGGGCTTGGTAAATGATGTAAATCTGATATGAAATGATGTTTGATAGCAATATGAGGCTGAGTATTGTCCTGAGTGTTGTCCTTGAATGGCAACCAACTTGATGAAGATGATGGCAATTTACTGGATGAAGTTGTGCTTGATAGAATATGTCTTGATGAACTAAAACTGATGTATCTACAGTGAGTACAGAAAGCAATGAAGAAACGAATTCAGCATGTGTTAAATATATGATGAAAAGAGTATGTCTCTATGAATACGCGGATCTATCTAAGGGAAGTCGCGTATGCACGCGAACAAGAACGTTCCAAGTCGCGTATGGGCAAAAGCGCTCAAAAAGTGCAAATCCAGGGGCCCATGGTATTGAAGCCTCATGGTATTGGTTTGGCTCATGGTATTGAAAAAGGGGCCCGTGGTATTGAAGGCTCATGGTATTGTTTTGGCTCGTGGTATTGAAAAAGGATAAACCTATATAAGGAGAAGAAATTCATTGTGCAAATCATGAGTATGGGTGCAAGATGTCTGAGCTTGAATGAATACTTCTCTCTGAAGTAGATCTGAATGGAAAGGGTTACACTTGAAGATAAATCTAAGTGTATAATGCACCAATGATGAAGAAGGGGATCTAGATATGAAATGTGCTTGTATTTGCTAGATCTGTTTATGGAATGATTAGATCTGAATTGAGGCAAACATCTGTCTGAAGTGAAAGGGTAAATCTGAACTGAACATCTGATCTGAAGAAGTATGCTGCTCTATAATGATTGAAGATCTATACGCTACTTCGCCTCAGAGGAAGCGCGTATATACGCGGTTTCGCTGAAAATAAAGCGCGTATGCGCAATGAAATATATACAGAGGTATATGCTAGTTTGTGTGGACAGAAGCGCGTATATACGCGACATTAGTGAAAAGAAAGCGCGTATGCAAACTAGGGTTTGCTGAAGTCTGTGGTAAGAAATGTCTGATCTGTTCTGCTGGTTTACTGATATCCGCGGCTGAGTTATATGTATCCGTTTCATGGTTACTTATGCTTAAAAGTCCGAGAAAGCGTCTAGTTTGAAAATTATGATGAAACGTGGCCTACAAGTATTGTTCTACTGAAGTTGGTTGGATCCAAAGGTGAAAAGTGAGGAAACGTGGTCCAAGGTGGTGGCCGAGGGTTGTAGCCCCGCCGGTGGGGTCGTCTCCCTTCTCGGTGAGGCCGGTAAACGAGACCATGGGTCGTAGCCCCTTCATGCATAACGTGAACGAGAGCAGGGGGTTGTAGCTCCCTTCTAGGAGAGGCTGGTAAACGAGAGCAGGGGGTCAGAGCTCCCTTCCAGGAGAGGCTGGTAAATGAGCGCAGGTGGGTGCTTGCGTACTGGTATGAGTCTGCGCTAGTACATTGTTGTAAGATGTTTTCTTTATAATAAAATATTGAAGGCTGAGACAACGACACCAGTGGTTTTCTCCCGACTTGGGTTTCCACCTAAAATCCCGGTGTTCATGTGTGATGCTTATGTGTGATGGTTTATTCTGTTATTACTGCACATGTTTACTATTTATTGAACATCTAATGAATGAATGATGGAATGATATAAGTGAAGAATTATTGGCATAATTATATCTCTGTGTATACGCGAGTTTTATGAAGGATATCTGCGTGTATACGCTAGTTGGCTTCAAAAAAGTAGCGTATGGGTTTTAGAGTGTGAAAAAGTAAAAAGTTTGATAAAGTCCTAAATACTGATTCACCCCCCCCTCTTAGTATTTTTCCCAACAATTGGTATCAGAGGAGGTTTTTCTGTAGAAGCTTGATCGCTTGAAGGAGATCCGTCGCAATGGGAAGTCATGAAGGAGTAATGTCTCTAAAACCACCTTTATTCAATGGAAGCAATCTGATATTCTGGAAGGTACGAACAAAAGCATATCTGCAAAGTCTTGGTGCAGAAGTATGGGCAATCGTGGAAGAAGGCTATCAATATCCGGCAAGTATTCCTACTGATGCGACTGAAAGAAAGAAGTATGAAATCAATGCCAAATTAGTCAATGTCTTATTGGGAAGCATATGTTTGAACCAAAATTTGCAAAAGTGATGCAAACACATTCAGCAAAATAAATATGGGACAAAAATCATTCTAAGCTATGAAGGAGACACAAAGGTAAAAAGTGCAAAACTCAAACTTCCTTAGAATTGAATTTGAAAATTTGAAGATGCATAGTGATGAGAGTGTTGCCAATTCCCTTTTTCTTCTATTCAGATGATATTGTAAATCGAATGAGAAATTTGGGTGAAACCATAACCGATACTACTTTGGTGGAAAAAGTCTTAAGATCCTTGACTCCAAAATTTGACTCTAAAGTCTCCGCTATTGAAGAAAGGCAAGATCCGCAAACTCTTACTATTGTTCAATTACATGGGACTCTGACTGCTTTTGAAATGAGACAAGGAGGTCCTTCTCAAGTAAGAGAAGCTGCGTTTAAGGCTTCTACAAAAGGAAAAGAAAAGGAAGTTGTCAAAGAACTACTCTATATATCCGATGAAGAAGAAGCGAATTTCGTGAGATCACTCCAACTAGGTAATCGAAGCCTCAAAGGTAAGCTTCCCTTCAAATGTTTTGAGTGTGGAAAAGTTGGTCACTATGTCGCTAAATGTCCTTATAGAGAAAAACATGGTAAAGGGAAAAAAATTTGAAAAGAGAAAGAGTTATTATGCAAAAGAAGATGATGATGAAGTGTCCAAGTGGAAGATGAAGAAGATTCCGATCAAGATCTCTGATCAAGATCCGAAAGTGCTCATGGCTAAGAAGCAAAAGAAGAAGGCTACTCGAAACAAGAAGATACCTCAGAAATCATGTATAGAAAAAATTGAAGAAGATGAACCAAGTATTAATCATTGTTCTTGTCTCTTACTTAACTTCATGTGCAAAGATTATGATAGTGAAAGTGATAGTATGGACCTAGAAGAGACTGTCAAGATTAAAGATGAAGAAGATTCTGACCAAGCTCTACAAGTGCTCATGGCAAAGAAGCAAAAGAAGAAGGCTACTAAAAACGAGATATCTCAGAAAACATGTGCAGTAGAAAATGAAGAAGATGAAACAGGTATTGATTGTTGTTCTTGTGATGCACTTTCCTGTGCATGAAATGGTGAAGATAGTGAAAGTAAAGTTTTGGATCTAAAGGAAACTATCAAGAAAATTGAAGATCAACAAAGATCATTTAATAAAAGCGAAGCTATGTACAAAGAGATGATCTCTCAAATGGAAAAACAAATAGAAATGCTAAATGGACAGGTGGACAAGTATCAAATATTTCATACTTATGCATCCAATCGAATTAAAGAACTAGAAGCAGAAATCAACGATCTAAATGCAGATCTCAAAAAATCAAGCAAGAAGAATGAAGGACTTGAAGCTGCAATCATCTCTCTGCAGGCAGATCTTGAAGCATCAAGTAAGAAGAATGAGGAACCTCTACAAACATTTGAAAAGGAAGGCCTTGAAGCAGAAATCATCTCTCTCAAAGAAGATCTGGAAAAATCAAATAAGAGGAATGAAGAGCTGCAACAAACATGTGAAGAAAACAAAAATTGGTTGAAAGAAGAGATTCTAAATCTGAAGGATCAAGTAGAAGATGGAAGAAGGAAAGAAGAAAGCATGACAAAGCAATGTCAAGCCCTGGAGGTTGAGGTAAACATTCTCAAAGGTAAATTAGAAGAAAAGGTTAAACTTTTGAGGTTTCAAGATAGTACTAATATTTTGGACAATATTCTGAGTAATCAAAGGTCTCCCGCTATCAAACTTGGTCTTGGTTTCCATGAAACTGTTAAAGGAGAATCTAGCTCACAAGGAAGTGCTAAAAATTCAGAGGATGTCAATGCAAAACCTGAAGTGTTGAAAGAAACAAAAGGTCAACCAACAATGATGAAATCTCAAAGGAAATCAGTCAATAAAGTTGAATGCTTTAAATGTCATAATTATGAGCATGTTGCAGCAAATTGCAGGAGCAGATCATTTCAGCCTCAATCAAACAGTTCCTACATAGAAAGTTACTCTGGTTTCTTCAAGGGATATTGTTTTTCATGTAACAAGTATGGACATAAAGCAGCTGATTGTAAAAGGAGGAAGATTAGAAATACTCATTATGATTCTTATGCTTATTTCTCTGGACACATGAGATGTTATTTCTGTAACAAGTATGGACATGTAGAAAAGGAATGCAAGTTGAACAGATCTGAGAAAGTGGACAACTTTCAGCACACAGTTAAGAAGTTCAAGCAAGTTTGGAAAAAGATGGAGAACCGATCAGAAACGTAGGGAATTCTGACCCTACTGCAGTCATCCGCTTCAGACGCTGACTTTTCTTATTGACTGCAGGAATGATGTGGGATACATTATGAGATTTAGTAATGTATCATCACAAGGGGAGAAATGTATGATGAATCTCATAGTTGATTTGATCATTCTAGTTATGTTTACTTCTGACAGCGCATCTGATGTGGAAAAGACAGGTACATGAAGTACAAGTTCAGGGGGAGATGAAGGAATGTGAATAATTTCTATGCTTCACTTTCCATACGCGGGTTCTATTAACAAAAGTCGGGTATACACGCGAGTTCCAGCAGACACAGTCGCGTATGCATTAATGATAAGAGAATTTATCTGATAGCTGAAGATCTGGAGAAGAGGTCCAGGGGGAGCATCAGTTTGACTGCTGATGATTGCACTGTTAGCATTATTCTGGTTATACTCATAATAATGAAATGATACATGGGTTCTTGTGTTGAATATTATGGATGAAGCCTGGTTGCTTTATGATGAAGAGCATTCGTTGTTGAGATGAAAGTCTTATAATTCAGAAATGAGGACAGATCATGCAGAGATTGTTGCTAATAACTTACTGTTGAAGGTGTTTCAGATTGCACAAGTTAAGGAAGAGCACTGGTTTAGGGGGAGTAGCAGGTTGATGATTGCATTGTGGGCAATATGGTTGCTTATTCTTTGGTCTTTATGATACTCATGCTCAAATGATGATGACTTGGTACATGGATTATTATGATGAGACTTTGAGCCCTGGTTGTTGATAAGTATCTTTTGTACTCACACATGGATGAGTTGGATGTCATTTGATTCAGAAATAAATCATGCAGAGTTTGTTACTATGGTTGAGAGATCTTTTGACTACATATGTTACTTCATGTTAAATCTTGAAGATCATGGTGATGTTGGACCACATGGATAATTGCTTGACACCTATGTGAAGATGTTGTTCTGATATGAGAATCTCTCTTGGAGAGATTGTATTGATACTGCAAAGAATCTGAAGGCTTGGTTACTATTGTGCTGATGCTACAACCGTTGGATGACGCTTGAAGACACAACTACACTGTTCTATCTATCTGTAGTCCAGGGAAGCATTCAAATGTCTCAGAAAGAAGCTGAACACTGTCTTTGCCTCACAGAGAATCAGATCTGGTTGAAATTTAGAAGATGACATTTGATACACGGGTTTCCTGAAACACAGTCACGTATATATGCGAGTTCCTGCATAGAAAACCGCGTATGTCTGATTGCTGACAATTTTTGGTTGGAGTCAGCTCTCTTCAGCACAGCTGCAGTTCTGTTTGGTATATCTGATACTGTTTAGTATCTCTGGTGGTGTTCCAGTTCTCATAATTCTTTTTCTAATGATTTGATGAAGATGCCTTGATGATTTGTTGGTGAAAGTGTTCAGGATGCACAAACTAAGGGGGAGCCTTAGTCATTTGGAAAGGATGCTTGGATGCACAGATTTAGGGGGAGCATTAGCTTTGCTGAGTATAATGCATTATTGGCATTATGATGTCTCTGAAATATGTTCTTTGAAGTCTTTCTGGTGTTGGTTGTAAATGGTCATATTTGTAATTTGATGAAAAGGTCCTGTTGAGACCCATAATGTAAAATTGTAATATTCAGTCATGTAAGGACTTGTAAAATTTGTAAACCCACTTGGTTGGGTAGCTGAGTCAAATTTTGTAAACCCACTTGGTTGGGTAGTTGAGTCTCATATGTAAATCCACTTGGTTGGATACTTGATGTAAGTATGAGTCTTTGGTGATAGGAAGTTCATAGAGTCTTGTCTTTCATTGAAAATATGTTTGAAGATTCAGCATGAACTCAGGGGGAGCTTGGCCACTTCAGTACATTTCAGATCTGCAGAATGCTTCTTCCTCATGAAGGGAAAAGGGGGAGAGTGTGTTGGTTTTTGATCCGCCCTTTTCCCTTGATGTCAAAGGGGGAGAGTGACATGGTGTTTGAATGCAGATAAAGGTGTCAAAGAATTGGGAAAGTGACATGGTGTCAATGTACCTATCTGCTGTTGTAACCAAACACCATCATGGTTGCCATCAAGTCCAAAGGGGGAGATTGTTGGAAATATGATGAAGAGTGTTGTCCTTGATGGCAACCCACTGAATGAAGTTGAAGACATGAGATTGTTGGCATGTGTTGTCCTTGATGGCAATACACCTGATGAAGTTGTTCTTGACTTGATGGGCTTGGTAAATGATGTAAATCTGATATGAAATGATGTTTGATAGCAATATGAGGCTGAGTATTGTCCTGAGTGTTGTCCTTCAATGGCAACCAACTTGATGAAGATGATGGCAATTTACTGGATGAAGTTGTGCTTGATAGAATATGTCTTGATGAACTAAAACTGATGTATCTACAGTGAGTATAGAAAGCAATGAAGAAAGGAATTCAGCATGTGTTAAATATATGATGAAAAGAGTATGTCTCTATGAATACGCGGATCTGTCTAAGGGAATTCGCGTATGCATGCGGACAAGAACGTTCCAAGTCGCGTATGGGCAAAAGCGCTCAAAAAGTGCAAATCCAGGGGCCCGTGGTATTGAAGGCTCATGGTATTGGTTTGGCTCATGGTATTGAAAAAGGGGCCCGTGGTATTGAAGGCTCATGGTATTGTTTTGGCTCGTGGTATTGAAAAAGGATAAACCTATATAAGGAGAAGAAATTCATTGTGCAAATCATGAGTATGGGTGCAAGATGTCTGAGCTTGAATGAATACTTCTCTCTGAAGTAGATCTGAATGGAAAGGGTTACACTTGAAGATAAATCTGAGTGTATAATGCACCAATGATGAAGAAGGGGATCTAGATCTGAAATGTGCTTGTATTTGCTAGATTTGTTTATGGAATGATTAGATCTAAATTGAGGCGAACATCTGTCTGAAGTGAAAGGGTAAATCTGAACTGAATATCTGATCTAAAGAAGTATGCTGCTCTATAATGATTGAAGATCTATACGCTGACACAACAGAGGTGCCGCCAGAGCATACTGGCTTGAGACAGCAGACAAGCAAGCACGAAATATGTGGCTGTGAGGTGAGCTAGTTTGTGTGGACTAAGCGCAGAGCAGGTTAAGGACATCGTGAAAGGGAAGGCGCATGCTAGGCTCACAAGTCCGGTGGGTAAGAAATGTCTGATCTATTCTGGTGGTTTACTGATATCTGTCAGTGAGCTATATGTATCTGTTTCATGGTTGATTGTGCTTAAGAAGTATGGAAAGGGTCCAGCTTGAAAATATGATGAAATGTGGCCTGCAAGTGTTGTTCTATTGAAGTTGTTGGATCCAGTGTGAAAATTGATGAAACGTGGTCCAAGGTGGTGCTGAAGGTTGTAGCCTTCAGTCAGGGGGTCGTAGCTCCCTTCCAGGTGAGGCTGGTAAATGAGATCGGGGGGTCGTAACTCCCTTCCAGGTGAGGCTGGTAAACGAGATCGGGGGGTCGTAGCTCCCTTCCAGGAGAGGCTGGTAAACGAGTCAGGGGGTTGGAGCTCCCTTCCAGGAGAGGCTGGTAAACGAGCGCAGGTGGGTGCCTGCGTGCTGGTAGAGTCTGCACCAGCACATATGTTGTAAGATGTTTTCTCTATAATAAGATATTGAAGGCTGAGCAACTGCAGCGGTGGTTTTCTCCCGACTTGGGTTTCCACCTAAAAATCCTGGTGTTCATGTGTGATGCTTTGTGTGATGGTTTATTCTGTTCTTACTGCACATGTTTACCGTTTATAGAACATCTAATAAATGAATGATGGAATGATATAAGTGAAGAACTAATGGCATAATTAGATCTCTGTGTATACGCGAGTTTTATGAAGGATATCCGCGTGTATACGCTAGTTGGCTTCAGCAAAGTTGCGTATGGGTTTTAGAGCATGAAAAATTAAAAAGTTTCAGTTTGCCCTAAATACTGATTCACCCCCCCCCCCCCTCAGTATTTTTCCCAACACTTATGTGTATAAATGCATATGCCTTGATAGCCATCATTCATTACTTGTGTCCATCACTTATGTGTTGTTAGTTAAGGTGTGACACTTATTTTTGACACCTAATATGATGTATCATGGCTTAAGTGTGCAATTCCTTGGTGCAATGACATATAACTATGTCAGCTATGGTAGGTAATTTACATGGCATGTTGACTATGTGTCTCACTTTGAATACTATCACTTATACAGAAATTGATTATTGGGGATCAGTTAAAATTATGTCACTTATATGCATGTTTCTTTAAGTATGTCACTTATGGGAGTCTTCGATGGTATGTTGTGCATAAATTATTTATAATGGTCTAAACAACAAATTTTCATCCAAATAAAATTTCATGGCTGTATAATGTACATAAATATAATAAAAAAAGATAACATAACAAGGAAAGTGCATAAAGAGAAAGCTTATGTTGACTTCTCTAGACAAAATGAAGTTATCCACATTTTTCCTTAGCCATCAATTAATTTTTCCACACTTAGCCTTAGCCACCATAGCTTAATACAATTTGGCATAGGTGAGACTCTCCAAACCCTTTATAGGGCATCCAAAAAAATAGGAAACCTAAGCCGCCAAATATGCTTTGAAAAAAGATTATCGAATTCCACTTTACTAGGGTTTTTGAATTCAACAAGAATAGCATTTTCAAATTGCATAAAATTTTTTTTATTTTAATTTCCATGTCAATATATTTTAAATGGCACTGAATGTAATATTCCAAAATTTTCTGAAAATAATTTGGAATATTATTGTTTGCTAATTTCACCTAGGAGGATAATAAATGGGTAGGGAGACCCATGCATAATGAAATTCTCAATAAAATCCCTCATTGTATGAAAGGGGATCATCTTTGGAGCTGGTTTGCACACCCTCATGTGTGAACAGGGTTATTTGCAAGTGGACAAGGTCAAGTTTGACCAAGTCAACAGTGCTACCATAGGAGGAGTGGCTTACTTTGGAAGACAGCACAATGTGAATGAGGAAAGAGATATTTGGTGGAGGAAACCCTAATGGATGGGGCCCATGGAGAAAGAGCTTTCACTTGTTTAAAAGGAGGGCAAGTCAACCATTGTTTCTCATGCTTATATTATTCATCTCATTGTCTATTCAGACAATTGTGCATTCTTTGTTGTTTAGTAAGAGTTATCGGGGGAATTCCTGTTTAGTATTCCTTCTCCTTCTTGAGAGGCCTATTAAGGGATTGCATTGATTTTCCTCACATCCAGGCTTTAGGCCAAGCATCCTCCATCAAGATAGCATTATTTCTGCAGTAGAATAATGTTGTGTTGCTGGGTGTTGCAGTGAGGGTTCACTACACCACCTACATCATCTATTTTTCAGAGGAGGAGTCTCTCTTCCCTTTGGGAGATCAGATTGGAGGCATTCCGGAGCTTATTGCAGACTTTGGCATGAAGGCCAACTCTTTCCCTAGCCCTACAACATAGTTCCATCCAGTGACTGCATTATTTTGAGTGGAGCATTTGCAGTGGGGCTGTTGCAGATAGTTGGAGGGTGAGATATTTGGTGAGAGGATCATCCTTTCACTTGAAAGATCCATTGGAGGAGGCATATTCAGTTTTGGCATCATCTACAGCCATCTCCATCTAGTTCTATTTCTGAGTTGTAGCTGCTACCCAGCAACTCTGGCATTTTGTAGATTTTGTGTTTCATAGCCAATCCTTCCAGGATTGACATAAGGTAGCCTTTGGGTGTTGAAATCTTCACTCCCAATGTTGTATTGGGCCATATATTGATATATCTATTATTTGACATATGTAGCATGTAGTTTCTCTATAAAACTATGCTGTCATAGCTTGAGCAAACATGTGTAGCAGTGGTTTTATCATGTTTCTTGTACTCGTTTCTTGGGGCTGAGCATTGCTTATCTTGAGTGGAATTTTCCTTAAGATCTTGTATTCTATTGTTGTTGCTATTATTTAATAAGATGGCTATGGATTTCTCTCACATTTCTATGAGTTGAATTTTTATGTTGCTCCACTTACTGTTTTTGCATATTTCTGGGTCTCCAACATTAGAATATCTTGAGATATTCTCATTGTTGTAGAATTTTCCTAATTTGGAATATTATAGTGGTATCAGAGCATGATGTCTGGCTCAGCCGGTGGATCTAAACCATCATGCTATCGAGGAGAGAGAATATTAAGACTCCATTATATGGAGAGAAAAGGGAAGATAAGCTTACCAAGATTCTTCCAAGATTTGTACTGAGCATTCATGAAGAATTTGAGAAGATAAGGAGGGAGATTTGTATAGAATATCCAAGAGGGTTTGAAACTAATTCAGACTCTATATTTTCTTGTAGGGGATGTGAGCATGCAGCTACACCCCATGATGTATAGTGTGGTCACATGGCCAGATTTTCCATGAGAGGAGAAGAAGAAGGAGGAATGTCGAAGGAAGGAACTCTTAGTGGTTTCTTGCATGAGTATGAATCTCAAACTCGAGGGTTTAGAGATCATATTAATTTTCCAAATTTTTGCAAGATCATGGTGAGGAGGAGAAAGCAACATAATGACGATAGATTTCTTCTATCTGTCTTTGATGGTTCCCCTACTTGTTCAGCTAGGGCTTGGATAGAAGAGCTAGACACTTTTCTGCAGCAGCATCAAATTTCTGAAGATGAAGCCATCAGAATAGCAGCGCTGCACTTTGGAGGTAAGGTCTATGCATGGTGGTTATTCGAGTCATTTACTTTGAAAAATGCAAATACCTCTTCCTATGCAATGTTCATTAGAACTTTGATGAAGAGATTTGGTAGGAGAAATTCTGAAATACATGTGGAGGAAACAAACACATTCAAACAAACAAAACCCTTACATGTGATGGAGGAAACCATAGACTCAAAAAAACTTCAGAGAACCATGAAGGAGGCTGATATCTTGCATGATACTTTATTGGAGGCAAGACCTTCATCTTGCATTTTGGAACTAGGAGGAATAGAGATCCCTTTTCCAAAAGCGGATCCAAACATTGGAGGGTTGCCCAATCATGTTGAGGAAGCTGAGGGCAACAACGCTATCATTTCTAGAGTTGATCTAGTACCTCATGCAGAGTAAGGAGGAGCTCTTGCTCCCATTAGAGGGATTATTGCATATTTGCAAGGAAGTCCCTAGGATCTCATACATGGAGGTCCAAGAAAAATCAATGAGCAGCATGATTGTGCAGCATTGCAGCTGGAAGGAGGAGGAAGGGAGGAAGAGCAACATCATGTGATGAGAGGCACACACCCTTCTCTATTTCAAAGGACTAGTGCAAACAGGAGTCATATTTTATTGCGCTGTGAGAGCAAGGGCAAGGTGGCCCAACCATATGTACAGGCCACTCTTGACATTGATGTCTCACTGCATAGAGGCATTCCACCAAGGAGGCCACCAGATCTATCATTGATGAGTGACATTTTGTCTTTGGATTCACCGCTCTTGGATTTTGGAGAGGTGAAGAGTTTAGAGGAGAAATTTGGCATGGGGGGTGTCAAAGTAGCAGGTAGCAGCAGGAAGAGAGCTTCACATGCCAGATCACCAACATTGTCTCTTGAGAGGATTGATCCTTACTGGAGATCTTAGCTTTTAGTAGAGTACTCCAAGGATCTTGGTGCATGCATGATTCTAGATGACCTAGATAGAGATGATGAGTATGTGGTGGATGATATGTTCATCTATTCACATGGCAGAGTATTCTTGACTAGAGATTCTAGTCTCAAGGAGAACTTACTGCATGCAGCACATGAGGAATTCTTTTCCATGCATTGTGATGCATATCTTGCCTTGGAAAAGGAGTTCATTTGGGAGGGCATTCAGCAATACATACATTAGCATATGGAGAGATGCAGAGCCTGAATGATGATGGAGAGGATGTAACATCCACCTTCCTACTCATTGGGAGTAAGGGAGCATTTTCAGTTGAGCCATTTCAACTCAAGTCTTCTAGTGCATGATGAAGAATGTACAATTTCACCTTATGTTTTGTACTTCTTGTCTTTTTATGAGCAGCATATTGTACCAAGGAGGATTATTCCTTCTTGCATATTGTATCATGATGTACTTCAAGCCATTTGTAACATTGAGATTGGCTATCTCATTGGTGGTTTGTGGGGAAGACCACATGATTCTTGGTGTGCACCATTGGCACCAAATTGTACTTTCATATTTCTATCTTGTAAATGATTGTGGAAACAAACAAGTGGCTAGAAGAACACTTGTTTTTGTTTGATTTGATGCAAGAAAGGGGTGCATTATGCTGGTTCCTTTTGTGGGACCTTGATCCACTTTCCGGTTGTCATGCGACAACTTGTTTCTATTGGTTTTTGCTTCCATGTATTGCTGATATGTATATGTTCATGGGAGACTTTGATTGGAGAGTGGGCTTGAGATTGAGGATGCCCATTGGAAGCATGATTCTCCTTACTATACATGTTGTAAATTTCAGGAGGAACCATGGGCCAACCATGAATGCCACATTACATTTCCTTCCTTCTTGTGGGAGGAACCACATGAAGAATTTGGGGAGGCACTCCATGGATCATGAGGAGATGGAGGAGTTAGCACAGTCAACTCTTTTTCCTTTTAGGATGAGGGGAGACTCATCTATGAGCCACTCCATTTATATGAACAAAACATATGGTGAGAGTATTGTTGATTTGCATGATGATTTGTCTTTATATATGCATCTCTTAACCATATATGTGCAGGGATTTGCTCAAAGGAGGGATATTCTTCCTTCTAGATTTAATGGTCTACATAAGGCCATTATGGATGATCACTCCCTAATTAAATATGTGGAGGATATTTCTTGTGGAGAACATACTCACATTGCACATGACATCATTCACTTTATCCAGGAGATTGGGGCAGCAAGCAAATGGTGGGGAGGCCACCCATCATTTTATTTTCTATGGCAGTGGAGAGTCAAACTGCGTTGGCTACATTTGAGGGACCATTGTCCTTATCCTTTACTTCACATGGTAGCCAACATGATTCTCCTTATGGTTCCCTTGACTGATATTGCTAGAGCTTTTCTTGGGAGCATGATTGGAGGAGAGAAACATTTGGTGAATGTGTCCTTTGAGGGAAGAATTCCTCACACTCTTTTCACTACATGTTCTAAGGGGAACATGGGACATGATATGGTTACCTTAAAAACACATTTGTCACTTTGTGAGGTGAGCCATATGATAGAGGAGATTTCATATAATGATGACTTCCAACTCATCATATATGGAGGTACTTGGGCTAGCATGATTTGCAGTGTTAGAGGAGAGATATTTAGAGATCTAGTCTTCATCTTGCCACTTGAGGTCAAGTATTTTCCAGCCCAAGATCAACACTCTCTCTACACTTATCATGAGTGGAGAGATGGATAGCGTGGGGTAGGCTACATTGTCTATCATGAGCAGATTTTCATCCCACCTACCTTGTCGGAGCGAAAGGTGGAGGACAGTTTCCAGGAGTTGCCTAGTTGGAAGGTAACTCATTTTGTATGGATGATTGCATGGGGATGGAAGATCCACATGAGGAAGATGTTCCTCAACACACCATAGACTCCATGCCTTGAGATGAGACTTTCCAGTTCTGTCCTTGCAATTGCTTGAGGACATTCAACATTTGCGAGCGGAGGACTGTAACATTCCAAAATTTTCCGACAATAATTTGGAATATTAATTTTTGCTAATTTCACCTAGGAGGAGAATAAATGGGTAGGGAGACCCATGCATAATGAAATTCTCAATAAAATCCATTATAGTATGAAAGGGGATCATCTTTGGAGCTGGTTTGCACACCCTCATGTGTGAACAGGGTTATTTGCAAGTGGACAAGGTCAGGTTTGACCAAGTCAACATCACTGCCACAGGAGGAGTGGCTTACTTTCGAAGACAGTGCAGTGTGAATGAGGAAAGAGATATTTGGTGGAGGAAACCCTAATGGATGGGGCCCATGGAGAAAGAGCTTTCACTTGTTTAAAAGGAGGGCAAGGGAACTATTGTTTCTCATGCTTGTATTATTCATCTCATTGTCTATTCAGACAATTATGCATTCTTTGTTGTTTAGCAAGAGTTGTCGGGGGAATTTATATTTAGGATTCCTTCTCCTTCTTGAGAGGCCTCTTGAGGGATTTCACTAATTTTCCTCACATCCAGGCTTCAGGCCAAGCATCCTCCATCAAGACATCGTTATTTCTATAGCATAATAATGTTGTGTTGTTAGGTGTTGCAGTGAGGGTTCACTACACCACCTCCATCAGCTATTTTTCAGAGGACGAGTCTCTCTTCCCTTTGGGATATCAGATTTGAGGAATTATAGAGCTTATTTCAGACTTCGGCATGAAGGCCAACTCTTTCCCTAGCCCTACAACATAGTCCCATCTAGTGACTGCGTTATTTTGAGTGGAGCATTTGCAGTGGGGCTCTTACAGATAGTTTGAGGGTGAGATCTTTGGTGAGAGGATCAGCCTTTCACTTGAAAGATCCATTGGAGGAGGAATATTAAATTTGGGCATCATCTACAGCCATATCCATCTAGTTCTATTTCTGAATTGTAGCTGCTACCCAGCAACTCTGGCATTTTACAGATTTTGTGTTTCATAGCCAATCCTTCCAGGATTGACATAAGGTAGCCTTTGGGAGTTGAGATCTTCACTCCCAATGTTGTATTGGGCCATATATTGATATCTCTATGTATTTGACATATGTAGCATGTAGTTTCTCTATAAAATTGCGCTGTCATAGCTTGAGCAGACATGTGTAGCAGTGGTTTTATCATGTTTCTTGTACTTGTTTCTTGAGGCTAAGAATTGCTTATCTTGAGTAGAATTTTCGTTGAGATCTTGTATTCTATTGTTGTTGCTATTATTTAAAAATATGGCTATGGATTTCTCTCACATTTCTATGCACTGAATGTTGTTGCTGCTCCACTTATTGTGTTTGCATATTGCTGGGTCTCCAACATTAGAATATCTTGAGATATTCTCATTGTTGTAGCATTTTCATTCTTTGGAATATTACATTGAAAACATGCGATTGTAAGTCAATATCACTTTTTTACTTTGTTTGATTATGCACTCAAATTTGAGGTCACTATGTTGGTATATTTGCACCTCACTCCTGACATTTAACATTCTATTATTTTCACCTTCTCGTATTTATTATTACATTACATTTTTGCGGAAGGAGAGGCATATTTACCTCTTATCAACATTGAGTATTGGTTAATAGAAGGAATAATTTTGTTACATATCTTCTCATATATTGTATCCACTATGTACATTGTCTAATTTAGATTGTGTGTGTTGCATCTGGCATGTCAATTATGTGTTTCATGTAAGAATATTAATTATGCATCACTTATGGTCCATCACTTATGTGCATCGGTTAATATGTCTAGATGGTCATTGTTCATTTCTTATGTCCATGTTTTATGTGCATTGGTGCATTTGTCTAGATGGTCATTTTTCATTTCTTATGTCCATCATTTATGTATTTCTAGTTAATGTTTGTCACTTATAATTGACACCCAATATGGTGTACCATGGATCAAGTGTACATTTATTCAATTAAGTGATGCATAACTATGTCACTTATGGTAGGTACCTTACATGGAATGTCAACTATCTTAGATAGAATCCACCAAAATAAGAATCCTTAGCCAACAAATATGTTTTTCAAATTCCACAACTAACAATATAGTACCAAGGGGAAACGTATCCCTACATATTCTAAATATTTCAATTTTTGATCATGATACATACACATGTTGAAGAAAAGCTTCACATTTTATAATAAAATTCTTCATGAAATCACATACTCACAGCTCACGACCGAAAAATAAGGCCATAAGAAAAATATATAGCTTGAATTTGAAGGTGTGATAAGTAATAATGTTATCTTAACTTACCTAGAACTTCGCTAATGCAATACTTTTTCTTTACATACCAGTATATACTTAATAAGTGACATATTTGAAGCTTTTAATAACTTCTATCATCCTCCCAAATCCTTTCTCTTCACTTTCATGAATCCACCATCTCAATAATGAAAATCCATTGTACCTTGAGCATGTCTCACCAAACAAAATATTGGTTGAAAAAATTAATCATTAGGATTTCGACACATGTTGCTACAAAAACATTGTTTTGATGAAATTTGTGGTAGTATGGATGAGAAATCCTACAAAAAATAATCAAATAATCAAATTATGCATGTTATCTACAACAATATGTGTTACAATTTGTGCATATTCTAACATACCAATGTTTTCATTTTCAAATCTTTTCAACGGGTTCAATTCTATGTTCTCTTTATTGAATATCTCATGGAGTTATTTTTATTTCATATGAATGAAGTTATTAATGTGGGGTTGATGGAATTTACAACCTTTTTCTCAACCTTAGTGTAATTTTTTAATTGGATGAAGGTCTATTATTTTGATGCCAAAAAAATTGTACTAGTTACTTAACAACATTAATTAATGATCTAGAATGGATCATTATATTATTTTTCATCAATCGTGATGCATTTGGAGAGGAAAAAAATGGAGAAATAAGCTCATGAGACCATTTTTACTGGTGGGACCCAGTTTGGAAAAATGGTGTCTGAAACCATCCTGGAAATTTTTAAGGCATCAAACGATTATTTTTTGGGGTAAAATTTTGCCACTTAATGTCACACCTTTTCATGATGTTATACACACAAAGACATTTCCAAAGGCGCAAGAATCACGTCAATCTGTGTCTGTATGAGAATGTTTCTTTCATGCCCAAAAATTCATTTAGGGCCTCAATACAGATGGAGAAGTTCAAGATCCAAAAAATAGCTAAACATAGTAAATGGTGCTATAATTAAGGAAAATCAAAAACTAAAAGAAAAAATGGTGGGGCTCCAATTAGTGGAATAGAAGAGTGGCCACCAGTATCCACCTGGATCACTTTTGTGTGTGTTTGACATCATGAAGATCAAAATATTGCTCCATTTGTAGTATCCATGTTACCAAATCCTTACCATCAAACTTCCTCATATAGATATTTGGAATTTGGTGGGTCTTAAACCCAACATTGGAGTCTCTAAAATCATGATTGATATTCCTTTCATTCTCATCATGGGTTTCTTGGAATACCTTTTCACCTTAGGAATAATTTCTTATAGCAACCTTGTCAAACCTTTCTTCAAACCTTCCCTATTGCATTTTAAACCATTCATGCCTCATTTTAAACCATCCATGTCACAATTTAAATCATCCATTTCACCTTTTATTTCTCATTTTAAACCATTCATTTCCCCTTTTAGTTCATATTTGATTACTCTTTGTGAGAGAAAAAATGGTTGCACTTGATCCCATAACTTTGATATATCATGTTGCAATTCTTCCTCTTCATGCATAATATTATATATTTATGAGGGCTTAATGTATGTGGAATTTTTTTTTTTTTAGGAATTTGACAACCCGATACTGATAAACATGCTACAATATGCCCTTGGAATCACTTGAAACTGATTTTTCAAACAAAAGTTATCAAATTTAAAAATAAATACACACCTTTTTCTCTAGCGTATACACTTTTGTCATATATTACCCCTCTGAATCTTATTTCTAATTCCACAAGTCATACCAACATCGGATTCTTCAAGAAATACTGATGCCCAATCTCCCACGATGACCTGGTTATAGGCTAGTTCAGTAGAGATAATTTGTATGGGGTGCCACCTGTCACTATTTCAATCTTCATCTGTAAAAATGATACCCAAAACACTAAAATCAAATCCAATTTAGCCACTTTTTATGAAATTCAAATCCTATGCTCGAAGAGAAAGTTATGTTGATTTTCCCTGAGTCACATGTTTGAGATGGAATTATGGAGCCTACAAAAACCATAGCTTCCTTGGATCATATCTGTGAAACTATAGAAAACCAAGATCTGAAATTCATACAAGAGGTTCACAAATATTTAGGCACCACATGGTTGAAATTTCAACTTATGAATCTTCTTAGAAAAAATGTTATAGGGAAAATTCAAAGATGACATGTTTGAAGAAGCAAATCCCTAGAATTGAAAGCTCTGGTACCAAATGTTATGCAACCAGCTCAAAAAATAGAAAACATAGATAAATGACTTATAAAATAACCTCTTAGAGGATGAAATTTCCTTTACATTACATAAATGAATAATTCTTGGATGATACAAACGACAAGACCTCCTTTCTATATATAGGATTCTAAGGGGTCACAATATAATACGATGGGTGCACAGAGATGCTACCCAATTTTGGTGCAATAAGATCTAACTTTTTTGGAAGGCCCATCCATTCCTAAAAGCACACAAGTGATCTTGTTATTTTAGGTTCGACTATTGTCCAACCTCCACATCCGCTAAATGATGTGGAAAAATAATGCACAAGTGTTGTAGACATTTATGGAAATCTGCGAAAATCATGTAGATGTAGATTAATTTAATCAAAATCATCATATCTCAAAACCCCTAATCCAATCAACAAACAAACCCCACAACAAAGCAAAAAAAAATCATAAACCATGACACAAATTACAATATGAAAACCAAACATAGAAATCATTTGAATAAATTGATTAGAGAACTTAGGTACCAAAGGGAACCAACAGGAGTCTCATTGTCCAAATCCTTGGACAATATTATCACCCCCTTTAATGGTGTTCATGGTCGATTAACTAATATCATCATTGAATTTAGGGCTAGGATGAGAGAATTGATGTTAGTAAATAACAAGTTAAAAAATTAAATATCACCAAACAAATGATTGTCACTTTATTTAGTGACCCAAGAACCAATCAAACCACTAATCCTAGAAATATATGTATTTTCATGGATTGGTGTTCATTCAATCCATGGAAAGAAAATTTTATGAGTCATTGGCTTATTGATTTTAATAATCCTCCTTGTAATAATCGGGAGGTGTCATGATACTTCATTTGGAAAATTTGGGTCGCATTCATAGTTGGTATTTATGTTTACTATTTTCACATGAGTGAGTTCAATGGGGTTGTTCTTGGATCTTCCCATGATCAACCAACTGATTTGTGTAATCCATTTAGAGGGACACTAGCTGCTAAGTGTACACCCAAAAACCGCCCCTCCCTCCCCCACAAAAAAAACATCTCAACTTTCAGATTTCCTTACTAACACTACCAATGAGATAACATGGCTCACACATAGTCTACTGCAACATAGTTTATTTTTGGTATCCTTCAACTGAGATCCATCAAAGGAATCTCTTAGATATTTAGGAGTAGGTCCTTCGACTCCACGTAGGTAGGTTCTTGTTCCTAGTTTGAGTTGAGTGGCAAAACATTTACGCTTTAATTGTGGGAATGCTTTACATGGCCTAATGGATGATATTATCTAGGAGTGATTTATGGATCATGTTAGTACAGTTTCCAATTGATGCTAAATCATTGGTTATAAATTTGATTTTTTAATTGAAAAAATTTCATTGCAAATTTAAAGTACTTGTTTCTAACATTTTCTTTTTTGGGATGTACATATGCTACGAGATGATATGTTGCGATAGATATAGGGATGATTTCTCAAAATGTTAATGTAGCCATGACTGTGTAATTTTATATTGTAACACCTCACACAAAGGTATTTAAAACTCTCTATTTTTTTCTACTTCAATGATAACGTAACAATATTTAAAAATATGTTGTTTTTCAAATTTCCAAGTCATTTGCGAGAAATTAATCTTAATTTAATTTTGTTTCTACATGTGTCCACTGGATAGTCGGACCAACCATCTCTAGTTGGGATTAGTATATCATCTCCCATCGAGTTAGTATATGTTAGATTATAATTAATTTTATTGTGTCTTTCATTACCTTAATTCTGTTGAATTTGATATTTTTGTACTAATCAAACATATTAATAATGTCGATGCAAGTTCCTTTCTTCCAAGTTCCTTCCCCTTCCATACTCACCCAAATACATCCTTCACTTGTCCCATTTCATCCACATTTTATGCCAATTCCAACCATTGGGTGCCCCCACTCAAGCACATTCCATTCCAATTTCTTCCCCTAAGGTGATTGCTCTTATTGTACAATTGGTGGGGGTGTATCACCTTTAACACCTAGTACATTTTCCTTTACACCCTACCACCATTCCCATATCCATTGACCCTACACCACTCCATATTTATAACCCTACTCTCGTCATATCCACTATTGTAGAAACATGCATTACATACTATAGCTATACCTATAGTGGTTGCATCTAAGGTTATTGCAACTAAACCCTACCCAACCCCCATCATTTCCTCGAAGTAATTTTTTCATCCCAATGATCTACCTTTAATTCATGCATTCACTATTGCAACAACAAGTATCACATCTACTATAGCAACATCTATAGTGTCTTGATCTACTATTTCTATAATTACATCCACTCCACCCCCACTATTGCCTTAGAGAATGCTGTCTAGCCAAGTGCTCCACCTTCGAGCTAGTAATGGAAAGCATTTTCATTTCCTGAAATATTCATGATGAGATGAATTATTTAAGTAAAATTTAAGAACATGAGTTAAATTTATTTTGTACACATTGAGTTAAATTTATTTTGTATACATTTTTATTTTATTCAATTATTGATTGTATAATTATTGTAGGGATACATTGTTGAGAGACTTGGAAGACAAAGGAGGACAACCACCCAACCATTTACATTCATGTATTAGGTGATTTTTTATGTGAATTATAATTATATTTTATTAAGTGTGTTAAATAATTAAGCTATTGGTAAATGAACTAATATGTAGTCGTTTCATTTTTAAATCCCAGAGAAGCGTAGTACTCTGAGACCAAAGAAGGATTTAGGTTTCTCCATGTCAAAGAGGAGGAAGATCGATTCTGGAAATGCACTCAGGAGTGCCAAGGGTATAAATGGTGATTAGGAGAGTGATTTTGTACATTATCCATGATGTGGATTTTTCATAACAATATGCTATATTGTGTCTAGGGCACTCATTTCCATTATCGTGTTTTTGGGCATGAGTTGCCATTATGCGTGTTGGAAAGAAGACTCCATTCTCTATGAAAAAAAATATTTGGACAAAATTAAATATAAATATATGGGTTTTTAATTGTGTATCATGGCATGTATTCTTTTCTTTAGTGCATTGGTGCTTAAATATGTCACTTATCGTAGGTATCTTAAATGGCATGTCAACTATGCATCTCACTTTGAATAGTACATTTATGTAAATTTCTTGTGGAGCATCATTAGTTCATAAAATTAATAAATATATTGAGAAAAGATAACATCCCAAGGAATAGCTTAATACAAGTTGGATCCAATGAAGATCTCCAAACCCTTAATAGGGGATCCACAAAAATAAGAAACCTTAGCAAGCAACTATGCTTTTCAAATTCCAGAAAAATAACATTATCAAATTCCATATGATTAGTGTTTCAAAATTGCACAAATCTACCATTTTTCAAATTGCATGTTAATATATGTTGATGGATACTTCCAATTTGTGATACAAGGCCAATATCATATGTTTACTTACATTGTCGAATTATGCACTCAAATTTGTACTCAATGTGTTTTTGCTTTCATGCCTAATTATTTTCATTTTTCATTCTATTCTCTCCACCTCACCATATCTATGTTTACAATACACTCTTTTACAAAGAGATGCATCTTCACTTGTTTTCAACATTGAGGATTCGTTAATAGAAATCAAAAAATTGTGACATATATTTTCATATATTGCAACCACTATGTACATTGGTCAATTTAGATTGTGTGTGCTTATTATGTTGTTTGAATTATGGGTATCATGTAATAATATTGATTATGTGTCACTTATGATGCACCACTTATGTGTATAAATGCATATGCCTTGATAGCCATCATTCATTACTTGTGTACATCACTTATGTGTTTTTAGTTAAGGTGTGTCACTTATTTTTGACACCTACTATTTTGTATCATGACTTAAGTGTGCAATTCCTTGGTGCAATGACATATGACTATGTCAGTTATGGTAGATAATTTACATGGCATGTTGACTATGTGTCTCACTTTGAATACTATCAGTTATATGAAAATTTCTTATGGGGTATCAGTTAAAATTATGTCACTTACATGCATGTTTCTTTAAGTATGTCACTTATAGGAGTCTTTGATGGCGTGTTGTGTATAAATTAGTGATAATGGCATAAAAAAAAAATTCATCCAAATAAAATTTCATGGCTTTATAATGTACATAAATTTAATAAAAAAAGATAACATAACAAGGAAAGTGCATAAAGAGAAAGCTTATGTTGACTTCTCAAGACAAAATGAATTTATCTACATTTTTCCTTAGCCATCAATTAAGTTTTCCACACTTAGCCTTAGCCACCATAGCTAAATACAAGTTTGCATAGGTAATATTATCCAAACCCTTTATATGGCATCCACAAAGATAAGAAACCTAAGCCACCAACCATTCTTTTCAACTTCCAAAAAACTAACATTATCGAATTCCACTTTACTAGGGTTTTCAAATTCCAAATGAATAGTATTTTCAAATTGCATAAAACTATTTTTGTATTTTAATTTACATGTCAATATATATTAAATGGAATTGAAAACTTGTGATTCAAGGTCAGTATCACTTTTTTACTTTGTTTGATTATGAACTCAAATTTGAGGTCACTATGTTGGTATATTTTCACCTCACTCCTCACATTTCACCTTCTCGTATTTATTCTTACATTACATTTTTTCAGAAAGAGATACATCTTTACCTCTTCTCAAAGTTGAGGATTGGTTAATAGAAGGAATAATTTTGCTACACATATTCTCATATAGTGTAGCCACTATGTACATTGTTTAATTTAGATTGTGTGTGTTTTGTATGGTGTGTCAATTATGTGTTTCATGTAAGAATATTAATTATGTGTCACTTATGGTCCATCAGTTATGTGCATCAGTGCATATGTATATATGGTCATTGTGCATTGCTTATGTCCATCATTTATGTTCATTGGTGCATATGTATAGATGGTCATTTTTCATTACTTATGTTCATCATTTATGTATTTCTAGTTAATGTGTGTCACTTATGGTAGGTACCTTACAAGGAATGCCAACTATCTTAGATAGAATCCACCAAAATAAGAATCCTTAGCCAATAACTATGTTTTTCAAATTCCACAACTAAAAATATAGTACCAAGGGGAAAGGTATCGTTACATATTCTAAAAATTTCATTTTTGCATCATGCTACATACACATGTTGAGGAAAAGCTTCGCCTTTTATAATAAAATTATTCATGAAATCACATACTCACACCTGACAACAGAAAAATAAGGCCATAAGAAAAATATATAGCTTGAATTTGAAGGTGTGATAAGAAATAATGTTACCTTAACTTACCTAAAACTTCGCAAATGCAATATTTTCTCTTTACATACCACTATGTACTTGATAAGTGGCATATTCAAAGCTTTCACTAACTTCTATCATTCTCCCAATTCCTTTCTCTTCACTTTCATGAATGCACCATCTCAATAATGAAAATCCATTTCACCTTGAGTATGTCTCACCTAAACAAGATATTGGTTAACAAAATTAATCATTAGGATTTCGACACATGTTGCTACAAAAAAAAAATGTTTTGATGAAATTTGTGGTAGTATGGATGAGAAATCCTACAGAATTTTAGAATGTGAAACATGATGGATGTGTACATTTATGTCATAAAAATAATCAAATTATGCATGTTATCTACAACAATATGTGTTACAATATGTGCATATTCTAACATACCAATGTTTGTGTTTTCAAATCTTTTCCAAGGTTTCAATTCCATGTTCTCTTTATTGAATATCTCATGGAATAATTTTTATTTCATATGAATGAAGTTCTTAATGTGAGTTTGATGGAATTTACAACCCATTGAAGCCCTAGAATTCTGTTACAACAACATGGGGGATAACCACCCAGTCTAGACTTTAGAGGAGATCCTTTTCCATTTGGTGTAGTGACTCCAACTGGGGATAATGGGACCAGTTTCCCGAATAAAGAGACTGAAATGGTAATGGTAGGTTTTGGTACAATGTGAAATGATAAATGAATTTAAACTAATGAAATTAATCTATCTAAATAACAAAACATATGCATATACTTAACTTATTTTTTAAACTTAATCTATAACCCGAGCAAAATTACCATTGATGTGATCTAGAAAGATGTCTTACAGAAAAAGGTAATAAAGATCATTTAATTGCTGAAAGAGATGAAAATTATGTAAAATGAGTATCTTGACTAAATATTTAATCAAAATAATTATGGTTTTCAAGCTTTTGTGGTTATGAATTGATCAGGAAGAACCCGGATTTTCCACAGTGTCAGATAATATATGTTGACCTTTCGAATCTCCATGGAGGTCCATCTTCACGATGAATGAATGAAGAAATGAAAGAAGGACTAAGGGTAAATATATAGAGAGAAGATTATTTTTCTAAAGAGTCGACCAACAATAATATCAAGGAGATAATTAATTTATTTTTATTTTTATTTAAATTTAATGTTTATTTAAATTTAAAAATAATTAATAAATTAATCAATTCATTATAATGAATAAATTTGATTAATAATGATGTATGTATATAATAATAATATATCATAACTAATAATAAATAATACTACTATTTTTATTATTTATTTTAGAATTTTCTAATAATGGCTAATGATTATAAAATTCAAATCAAACTTTATTCCTAGAATTTAATAAATAAAATTAAATAATTTATATTAATTCCTAGAATTTCATTAATTCATCAATACTAATGGTGAATGTATATAATAATATCTAATAACTAATAATAAATAATATTACTTTAGATTTTTCAATTCTCAAAAAATAAAATCTGAATGTAACTTAATTCCTAGAATTTTAATAAGTAATATTAAATGATATATATTTTTTAATTCGTAGAATTTTAATAATTAATAGTTTGTGATTATAAAATCTAACTATCATTATAATTAGCTTATATTGTAAAACCCCAATTTATTTTTAATTTTAATTTTGTTTCTTAGTTAACTATCCAAAGATACTAATAATAATTATAATTTATTAATTAATTTAGTTTTAATTGGAAATCAATCAATTAATTAATTAATTATTTGACTTTATAATTTTTTAATTCTATATCAATGCTAGGTTATAAATCCCTAAACCCTAAAATATAATCGGAAAGACCAAACCTGAGGAACTATACCTGGGGGGTTGTCGAACTGGAGGAATAGATTTGATGAATTAGAGGACGCCAACAGTTACTGATCTCACAACCTCCATCTCTATTAAGGTTTTGAGGATGCTTTATAATCTCAACTGCCTCTCTAATTTTCCTTATCCGATAGTGGTCTTCTCTTGCAATGGTTCTGACACCCTCGAGATGTAAATGATGCTTAGTTTTTGTGGAGTGTTCAGCTAGGGCTGAGGTACATGATCTTTCATATTTAATATCAATGCCATGTTGTTTAAGTCCTTTCATTTCTTCATTCATTCATCCTGAAGATGGATCTCCATGGAGATTTGAAATTTCGACATATATTATCTGACACTGTGGAAAATCCAAGTTCTTCCTCATCAAAATAATTATGTGAAATATATCACATCTATCAATTACTTTATGTATATAATAAGGAATTGCAGCTGAAACATTATACAGAAGTGCATAAATGATAAATTGTAAGTCAGACTACATACATATCACAATATAAAAAGAAATTATTATAGATTCACAATAGAGACTTAATCATAAGATAAAAGTACCATATATGATAAGTTCTGCTCATGAAATCCACAATTTTGATCTTCTTCCCTTTAATTCAAACATAATTTAAGAGTACAAAAGTGCAACTTCAATAAAGAATATTCAATTTTCCAAAAAGCAGATCTTGTTCCATATATGTCATCAAAGGAATTCATAAAAGTATATAAGTGCAAGCTTTCACAAATTTTTCTTTGTTAAAATTATGAACCCTTCTCTAAATGCATGAGAAAGGTTTAAATACTAACCTAAATATGTGAAAATAGATTATTAAATAAAAAAATGAGGAGGTTTCAAACAACCTTCATCATAATAAGTAAACTAAACTATAATCTATAAAAAAATATAACAATATTTCTTCGGTGGGTTGATCTTCTTTCGTCATTTGATCTTTGAGCCGGCAGATATCCATCATTGGCTTCAACTTAGTTGGTTTTGTGATCTAGGATATGACATGGCCTTTAAACAGGGATTTGTGAGTGCTGAAAATGCTTTTCTAGTGAAATTGATTAAAAATTTCAGAGTCATGCACTCATGATGTGGTTTTATCAAGAAGTTCCGGTAATTTTCTTGATCTAACTTTCTTATCTGCTTCAAAGATTCTTCCTATGTCTCGTTGCTTTCTTTCCACTGTGTCTCCAATAGTTTGACATCTGGGATTTCTTCAGTTGTATATTATTTAATAATATTAGCATTCTGAAGTTGTCCATTAACAGACTCAATTATCTCATTTGCTAAGTTTGTTGCCTTTGACGTTGCTTTCTCTGCTTGTTTCAATTGCATATCCTAGTCTTTAAATAAAATATCTTTATGAAACTTGTAAACTTTCAGGAGATCGGGCTCCTTCCCTTTGTCAGATTCTTTCCATAAAATGAATTCAAAAATTTTCTTGTGAATATTTTCACATTCCAATCTTCTATTTTCCACTTGTTGAGTCAAGATTTTACTTGTTTCACAGTATGAATTGGTGGTTGAGATTTTCTGTCAAAAAGTTTCTTGTTTTTGTTTCAAATTTGTGTTCTGTTCAAGTGCCTCTTTTATGAACTATTATGTTTGAGGTTGGATTTTAAGATTATCCATTACTTCCTCTATCTGTGTATCCTTCTTAGAGATTTGTACTTGATGTTGAAACTTCAATCTTTCAAATTCATTCTCAAATTGTGTCATTTTCATCTCAACCTGTTTATTGGCATTATGTTTTTCCTGTTCGAGTTGTCTTTCCAGCTCTTGAACTCTATCTTCTCTCCGTCTGAGCAGAAGTTGCACTTATGCTACTTTATCCATCATGGAATTTGCATATGCCCCTGAAAATTGTGACAGTTTAGTTAGATGTTCTATTGCACAAACAAAAGTGTCTTTTGAGACAACATCCATTGATTCATTATTGAGAGTTTTCACTATTTCATCAACTCTTCTTCTTTTCTTCCTCTTTACTACTGCTTTGTGACTTGGACTATAGAAAACGTCCAATGGAGGTATTTCCTCAATATTTAAAATGATTTATTCTGTTGGGTAGGTCGAGATGATATCATGTTCTTGAAACTCTGGGATTTGCTGAAGTGCCACTGTTGTTTCTGCTAGATTCTGAGTTTTCTCAGGAGTTTGGAAACTTGTTGATCCTTCTAGATTAGGATTAAGTGGTGTCTGCAATGCTTGAGTAAAATTTATCCATTCTGTGCTAAAATTATTTTCTTGAGATTTCACTTTCTGCTCAAGTGTAGTTTGAACTTGCTGAAGTTGTTTTAAAGATGATTTTGATAATTCAGTTTCACCAATTCCTTCCTCAGTATGTATATCAATTCCTTTGATTACATCTTTAATTATCTTATCAGGGTTATCATTTTTACTTTCAGATTCATTATTAGAATGATCTGAACTTTGAGACTTGTGTTGTGAATGCTTTGAATCTTGAATTGATTTTTCCTGTGACTCATCCTCTGGCATATCTTTTGCTTCATCATCTAAACTGATACTAGGGGTTGGTTTTCTGATTTCTTCAATTATTAAAAACTCCAAAGGGACTATTTCCAACCTCTTGTCTATGTATTCATGAAAATATTTAAGGTCTGCTACACTAAGCTTATTGGATGCCATTTTTAATAAATCTGTAAATTTATCTGTCCCTTCAAATAAATCATCAAAAACATCCTTTTGATGCATGAAAGGTCTAAATTTAAGAGCATTGGTAAAATTTTGGACCACATTATTAGGACAATATTTTCTCCCTGGTATTAAAACCAAATTCAAAAAAGTAATGTTTGTAATTTCCTTTATTGTATGACCTACATCAAATAGAGTGAAGGTACCACACTATAATGGAAATGTAGGCCAAATGGATTTCTTAGAATCCATGAGCTGCTTGGTTATACCATTTACAAGTGTTTGATATGAAATTTATCTAGTCAGGATTTTATCTAGAACATAGTAGGGAAAAACATGCGGGGAGAAAGTCTCTCGAAAAATCTGACAGAAGTGAGTTATCTTCTCCAAACCATCTGGCCACAGGAAAAATATCTGCACTAGCCTCTTTATAAATTCTAGGAGATTTCTCATTAAAAATGGTTTGATGAATGGGAAAGATGACTCCATGACAAATATTATAGAAATGGGAATGAAATTCAGACTCCCATGGGGCTTTATGATAAATATGAATAGGTTTAGGGTCTTGGCTAGTCCATTTCCAACCCATAATAGGAAATTTCGAGCAGAAACATATAGTATCCATGATATATGCACTCATGTAAAAAGGTGGGATTGTTCTAGTCTAAAAGACCTTATTTGTCCTATAATCCATAATGGTTTTGGCCAAATTATTAGATAAAATATATTCCCAATTCGTGCTAGTATAATTGATGGCTGTGTCAATTAAGGGAACTGATTCAATGGAAAATTTAGTGGTATCATATCTAGAAAAAAAACTACATAACATTGCTACTACAAAACGATAGGGTGATGGAAATTGCGCTATTGGGTACATTCCAAGTTTGTCCCACTTTAATTTTCCTTAATATGCCTTCCATTCTTTCACCACCTTCACTGGGTCTTGATTCTTCTATGAAAACTTCTCGAGGAAATCTTAATCATAATCTTTTTGTGGCATGGGCAAATGGTACATTGTACGAAAATCCTCTAGTGTGAACGAACCCATGTTTTCCTGTTTGGAATTCCTGAACGTCTTGTCTACAATATTCAGATGGTCAATGACCTATTTTACCATATCAGTGTATGGTAAGATATTTGGCCTTGTAGCTATCCTATGTTAGAATGAACATGCAACTTCGAAGTAGGAAGGTTTTGATGAACTTCCTGCATCCGCCATTGCTACTTTCTTTAGCTCCCTTGGATTTTCTTCTTCAAATAGATTATACATGGATTCCCATGAAGAAATTCCACTGTCCTTATTGCACATAGTGTCTGAAAATAGTGGAGCGATTTCTGTAACTTTAGAGGTGGATGATTGGGCAACTGATTTTCCTTTATTTGTCATTTCAGTTGATATCGATTTCTCAGATAGTTTCCTGAATTCAAGTAAGACAAGTAAATTTAGAGTTGAGATGAAGAGCAAAGAGGAAGAAAGAAACATAGTTAAATCACCATAAATTAAAAATTCGGTGTTTTTATTTGAAACACGCTTTAGAAAGATATCGATCTTTTTGAGCCCCGTAACCATTGATTGTTGTTAATAACCCTTTAAACGATTACCAAATCCTTTACGTATTTTACACTATATGTCCAATAAAAAATATTTAAATCATTACATCTTATTAATGGACCAATTGATTAAGGATCACTTCAAGCGCTCTATTAATAAATGTTGTATCACAAATCACAGATTTTACAAGTATCAATACTATGTGTCTTAACCGTGAGTGTATGCGAAATGCGATCTGTGCAAATCTCACATCGCACTTTATCACGGTGGGTATAAATTTCATTTGGTTTGATGATGCGGGGTATAAGTTTCATTTGGTTTCATTTGGTTTGTTTGTTTATTGTTTTTTCGGGTTCGACTCATTGCAATTTCTTTTCAAATGATATAAGTTTGTCTTTTATGGAGGCGCAATACAATTTATAGTTATAATGGTTTTTCATTTTTTCAATGTGAATTTGCATATAATTCGAAAAAATTTTAGCTCTTATTGCAATTCACAAGGTTGACATATGTTCTAACTTTCTTATCTTGTGATTTTTTCGATTTTCACCAAGCGCGATGAAATCAAAGCTAAAAAGGTTCATGCCTTTTATTAATAAATTTTTTAAAACTTAACTCTAAGCAAAAAAAGGTTTCCTAAAATCCATTTGGTTTTTAAAGGGTGCCCATTTATTATTCATAAGCTAAATATACATTCAAATAAATGGGGGGGTTTTTCATAGCACAACAATTGGCAATTCACTAGGAGAACCAGTTATCTTTGATAATTTAAAAATCTCTATCTTTTTCAAAATAAAAATAGTTGAAGAAATGTAAATAACATGAAATTTAAAAATAATTAATATTTCTCTGAACCGTAAAACAAAATCACTTCATTATTATCCACTTGATATCCTCTTAAAGATTAAACTTCTTCTGTCTAAATCAATATTTACTAGGTTAAAAGATAAAGTAGAAGATTCTCTTTGCAAATTAGTTTGAAATATCCTCATTTGTCATAGGTAGAGCCTCTATTGCAATTAGGTATTAATAACCTTCGACAAGGTTACCTTTTAACCAATCAATGATTCAATATCCCATCCAAATAAGGATTCAGTCTTTAAAGATAAATCCTAAGTTATATATTTATTTTTCTTCTTTCCTCTTTTTATTTTTTATTTTTTCTACTTAAAAGTCATTGTCCTTGTTTAGTAGCCAAATAATAACAATTTCAATCATTGGTTGTAACTTAACTGAACAAGCTGCCTCATGATGAGACCCCTTGTCTTTTTATTAAAATAATCTCAATCCAATACCCTGTTTGGTATGCAGTTTTGGTAATGTCAGTTAGTTATTCCTCTATGAATATGGTAAGTAGGCTCGTGATGAGACCTCTTATCTTTTAAGCTTTTTTGAAAATTTGTTTCATAAGATAAGGCCTTAAAAAGAGGAAAGTTTATTGGATAGGGAGAGTCATTTAATCCTTAAAAGTTTCTCTATGACAATTTCAGAGTTAAAAATGATTTTCTGCAAAGAGTCTCTTACTTTCTTAAAGATAATTTTCTTGATTGATAATAGATCAAAATTATTTTATAAAGTTGTAGGATTTTCAAAGAAAAAATAACTTTGTGAAAAAACAATAAATTTTTCAGAGATCTAAAACCTTTTTATTTTTCTAATGTTATAAATACTTCTTTAATAGTCACTATTTATAAAAGGAGAAATAATAAAATATTCAAAGAAACTTTATATGTGAAGTCAATAGTTATACTATTTCAACTTTATTTTCCTATAAAAAAATAAAAACAATAATGTACAAGGGATATAAGAGGTTATCTTCTATGAAAAGTATTTCCTCAAAATCCGCCCATTTACAGGTAAGGTTTCTCTCCTTCCTGATAAATCTTGCAATAAAAATGTTAATGGGATGATTAACTCAGCAATCTAAAATGGTCCAAGACACATTCTTTGGAATTTGGTATGTTTACCTTTTTCCTCATGTTCTTTGCCCCACTTCAATACTAGGTCTCCTAGTTGAAATGATTTTGGGCTAACAGAATGTGCATCAAAGGAAATCTTAACTAACTACTGATGGTGGGCATATGTGATTTTGGATTTATTTCTTTCTTCTTCTAATTTGATAAGTTTTTCTTGCCTTAATTGCAAGGAAGAAGGAGTCTCTTCAATAAATTAGACTAGGGCTAGAGAAGGAATAGCTATGTTTTTGGGAAGAACAACTTCTTTCTCATAAACTAGACTAAATGGAGAAGTGATTATTTAGGCCTTCTTTGTAATCCGGTATGCCCAAAGAGAAAATGTTAAAGATTTGTGCCAATTCTTCTGACTTTGATTAACAATTCGTTTTATGATTCTAATGACATTTTTTTTTCTTGATTCTGCTAGACCATTTCCCTTAGGGTAATAATTAGCAGAATATTTTAAGTTTGAAACCTTTTTTAAGAAAAAATTATGTCATTGCATTGCCTAAGAAATAAGATGCATTATAAAACATTAAGGCAGTTGATAAACCAAATTTGGTAATAATAAATTGATCAATTAATTTAATGATGTTCTCACAATTAGTTACGTTTAGTGGAATTGCTTCCACCCATTTTGTAAAATAATTTGTTCTTGTAAGAATATATCTGTGTTTCTTTGAAGAGTGAGGAACGATATCACTTATTATGTCCAGTCCCCATTGTTCAAATGGTTGTTCAATGTTGGCTAGTTGTAATGCTAGTGCAAGTTTCCTTTCTCTTCCAATAGCAGTTTGACATGTTTTACATTTTCTTACGTATTGATGTGCATCTTTAAACAAGGTTGGCCAGTAATATCCAGAATGTAGAATTTTGTGAGCTGTTGTATCTCCTCCAAAGTGTCCACTAGCTAAACCATCATGTGTTTCTTGCAAAACATTTTCTGACTCAGATTTTTCTAGACATCTTAATAGAATAAAATCATAGTTTTTCGTGAATAAGATATCATTGATGATCTGATATTGTTTTTATTTTAATCTCAAGGATATTTTCTTTTTGTAATTAAGTTCCAGAGGAGCATATCCATTTTCTGAGTAAAAGATGAGATCAGCATATTGAAATTCTATATCATTGAGGCTTACCTCATAAATCTGTATATCATTACTTGGATCTTCTTCTATTGGTGAATCAGATGTTCCAGTCAGCATTCTGCAGAAACCTCTAACAATTTTAGTGGTCTAATTTCTACATCATATTCTTCTAAAGCAGTTACCCAGTCGGCTCTCTTTTCTCCCACTTCCCTATGCATCAATAATTGTCTTACTGCTGAAAATGGGACTATTATTTGTGTGAGTTTTCAGGAGAAGTGGCCTAAAATGTTTTACTGATTTGAAGACAAAAAATGCCTATTTTTCAACAACGGAATAATTCAATTTAGCACCCTGTAAAGTTTAACTCAAGAAAGCAATAGGTGCTTCAATCTGTTCTTCATTAAGTTGTGTCAAAATAGCTGCATAGGATGTTTCTAAGGCAAATGTATATAATACAAAATGTTTTGAATAGTAAGGAGTAACCAAAGAAGGAGCATTGATGATATTTTTCCTGATCAATTTCAATGATTCTCTTTCAATGTGACCCCATATAAAGATTTTTTTTTTCTTGATCATGGACTGTAAAGGAAAAACTATTTGTGAAAAATCAGGAACAAACCATTTTACAAAATTTATTTGACCTAAGAAAGACTGCATTAATTTCTTATTGTAGGGAAAAGGGATTTTCTCAAATTTTCTAATCCTTTCTGGATCAATATAAATACACTTTTTTTATACAATAAATCCTAAAAGCTTACCTTCACTCAAAGAAAAATTAAACTTCTTTGGATTTACTGAAATACCATACTTCATACATCTATCAAATATATGTTTAAGGTCATTCAAATGCATGTTTCTTTTCTTGGAATAAATAGTGATATCATCCACGTAAATTACAACAGAATTATTTATGACTCCTTTAAAGGCTATATCCATAGCTCTTTCAAATGTGGCACCTGCATTAATCAAACCAAAAATAATTTTCTGATAAGCATAATTTCCCCATTTCATTCTAAACGTAGTCTTCAATCTATCATAGGGATGTACTATGATTTGGTTATATCCTAGAAATCCATCAAGAAAAGACATAAGTTTAGAACCAAATGATGATTGCAGTACTTGTTGCATGGTTGGCAATGGGAAACTATCTTTCAGGCAAGCTTTGTTTAGATTTCTAAAATCTATGCATGTGAATATCACTATTCTTCTTTCTAACATGAACTATATTGGAAACCCATTTATAATGTCTAGCAGGAAAAATGATCTTGGCCTTGACAAGTTTGTTCAATTCAGACTTTATCTGGCTTTCAATATTTGGGTGAATTTTCCTGAGTTTCTACTAGACTGATTTTGCATTCAAGATCATAGGTATGGTGTGTTGTATTATAGAAGTACCATAAGTCTTGAGATCAGTATAATCCCAAGCGAATATTCCTTTGTATTTCTTCAATAATTGAATGAATGATGATATTTCATGAGAAGTTAAACCAAGACCTAAGTTATTTTTCTGTGGTTTGTCATCGATACCGATATTTACTAATTCAAATTTCAAAGTTGAACTTGAAATTTTAGCATTAGTCATCTTCTTGAATCTATCTTTAAGATCATAAAGATCTTCCAGCTTAACCACATATTTACGTATTGGATTTTCTTCACTGTTTTTCTTTAACTGAAGGTTATGTTCATTTTCATATAAGGTTTGATCTTCATATGATGTAATATTCCCAATTAGCTTCAAGCTAATTGGAATAATAAATTTTTCTTCAATTTTTTGTTCATGAATAAGTGTAAAAGGGAGGAATATAAAAACTTCTAAAAATAGTGAATAAATCAATGCCCCATGTGAAAAAGGCTAAATCTGGGCTACTTTAATAAAACACCCTTATGTGTGAAAGGGGTTGAGACTTTTGACTGGGTCAATAGGACCAAATCAAAAATGATGTTCAGATTCAATGAACCTCCTAGATGCACAGCGCAATTTTAGATGGAGGCCACACATGTGAAAGAAGCTAAATCATTGAAATGGTTTAGGGTTTTGCAAGATCTCAATATTATAAAAGGAAGGGGAGGATAACAAGAGAAGGGTTGTTGATGACCATTATTTCTAAAGAATATGTCTGTTTAGACATTTCTCATTCTCTTGGCTATTTAGCAGAGAATAGTGTTGTTTAGCACAAGGATCTCCTGTTTAGGAATCCTTCTCTTTCCTTGAGTAGCTCTTAGGAGGGACTTGTATTGCTTGTCCACTATCAGGCTTAAGGCCAAGCTTCTCCTTTCAACTAAAACTCAAATCCTGTTGAGGGTTAGGTTTTATTTGCAAGCTGCAGCAAGTGGAGGCTAGACCTATTCAGGTCTAGGCCAATCTAGTGCCCCTTTTCAGTGGGAGAGGCTTCAATCCCATTGGCAAGAGTGTTCTGGATCATTTGAGCTTCATATCTACGTCTTGGCATTAAGCCAAACAGTTCTTGAATCCTATAACACAGTCCCTCTTCCAGTACTGTGTTATCTGCAAAGAGGAAAGTTGCAGGGTGATTAGGCAAAGTTTCAGGAGTGATCTCTAGTGATGGGAATCTTCCTTTCACTATGGTGATCCATGGATTTTTGTTCTTATCCATGTTATATTCATATACGATTTGAATAATTCTGTATATGCTTCAGAAATTCTGAATAGATCTGTAGATCTGCTGCATAGAATCTCAGATCTACTCCATGTGCTTCATGATTTTCTTAAATCCTCAAGGGGAACATAAAGTAGAGACATTATAGTGTATGGATATGTCATAGATCTAAATTTTCATGCATTATTTTGATCTAGATCTAATTTGTAATCTACTGCTACAGTACACTCAATAAAACAACGTTGTTAAGCCTTTGCAGTCAATTCTATGTGTTGCAGCACCTCTTTTTGAGGGTTTCTTTCTGTACAAGTCTTCTATTTTCTGTTCTAAGACTCACGGGCTTCAATATAATTCTGATTTGCTGAAGTATATGACATTATTGAGCCTCCATATTGGCTTACTACTGCTACCTTGTTGAACTGCATTATTTCTGAATCAGTACTATTTAATCTTATTGCAGTCCCATTCTGGGACATTTTCCAAGTTGTACTAGGTGTGGGAGACTTGTTTAACCCACCTAGAAGGATTTGTTTCTGATCTCCTCTTGGATTCAGGTCTTAGATTTTCAAATCTAATGGATCCAAGGGTTGGTTTGCAATCCTGTCGCATACATTTCTGAAAAATGCATTTTCCAGACATCCCTTGGTAAGCAGTCCTATTTTGGGATATTACATATGACCCTTATGATGTGAAAAAATAAAAAATATCATAATCATCATTAAATACTCGCCAATTAGTGACATTATCAGGAATGGATTTTCTAACAATCAATTCAATGGAGAATCTATCAGGACTAAAATCTTTAGATGGTATGAGTTTTAATGCAACATAAACTAATAGATTAGCACTAGCATTTGCAATCTGGGAATAGAGGAAATATTGAATGCTAAAAAATGATCAGTGAGATTTTGAACTAATGTTTTCTAGTGTTTAAGGTGTCCAGAAAGGTAGTGGGTAGTGTTTCTTACCTGTTTAATAATGATTTTTGACTCTCCAAATACCTGCAAATATTTCACATGAAGACTAATTGCTTTATAAAATCCTTGTATCAATGCTTCATATTCTGCAGTATTATTTGTACACTTGAATTGTAATCTGGAAGATAACATGATATTTTCTCCTTATGGGCTAACTATAATACAACTAGCTCTTGAACCATCATTGGATTTGGTACCATCGAAGTACAAAGTCCAAAACAAATTTTTGACTATTGGTTTATTTACAAAATTTGTATATTTGGAAAGGTTTGTTTGTGAGAAGTTTTCAATCTTAGAAATGACAAAATTATCCAAGAAGGGTGATTCTTTAGCATTGAAATTCCCTAAAAGTGATACACTTCAGTCATTTCCAATAATATTGTTGGTAAATGCTATTGGCTCATTGTCACCTTCAAATTTGGTTAATGTATGCTTCATATGTTTTTCTCGATCAACTCGAATTTGATTTGGTTTTCCATTATAAGGTAACCACATATGAGACCAATCTATAGCAAAATATCCATGGATTTTTTCAGACCAATCTCTGCTAAAAATTAATCCATATAATTCTAGAATATCAGCCATTAAAATATCAATGATTTGACTGGCTTTCGGGTTTGAAGAAAGTCAGATACTCACTAAATTTATTTCCCTTGGGACTTAAACTTTGGTTCTGTCAAGTTCTACTATGTGAACAACAGATTTTTGAGGAGTGATATTCAATTTAGCACAAAATTTAAACGACATGATATTAGAAGAAGCTCTTGAATCAATCAAACAATTGTGAATATTCCTGTTGAAAATTTCATATATTAGAAGAAAAGGAGGTGCATGTGAATTAGACCTATTACCTATGAGAATTGAATCTGAAGGCTCAACCTTATTCGAAGAAGTAGAAGGTTTTCCTGAACTATTTGAAGCCTGAGATATAACAACAGTAGGTAATGGTAAAGCAGGAACTGCATTAAATTCTCTAAGAAATATATTATGTTGTTGTTTCAATTTGGTGAGTTCATGAAGTGAGATGTTTGCCTTTACTTTCTTCATATCTTCAACAATATTATATTCCATGGTGTCAGATACTACCAAGGTTTTTGATGTATATGGAGAATTTGTTGAAGGTGGACTAGACTGTGAAACCTTAGAAGCAATTTTCTTATTAGCTGATTTGTCTTTTGAAGCTGATTGTTTGGTCTCAATCTAGTCTCCTAAATTGAGCTCATTTAATTGTCAACCAGGGTTGGTAAAATGCTGAAGTGAAGTGTACTGTATGTACCTAGGTGTTTGTTTCTTAATGCGTTGTGTGTAGTGTTTTATGATGTTTTTGGTCTTTTGTGATGGTTTATGATGTTTTTGGTCTTTTGGTAGTTTTATGTTCACAAGGAAAATGACTAGGAAGCTAATAGAAAGGAGCTAATGATTAAAAACAGAGTGAAGCCTAATTGGTTGATGACAAATGATAAATGCAAATGCAATACTGAAACCGAATCAAATCTAAACTATGACTAAGAAGAAACAAAGCTTGATAATGAATTTTAAACAAATGATTCAAAACATAAACTCAACTTGTCAAATGCTTCCATCAAAGGTGTTTTGAGAGAGAGCTTGAGACATGGTCAATTAAGTATGCAAATCCTCTTATCTAAACAGTTAAACAACTAACTTATAATGACGCAACATTTTGTCCTTGGTTAGAGATTTGTTGAAGCATAATTGGAGTAAAACATTGATACCATCATAAGGTCTTTTACCCTAAGGCTAGCTCCTAACTCTATTCTGCCACTTAGTTTGATAACACTACACTTCACTCAAAGGTTAGAGATCTTTAAAATAGTCTTTTTAGGAAATGTTTGTTTGTAAGATGATCAGGAAGTTGCAGAAGTATTTCAGGCCTTAAAATGATATTGTCTTATGCTCATATGGTTATGAATCAATTATGAATTTTAGAACAAGAAGAGGTTTGTGAATAATGAAGGTTGTTTTGTTAAGTTTAACAACTGAAGTAATCTAATATGCAGTGAATGACAACTGAATGTGGAGTGCCAATGCAATGAGTGAAGCTAAAACTATACTTAAGATGTCACTAGTCTAAAACAGTGTTAAACTACAAGTCATTATCAAACTTAAAGCAAAACAACTGAACATGAGTTAAGTGCAATTAAACTCCGGAGTATCCTAACTATGCTATGCAAACATAAAGACTGAAAGCAATTAAAAACTAAGATATCATGGCTATCTCTCACTCATCATTATGATATTTTGGACAAGCATTTAAGAGCAAGAACAGCTATGGTACTTAGTGAAAACACACAACTAAAACGTTCAAGATCACAATCATGCTTAAGACAGTATAAAGATTTCTTGGAAGAGTTTCTTCTTGTGGAAGAGTATTTAGCATAAGTATAACTGTGATGGTGAACAAAAGAGATTACAATTAAATCCTACAATACTATAGCCATTTCCCATTCATTTTCATAATCTTTTGGAAGAGCTTCTTCTTTTGGAAGAGTTTTTAGGACAAGTTATAACTCTAGTAACCAATTAAAGCAACTACGAATTCAACTTAAAAAAAAACGTAAAGGCAGCTAGGATACTTATCTAAATTGCACAAATAAATCCGTGCAAGAGGCAGGGGCCCTCTACCACCTGACGGAATCTGATCCCAAATCAAATTAACGCTTTCAAAACAACACTGTCTCCTTCATTAAAAGAGGAATAACTTGAACAGAGCAATCTGCGTCTTCAAAAATGTAGCACAAAATCTAAGCAAAATCTAGAACAAAATCTAGCCTAGCTCTCGGCTTCCCAAGTGTTTATATAACAAATGTACATAACAAGGCTTGCAACAATTCCAGGGTCATTGTCTTTCCTTATCGAAATCACATTAGGACTCTTGAAGTGGCAACGTAAAAAGGAAAAGGACATCTGGACTGAGACAGTCCTAATAGAAGTCTGCCTTCCTAAATGTGTTCCCACGTATCAAAACCATATCCATAATTCGTTTCTTCCTTCATGGTGAGCAACGAACAATGTAGACATGACGTGGATTATGCCCATATGCGGTTTCTCTTGAGAGGCCACCTAGAACATACCCAAATGTGAAGACAGCTGTAGAATTTCCGGTTAGCTATGGAATGTCTGCATTCTGCAGCTAGTTCCGGTCAAAATGCATTACAATGGCAAAAATCACAAAACTTAGCAAGTTAGTCATGTAAATCATTATAAAATTAATTTTAACTAAATTCATTGATCGATTGGGTCTAGGATATCAATGGAAAAAGGAAAATGTGGTAAGTAAGATGAAAGGAAGTATAATTTTGAGGCTCAACATACCCCCACTGCTGTCTTCTTGCATGTCCTCATGCAAATTATCCTATAAACTCAGAGGCTTCTGCAAGAACATCTAATCCTCTCCTTCTCCTTTTCTTGGAAGCTAAAGATCTTCTGGGTTTTCTGATGACAAGTTTGAACCTTAGGTTGGTAAGTGCCCTGATTAGCTTCTTGTTCCTCTTCTTCAACTTGTCATTAGCCTTTTCCACTTTGTCTATATGTAGGGATAAGGTTGAGTTCATATCGGTTTTGAGCTTGACTTGTTCCTTCAAAATTTCATTCTCATTTTTGATGTGTCTATTAAGTATCTCCAGCTCGTACCTATCCCTTCTTAACACATCTATTTCGGAAAGTGGAGGACTAGGGGTTCTCTCTCTGCTCTCTGAAGCTTTCCTTTCCAAAGTTTCAACATAATCATAAACTTCTTGCTGAGCAGGGTCAATTTCAGGGGTTCCTTCATTAAAATCCTCTTCAACATCTTCTTCAATAGATGTTTCCTCATCCTCTATATTAATCACCCCTGTTTGTTTGATTTGAGTTTTCCTTAGTTTTCCCTTTAGTCTATGGCTTCTTCTTGGCTGAGAAGATCCCTCTCCTCTCTCTGTGGCAGATTTCTTGATTACCTTCTCTTTCTTAAGTTGTCTCTTTATTTGAGTCAACTTCTCTGAGATGATTTCCTCACTACTTTCTTGGACTGTTTTGTCAATTTCAATTTTTGAAGCTCTCCATTTTCTACTTCTCCTTGTAGGCTGTTGTTCAAGTGAGGGTTCTTTTGACTCTTCAAAATGATTTCTTATCAAGAAATTGTCCCATGTATCATTTTTTTTGGCTAAATGGTGTTCAATTAAAATTTTCACCAAGCCATGATGGTATAGAGTTGTCTCTAAAAATTGAACCCTTCTTTGAATACAGGAAGCCATCTTTTTCAAAATTTGAAGCAAGAAGTAGGGTAGGTTTAAGTCTTCCCCCAAAAAATGCAATATCAGTCTAATGTGATAAACATAAAATGTGCCATATCTACCCTCACATGTAATGAATTTTTGCAGAATAAGTAGTATGTTTCTCAATTTATTTTTCAATGCAGAACTTGGAATTCCTTTCTTAAATACAGTGACATCCATACCTGGTGATTTTAGAATTTTCTTCCACGATTCATGATGGAATTCTCTGTTTTTGAACCATCTCTCTCCATTTCTAAGCAATCCCATAGCTTCTGCAATGAAAACTTCATTGACTGTGAATTTAACACCCCCACTTCAACTTCAGCTCCTTGAAATGATCTTGCAAATGTTTTAGTGACTTCTTTGTGGAAGCCATTAAATTTCTCCAAAAATTGTAGCCATCCTGTCTGTTGCAACATTTCTTTACATTGAGGGTAGCCTTCTAGGTATTTTGTACCCACTGGTTCCGTTCTTACAATGAAACCCATAATTGCTTCTTCAATGTTCAGATTAATACTTTTTCTACCCTCTGAAACAATAACTTTCACCTTTGAATTGAAATGGCTTCAAGTTCTTAATGACAATGGCTTAAAACTTCGAAATGATATACCTCTGGTTGATAGTGACAATAGATTCAAACTTCGGACTGATATGCCTCTGGTTGACAATGAAAACAACTTCAAACTTCGAGCGGATATGCCTCTAGTTGACAATGAAACTTTGGATTGATATGCCTCTGGTTGACAGTGATAAATGGCTTCAAATTCCCACACTGCTACACCTCTGTCTCTCGGTGGTAAATGGCTTCAAATTCTCACGCTGCTATACCTTTGTCTCTTGGTAACAAATGGCTTCAAACTCTTCACTGCTATACCTCTGCATTTACAGTGATAATGCTCAATCTTTGCCCACGGTGATATTTCTTTGATATTCAAACTGATATACCCTTTTTCTCTGCTCTCGGTGGTAAGGATATCTCTGCTTGCGGAATGAAGTGCCGGCTACAGAATGGAGTGATGGAGGTAGTTACGAAATGAGGTAATGGAGTGAGGTGGAGGAAACGAATTAATGATTGAAAAGACGGCGGAGATTTTTACAACGGAAAATAAAATCATCATTGAATGATTTTGTTGGGTGACGTGAAGAATTCAAACACTTCGACCATTTGAACCGCTTAAATAATGTCGGGTATGGAATTTGAAATGAGAGATTTAATCCAAAGTTTGTGGAGGGTTTATTGGTCATGATCAATAAAAATAATTAAAACAACCTTTTCGAACAATTCATAACTAAAACTATGCTAAAATTTATGAAATGCCATTATAATCTAAACTTGTTACCTCTGCTTTTCATTTTATTTTTGTAGTATTTGTCTTCTTTGTTCACCTTTGGAAGAGTCTTCATAATTCTTCTTGATGTTTCTTATTCATGGATATTCTAGATCATTTTGTTGCAATTCTAATGTCTGTTGGTTGGTGCCTTCAGGATTTGTAGCTGCAGAATGACTGTCTGGCTGCAGAAAGGCTGATCAGCTGCAGAATGTCTGTTGAGCTGCAGAATGTACCTGTAGAGTATTTTAATCATGGAATGGAGTATTTTTGGAATATAGGTGAAATGTTATATTATATGAATGAAGATGGATGATGTGTTATGATATGTATGAAGTGGATGATGAGATGAAATGGATTCAGTTTATGAAATGGAGTGGAAGAACATAAGAACTGCCCTGCAATCCATGACATGTTTTATTCATTTACAGCAAGACATCAAACTTTAAATTTTGACATGAAAATGAGATGGATGGAGTATGGAATGAGATGAATGAAATATGGAATGAAGTAGAGTATGAATGAATGAATGAAATGGAATATAGATGGATAACTGAATGAAGTGAAATGAAATGAGATGGATCATAAGCACTATGGATCTGAACTTATGATTTTGTAACAGCTGCTTGCAAAAACAAAATGGGAAAAGTTAGAGTGTCAGAGAGACTCTGATTTTCACCCTATCTTTTCTGTATAAACATGCCAATCTATGATTGGTTTTCATGTTTATACCTTTATTTTTTATTTTTTATTTTTTTATTTATTTTATTTTTATTTTTTATTTTTATTTTTACTTTTTCAAAAGAGAAATACTTCAGAAAATTTAATCAAGTTGATGAAGAAGAAAAATTCTTCTTCATTAACTTCACATCACTGCTTTCTTGGAACTTCTTGAAAAATTCTTCTCTTGAGAGTGGTTTGTGATACAGCTTCAATCTATGACCATTCACAAGAAAAGTGACCTCTTCTTCATCTATAGTTCTGATTTTTACTGCCCCATTATCAAAAATTTTAACAATTTCATATGGCCCAGGCCAATGTGTCTGAAATTTTCCTTGAAAATCCTTGAATTTTGAATCAAACAATAGAGCCCAGTCACCTTCTTTGAATTTCTTCTCTTTGATGTACTTGTCATACCATCTAGCCCTTTGCTGTTGGACTAGACTTGTTTTCTGAACTGCATCTTGTCTGATCTCATCCAATTCATTGATTTGCTCCAGTCTATGCTTTTGTGCCTCCGTTAAATCAAGTCCTAGCTGAACTGCCATTTTGAAAGTTTGAATTTGGAACTCTATGGGAAAAAAAACTTGCTTTCCATAAACAAGCTCATAAGGAGTATGGCCTGTTGTGTTTCTCCATGTAGTTCTATAGGCCCACAAGGCTTCAGGAAGCCTATCTACCCAATCTCTTCTATGTAAATGAACAGTCTTTGTTAGGATTTCTTCAATGACCTTATTAGTAGATTCCACTTGACCATTTGCTTGTGGATGATAAGGAGTAGATTTTCTATGCCTGATTTTGTACCTCTCCATCATTTGCTCCACTAGCCTTGATGTAAATTGAGCTCCTTGATCTGTAACAATTTCCCTTGGGACACAAAAACGAGTAAAAATATCCTCAAAAAGAAAAGTAACTACAGATGCTTCATTAGCAACAAGTAATGGCTTGGCTTCTACCCATTTGGTAACATAATCAGTGCAAACTAATATATATCTCTTTTGTCTTGATGGAGGACTAATAGGTCCTAAAAAATCCAAAGCCCATTTTTCAAAAGGTTCAATATGTACCTGAGGTTGTAATGGCATCTCACCTGAAGGAGAAGGTTTCCCTACCCTTTGGCAACTGTCACACCTTTTGACATACTCTTTAGCATCTTTAAATAAGGATGGCCAATAATATCCTAAATTAAGGATCTTATAGGCTGTCCTCTTATCTGCAAAGTGTCTGACACAAGGTTCATCATGACATGCCTTGAGAATCTCAGGCATCTCATCTTCACGAACACACTTTCTAATGATCAAATCTGGACCTGTCTTGTACAACTCATTAGCAACCCATGAATATTTTGCACTATCACAAATGATTTTTCTTTTATCCCTTGCATTCATAATTGAAGGAAATTTTCCTGAAACTAAATAATTAGCAATATCAGCAAACCATGGAGTTTGAGTAGAGATTGTAAAAAGATATTCATCAGGAAATTGATCTTCAACTGGAGTGTCATCTTTGATATTTTGGAGTCTAGATAGGAAATCAGCTACTGTGTTTTGTTTTCCAGGCCTATCTAGAATATTAATGTTGAATTCTTGTAAGAGAAATAACCATCTTATAACTCTGCCATTAGTGATTGATTTGTTCATTAGGTATCTAATTGCAGAATGATCAGTGTGAATAAAAGTTTCATAGCCTATTATATAGTGTCTAAATTTGTTTATGGCATGAACAACAGCTAAAAACTCTTTTTCAGTTACAGTATAGTTTAACTCTACAGGAGTCAAATTTTTACTAATATAATAGATGGCATAGGGAATTAAATCTTTTTGTCCCAATACTGCTCCTAGAGCTGTATCGGAAGCATCTGTCGAGATATGAAAAGGTAACTTCCAGTTAGGTCCCCTTAATATAGGTGCTTCAAAAATTTTGGTTTTCAGGGTTTCAAAAGCTAACTGGCAATCAGAAGTCCACTTGAATTCACAATATTTGGTAAGTAATTTGAAGAGTGGAGATGCTATCTTAGTGAAGTTTTCTATAAATCTCCGATAATACCCTGTAAATCCTAGAAAACTTCTAACATCTCTTTGAAAACTTGGAATAGATAGGTTAGAGATGACTTGAACTTTTGACTCATCAACTCTAATCCCATCCCCTGAAATATGGTGCCCTAAAACAATACCTTCAGTAAACATCATAAAACATTTTTCATGACTAATTGAAAGGTTTGCTTCTTGAAATATTTTTAAGACTTTTTCCAAGTTTTCTAAAGCCTCTTCAAATGTGTTCCCATAAACTGTGAAATCATCCATGTACACCTCTACACAGTCATGTATTAGATCCGAAAAAATTCCTAATACTGCCCTTTGGAATGTTGCAGGTGCATTGCATAATCCAAATGGCAATACTCGGTAAGCATAGGTACCCCAAGGACAGGTGAATGTGGTTTTGTCTTGGTCTTCAAGTGCTACTTGGATTTGATTGTAACTACTAAACCCATCTAGGAATGAGAAGTACTTTTTGCCAGCTAATGTATCTAATACTTGATCTATGAAAGGTAAGGGAAAATGGTCTTTAAGAGTAGCTTTATTTAGTTCTCGGTAGTCAACACACACCCTCCATTTTCTATTTTTCTTTGGCACAATTACCAAAGGAGAAACCCACTGACTATCTGAAATAGGATAGATAAAATTAACATTTAACAATTTTTGCAATTCTTCTTTAACAATTTCCGTAAGATTTGGATTCATCCGTCTTTGAGGCTGTCTGATTGGTCTGCAATTTGCCTCTATATAGATGTGATGAGTACAAGTCTTGCGGCTTATCCCTTTCATGTCAGTGTACTCCCATGCATATGCAGAAGAATGTCTCTCTAATACTTTTATTAACTCTTCTTGTTGAGATTTTTCTAGGTTCTTGTTTATGTTCAAAGTTTTGCCTGGAAAAATCTCACTTGTAGAGCTGCCAAATTTGTCCATAGAATGAAGAGATATCTGCCTAGATGACAAAAATTCAATATTGGATCCCTCCTTAAATGATTCATGTTTGTCTTCTGGAGAGGATTCAAAGCTTTCTAGAGTATTCAGAATTTGATTATCTTCACTAATTTCTGAAATTGTGAAGAGTGGTTGTAAATATTCTTCATCCTCTATCCATTGAGTGCCATCTAGATCTGTAATTGTCCTAGCTGGAGGATATAAAGTGAATTTCTTAGTTGAACCACCATCAGAAATATACATATCACCGGACCTACAACTAATAAAATCATCAGCTGTAGCCAACCAAGGTCTTCCTAATATAACAGGATGGCCTCCTAGATTATTCTTAGGAGTTAGGATCATGAAATCCACAGGGTATTCCCAAGAATCTAGGGACACTGGAATGTCTTCTATTACCCCATCTGGTTTGATCACATATCTATATGCTAATTGTAATAGTGTGGGTGTAAAGAGAAGATTAGGAAGTTTCAGTTTGTCCATGATTTTTCTACTCATGATATTTATTGCTACTCCTAAATCAATGAGTGTGTTTTGAATTTCAATTCCATTGATGTGAATTTTGACAACTGGATTTCCTGGGTCAAGATACTTTGGAGTAGCAATCGTGCCCATCATAATGTCTGGTATTTGTCCTACCAGTTGAATTTTCTTTGTTTCTCTTATTCTTTTTCTTGTTGTCTTCATACTCAACTCCTTTATTGTTTTGGCTAAAATTGAGATTTCTTTGATAGCTTGTAATAATGGAATTTTAATGCAAACATTTCTCATCTCATCTAAGAAATCATAATTAGGTACCATGATTTTTTTTTCTACACCTCTATCAATTTGTAATCTTTCCGGAAAGGGAGGTATAGAAGTAGATGTAGATGGTTGCTCTAATACAGGAGTTGGATTTATTGGATCTTTTTGTTTTAGTTTTTCAGTGTTTGGGTCTTGAAAGGATGTGTCTTCCTCAAGACTTTTATTCACCCGTAGGGAGTCTTCCTCGGAATTATCTTGTTCTTGTATGATCACAGAAGGTTTCTTCTTTTCAAGTATTCTTCCAGACCTCAGTTGAACATCACTAAGGTCTAAAGGAGTAATTAAATAAGTTGGAAATTGTTGGCCTTCTATCATGTATGTATTCTGAGGGTTCTTATTATTGGGGTTTGGTATGGGTTGAGAAGGCAATTGATTTGATTTTTGAGGGAATGGTAATGAAAGTGATTGATTTTGAAATTATTGGTTTTGATGATGTTGTTGAGGATTTTGTTGAAAATTTTGTTGAAGATTTTGAGGAAAAATTTGTTGAGGATTTTGAGGATAAAAATGTGGGTATGGTGGATAGGATGGGGGATACTGATAGTATGGAGAGTATCTTCCATAGGGACTTTGTGTTCCTTGTGCCCAGGATTGAGATTGATTTTGAAATTGGGGCCAAGGTTGCTGCCAAGAATTCCAAGGTGGAGGTTGATTATATATTTGATCATGGAATCCTTGTGTTTGAGGTCCCTGCCAAGGCCTTCTAGATACAAAATTGAGAGACTCTGTGGAATCTGTAGGAGTTTCCTCCTGAAAGACAGCTTTGAGACCAGGAAGAGAAGGAAAATTTTTGGTCTCATGTTTTTCAGAACAAATGACACAGGTTTCTACAACTTTTACATCCAAAGGACACTCTCTCAAGGCATGTTTCTTTCTACATTTGGGACAAAAGATTGCCAAGGCATCAGATTCATCCTTTTTCTTGTTTTGTATCTTGAGGGTGTCTATTTTTTCACTAAGACTCCCTAATATTTAAAATTTAAAATCATCAAGCATGTGACCTATTTCTGATCTACTTACTGTCCCAGAAGCAGACTTACTTGCCCTTGCAAGAGCAGGATCTCTTGGACCTTTGACAGTTTTAGATTTCCCTCTTGAAAGGTTGATACATAACTCGGATATTTCAGGTAATGTGAGCTGTGATATATCCCCTTTTCCCATCATGTTAAGGATATCCAACCATTCATCCCTAATTGTTTTCAACAAAAGAGCTTTTAAGGTGTCTTGATCTAGGTTTTCCATTTTTGCTCTTTTGATATTGTAATTAAATCTTTCCAACAAATCTTCCAAATTTTCATCTTCTTTTTGTAACATCTTGAACACTTCTTCCTTATGATTAATCGGCATACAATAATCCAAATATCTCTCTAGAAATGCTTGTTTCATGTCTTCCCATGTTCTAATAGAACTGCTGATCAGACTCATAAACCACTTCAATGCTGCTCCCTTCAAAGTTGAAGGAAATAATTTCAGTTTTTGAGCATCTTGTAAGTAGTCATAGTTCTACACAGCACTTCAAATTCGAATAAGAAGGTTTCAGGATCTTCAATTTTAAGTCCATAGAAGTTTGGAAGGACAGAGGGTGAAATTTTTTTCATGGTTGTATTGGTTTCTTCATCAATTATAGGGAACCCAAAATAGCTTCCTATTCTACCTCTTCCTCCATCTGCACCTCTACCTCCTTCTCCTCTACCTCTACCTCTACCTCCAAATAGTGTGTGTTCTCCATTAAAAACTCCTCCTCCTCCTTCTTCTGCCATGGTTGACTCTCCTGTGGAAGTGGAAAGATTTATGTCCCTACCAGGAGTCTTTAGATCTTTTTCTATGGCAAGTTCAGTGGATGAAGTGGAAGGTTTCTCTAATGGGATATCTGATTTCAGGTCTTCTAGAAGTCCAGGATCAGTAAAGGATGGAAGATGGATTTGAGTTGAAGGTGTACTAGCTCTGGATCTAGATGAAACAAGTGGTGTTCTAGAAATCAAACTTATGCCTCTGCTGCTTATAAATCTTCCCCTTGAATCTCTCTCCCTACGCATATAATTGTTTTTGGATGCTAAGAAACAAAGGTTACCTAGTTTTCACTTCCCCCGCAACGGCGCCAAAATGTTTGGTCTCAATCTAGTCTCCTAAATTGAGCTCATTTAATTGTCAACCAGGGTTGGTAAACTGCTGAAGTGAAGTGTACTGTATGTACCTAGGTGTTTGTTTCTTAATGCGTTGTGTGTAGTGTTTTATGATGTTTTTTGTCTTTTGTGATGGTTTATGATGTTTTTGGTCTTTTGGTAGTTTTATGTTCACAACGAAAATGACTAGGAAGCTAATAGAAAGGAGCTAATGATTAAAAACAGAGTGAAGCCTAATTGGTTGATGACAAATGACAAATGCAAATGCAATACTGAAACATAATCAAATCTAAACTATGACTAAGCAGAAACAAAGCTTGATAATTACTTTTAAACAAATGATTCAAAACATAAACTCAACTTGTCAAATGCTTCCATCAAAAGTGTTTTGAGAGAGAGCTTGAGACATGGTCAATTAAGTATGCAAATCCTCTTATCTAAACAGTTAAACAAATAACTTATAATGATGCAACATTTTGTCCTTGGTTAGAGATTTGTTGAAGCATAATTGGAGTAAAACATTGATACCATCATAAGGTCTTTTACCCTAAGGCTAGCTCCTAACTCTATTCTGCCACTTAGTTTGATAACACTACACTTCACTCAAAGGTTAGAGATCTTTAAAATAGTCTTTTGAGGAAATGTTTGTTTGTAAGATGATCAGGAAGTTGCAGAAGTATTTCAGGCCTTAAAATGATATTGTCTTCTGTTCATATGGTTATGAATCAATTATGGATTTTAGAACAAGAAGAGGTTTGTGAATAATGAAGGCTGTTCTGTTAATTTTAACAACTGAAGTAATCTAATATGCAGTGAATGACAACTGAATGTGGAGTGCCAATGCAATGAGTGAAGCTAAAACTATACTTAAGTGTCACTAGTCTAAAACAGTGTTAAAATACAAGTCATTATCAAACTTAAAGCAAAACAGCTAAACATGAGTTACGTGCAATTAAACTCCGGAGTATCCTAACTATGCTATGCAAACATAAAGACTGAAAGCAATTAAAAACTAAGATATCATGGCTATCTCCCACTCATCATTATGATATTTTGGACAAGCGTTTAAGAGCAAGGACAGCTATGGTACTTAGTGCAAACACACAAATGAAGCGTTCAGGATCACAATCATACTTAAAACATTATAAAGATTTCTTGAAAGAGTTTCTTCTTGTGGAAGAGTATTTAGCATAAGTATAACTGTGATGGTGAACAAAAGAGATTACAATTAAATCCTACAATACTATAGCCATTTCCCATTCATTTTCATAATGTTTTGGAAGAGATTCTTCTTTTGGAAGAGTTTTTAGAACGAGTTATAACTATAGTAACCAATGAAAACAACTACGAATTCAACTTTAAAAAAAACGTAAAGGCAGCTAGGATACTTATCTAAATTATGCAAATAAATCCGTGCAAGAGGCAGGGGCCCTCTACCACCTGACGGAATCTGATCCCAAATCAAATTAACGCTTTCAAAACAACATTGTCTGCTTCATTAAAAGAGGAATAACTTGAACAGAGAAATATACATCTTCAGAAATGTAGCACAGAATCTAAGCAAAATCTAGAACAAAATCTAGCCTAGCTCTCGGTTTCCCAAGTGTTTATATAACAAATGTACATAACAAGACTTGCAACAATTCCAGGGTCATTGTCTTTCCTTATCGAAATCACATTAGGACTCTTGAAGTGGCAACGTAAAAAGGAAAAGGACATCTGGACTGAGACAATCCTAATAGAAGTCTGCCTTCCTAAATGTGTTCCCACGTATCAAAACCATATCCAGAATTTGTTTCTTCCTTCATGGTGAGCAACGAACAATGTAGACATGACGTGGATTATGCCCATATGCGGTTTTTCTTGAGAGGCCACCTGGAACATACCCAAACATGAAGATAGCTGTAGAATTTCCGGTTAGCTACGGAATGTCTGCATTCTGCAGCTAGTTCCGGTCAAAATGCATTAGAATGGCAAAAATCACAAAACTTAGCAAGTCAGTCATGTAAATCATTCTAAAAGTAATTTTAACTAAATTCATTGATCAATTGGGTCTAGGATATCAATGGAAAAAGGAAAATGAGGTAAGTAAGATGAAAGGAAGTACAATTTTGAGGCTCAACACTGATGCTAATGCTTTTTGTTTTTGATTTGGCTGACTTGCTTCAGCAGGTCCTTTACTTCCAGTAGTAACAGGAAAAGCTTCTTGTTGTTCTTCATTTGGGAGAATAAAGTCCCACATATAGTTTAATTCAAATACTTCCTCTTCCTCAATTTCTTCTTCCTCTGTTTCTTCATCTTCTGTTTCTATGTCAGACTCAGCATTAGATATAGCGTTGGGTGGATGAGAACTAGAAGACTGGTTTCTCTTTAAAGATCTGAAAGTTTTCTTAGCATTGGAATTTTTATTAACTTGCTTTTTGATGTCTACCATTTCATTTGTCATGGTTTTCAGTACTTTCTGGAGGCCCTCTACATAAAAAGGATATTTTGATGGCTTTTTCTTTTAAGGAAACTTTCTTGGATTTTCTATCTTCTTGAGAGCTTTTCTTTTCAAGAGCAATAGTATGTTTCTCTACAGACAAAGCTTCCTTCATGTTTTCTGCTAATGTAGCTAAATTCACTCTATCTACAAAACTGGCTATATTGGAAGGAAGAGAAGAGATATACCACTCAATTTGAACTCCAACACTAGGAACTGATCTAGCAGGGATTTTATTGAGTAATTTATTGAATCTAGAATTGACGTATTTAATTTTCTCTCCTGTTTTAGCCTTGAAATTTGATAATTCATTGATGAGCGATGCACCGATTTTTTCATGTCCAAACTTATCTAGTAATTGTTCTTCAAACATATCCCAACTAGTTATAGAGCGAGCAGGTATTGAAAAATATCAAGATCCTGCAGAACCTGTAAGAGTATATGGAAATAATCTGACCACATAGTCTTCTTCAATTACCTCTTTTAAATTGATGGCTAACATATGATTGTGGATGTTTTCTTTTGATGGTAGACCATCATCAGGATTGAATTTGGGTAACCATATTTTAGGATACTTAGGAAGTGGGTGGAGAGGAGTTGCCATTACTACAACACCTGGATTATTCCATAGTTGTACACATGGTGGTATTTTTTGTCCTGCCATGATTGTAGTAGTTTGGTGGATGAATATATGAATGCAATGTGAGTGGAAGAAGAGGCAGGTTGACTACCTGAACTAGAGGAAATAGCACCAATAGTGTGAGTGAGATTTGTTGAAATGTGTGGGGGAAGTGAATGGATTTGGGATGAGGAATTGGACAAAATATCACTAATAGATGTTTGCGATTTAGCTCTCTTGGGATTCTTTCGAGGATAAGGAATGGGAAATTACAAAGGAGGAACTCCAATTTTCTCACTTAGAGAATGATTCAAGATTCTTCTAGGTTGTAGCATATATGAAGCACTTTCTTCAGATAGTGGTGGTATTTCAGGTTTTTCAGCTAAAATGGAGATTTGTTCTAACTTTTTAATCAAAGTTTGAAATTCTGGTGATTCAGATTTATATTCTGAAAAAATAAACTTCTGAGATATAATATGGGATTTTAGAGAATATTGTTCGACTTTTGATCTTAAATAGTTATTCCAGATGGGGATCTAGAAGTTGGAGGGGATCTAGATGGAGAACGACTATTAGGATGGCTTCTAGATTTTTTATCGGTTTTCCTTGCCATTCACAATTGGCCCTCCTTCTAGAGCCAAAGTGTTGAAGCCCCAGAATTCCATTGCAACAACATGGGGGATAACCACCCAGTCTAGACCTTAAAGTAGCTCTTTTTCCGTTTGGTGTAGTGGCTCCGACTCGGGATAGTAGGACCAGTTTCCAAAATAAAGAGATTGAACTGGTAATGGTAGGTTTTGGTACTATGCGAAATGATAAATGAGCTTAAACTAATGAAATTAATCTATCTAAATAACAAAACATATGCATCTACTTAACTTATTTGTTTAACTTAATCTATAACCCGGGAAAAATTACCATTGATGTGATCTAGAAAGATGTCTTATAGAAAAAGGTAATAAATATCATTCAATTGCTGAAAGAGATGAAAATTATGTAAAATGATTATCTTGACTAAATAATTAATCAAAATAATTGTGTGAAATATATCACATATTTCAATTTATTTATGTTTATAATAAGGAATTATAGTTGAAACATTGTACATAAGTGCATAAATGATAAACTGTAAGTCAAACTACATACATACCACAATATAAAAATAAATTACTATAGATTCACAATCAAGACTTAATCATAAGATAAAAGTAGCATATATGATAAGTTTTTATCATGAAATCCACAATATTGATCTAGTTCCCTTCAATTCAAATATACTTTAAGAGTATAGAAGTGCAATTTTAGTAAACAATATTCAATTTTCCAAAAGTAGATCTTCTTCCATATATTTCATCCAAGGCATTCATAAAAGTACAAAAGTGCAACCTTTCACAAATTTGTTTTTGATAAAATTCTGGACCCTTCTCTAAATGCATGAGAAGGGTTTAAATACTAAACTAAATATGTCAAAAATAGATTATTACATAAAATTTTGAGGAGGTTTCAAACAACCTTCCTCATAATAAGTAACCTAAACTATAATCTAGAAATAAATATAACAATATTGCTTAGGTGGGTTGATCTTCTTTCGTCATTTGATCTCTGAGCTGGCAGATATCCATCATCGACTTCAATTTATTTGGTTGTGTGATCCAGCATCTGACCTGGACTTTGAACACAAAATTTCAAAGTGTTGGAAACACTTTTCTAGTGGAATTGGTTAAATATTGTAGAGTCATGCACTGAGGATGTGGTTCGATCAAGAAGTTCTAGTAATTTCTTGATCTAATTTTCTTGTCTACTTAATAGATTATGCCTGTGTCTCAATGCTTTCTTTCTACTATTTTTCTGATAGTTTTAAATTTTGGATTTCTTTGGATATATGTTCTCTAATAATCTTAGCATTTTGAAGCTTTCCATTGACAGACTCAATGATCTCATTTGCTAAGTTTGCTGGCCTTGACGTTGCTTTCTCTGCATGTTTCAACTACATCTACCAGCCTTTAAATGAAATATCGTTATGAAACTTGTGAACTTTCAGGAGATCATCCTCCTTCCCTTTGTCGAATTCTTGCCATAAAATGAATTCAGAAATTTTCTTTTGAATATTCTCACATTCGAGTCTTCTATTTACAACTTCTTGGGTCAAGATTTTACTTGTTTCACAGTATAAATTGGTGGATGAGATTTTCTCATAAAAAGTTTCATGTTGTTGTTTCAACATTGTATTCGATTCAAGTGTCTCTTTTATGAACTGTCCTATTTTCTATTGGATTTTAATCTTATCCATTACTTCCTTTATCTATGTATCCTTCTTAGATATTTGTACTTGATGTTGCAACTTCAATCTCTCAAATTCCTTCTCGAATTGTGCAATTTTCATCTCAACTTGTTTATTTTCATTATGCTTTTCCTATTCGAGTTGTCTTTCCAACTCTTGAACTCTATCTTCTCTCTGTCTGAGCATAAGTTTCACTTCTGCTACATTATCCATCGTGGCATTTGCGTACGCCCATGCAAATTTTGATAGGTGGGTAGGACCTTCTATTGGATTAATAAAAGTGTCTTTCCAGACAACATCTACAAATTCATTATTGAGAGTTGTCACTATTTCATCAACTTTTCTTCTTTTCCTCCTCTTTACTACAAATTTGTTACTTGAACTATAGAAAATGTCCAATGGAGGTATTTCCTCAATATTTAAAATGATTTCTTCTATTGGATAGGTCGGGATGATCTCCCATTCTTGAAACTATGGGATTTGTTGAAGTGCCAATGTTGTTTCTGCTAGATTCTGAGTTTTCTCAGGAGTTTCAAACTTGTTTGTCCCTCTGGATTAGGATTAAGTGGTGTCTGCAATGCTTGAGTAAAATTTTTCCATTTTGTGCCCAAATGATTTTCTTGAGATTTCATTGTCTACTTAGGTGTAGTTTGAACTTGCTGAAGTTCTTTTGAAGATGATTTTAATAATTTAGCTTCACCAGTTCCTTCCTCAGTATGTATATCAATTCCTTTGATTACATATTTAATTATCTTATCAGGGTTCTTATTTTTACTTTCAAATTCATTATGAGAATTATCTGAACTTTGCAACTTGTGTTGTGAAGGCTCGGAATCTTGAATTGATTTTTCCTGTGACTCGTCCTCTGGCATATCTTTTGCTTCATCATCTAAACTGATACTAGGGTTTGGTTCTCCGATTTCTTCAATTAGTAACAAGTTCAATGGGATTGTTTCCAACCTCTTGCTTCTGTATTCATGAAAATATTTAAGGTCTGCTACATTGAGCTTATTGGATGTCATTTTTAATACATCTGTAAATTTCTTTGTCCCTTCAAATAAATCATCAAAAACATCCTTTTCATGCATAAAAGGTCTAAATTTAAGAGTAGTGGTAAAATTTTGGACAACAATATTAGGATCATACTATCTCCCTGGCATTAAAGCCAAATTCAAAAAAGTATTGTTTGGAATTTCCTTTCTTGTATGACCTACATCAAATAGAGAGAAGGTACCACACTGTAATGGAAATGTAAGCCAAATGGATTTCTTAGAATCCCTGAGTTGCTTGGTTATACCATTTACAAGTGTTTGATGTGTAATTTCTCTAGCTACGAGTTTATCTGGAACATAGTAGGGAAAAACTTGAGGGGGAGAAAGACTCCTGAAAACTCTGACATAAGGAAAATTCTATTCTCTGAACCATCTGGCCACAGGAAAAATATGTGCACTGGTCTCTTTGGAAATTCTACGAGCCTTCTCATTAAAAATGGTTTGATGAATGGGAAACATGACTCCATGAAAAATATTATAGAAATGGGAATGAAATTCAGACTCCCACGGGGCTTTATGATAAACATGAATAGGGTTAGGGTCTTGGCTTGTCCATTTCCAACCCATAATAGGAAATTTCGATTAGAAACATATAGAATCCATGATATATGTGCTCATGTAAAAAGGAGGGATTTTCATAGACGAAAAGATCCTATTTCTCCTATAATTCATAATGGTTTTGGCCAAATTATTGGATAAAATGTTTGCCCAATTCATGATAGTATAATTGATGACTGCGTCAATTAAGGGAACCCATTCAATGGAAAATTTAGTGGTATCAGGTCTAGAAAACAATCCACAAAGCATTGTTGCTACAAAACAATATGGTGATGGAAATTGCATTGTTGGGTACATACCAAGTTTTTCCCGCTTTAATTTTCCTTGATCTTCCTTCCATTCTTTCACCACCTTCATTGGGTTTTGATTATTCTTCGCACACTTCTCTAGGAAATATTTATCATAATCTTTATGTAGCATTGGAAAATGTTACATTGTACAAAAATCCTCTAGTGTGAATGAACCCATGTTTTCCTATTTGGAATTCTTGAACATCCTGTCTACAATATTGAGATTTTCAATGACCCATTTTACCATATCATTGTATCGTAAGGTCTTTGGCCTTGCAGCTATCCTATGTAAGAATGAACATGCAACTTCGAAGTAGGAAGGTTCTGATGTACTAGCCGCATCTGTCGTTGATACTTCCATCAGTTCCCTTGGATTTTCTTCTTCAAATAGATTATACATGGCTTCCCATGAAGGAATTCCATTGTCCTTATTGCATGTAGTATCTGAAAATAGTGGAGGCATGTATGTAACTTCATAGGTGGATGATTGGGCAACTGATTTTCCTTTCTTTGTCATTTTTGTTGATATTTCTTTCTCAAATAGTTTCCTGAATTCAAGAAAGACAAGGAAATTCAGATTTTGAGATGAAGAGTGAAGAGGAACAAAGAAACAGAGTTAAATAACCATAAATTAAAAAATTGATGCTTTTATTTGAAAGACACTTTAGAAAGATATCGATATTTTTGAGCCCCGAAACCATTGATTTCCATTAATTAACCTTTAAACGATTATCAAATCCTTTATGTAATTTACACTATATGTCCAATAAAAAAAAATTAAATCATTAGATATTATTAACAGACCAATTGATTAAGGATCACTTCAAGCTCTTTAGTAATAAATTTTGTATCACAAATTGCATATTTTACAAGCATCAATACTATGTGTCTTAACCGTAAGTGTATGTGAAATGCAATCTGTGTAAATCACACATCGCACTTTATCACCGCGGGTATAACTTTCACTTGGTTTGATGTCACAAGATGTGATATGCTCTAAAACTCAAAGAATTGAATTTTATCGGATTTCGCGGATATGTTTCATTCTTCGTTTATTTTTTATCAGGTCCGACTCATCATAATTTATTTTCAAATGATTTATGTTTGTATTTTATGGAGGCGCAATGTGATTTATAGTTATAATGGGTTTTCACTTTTTCAACTAGAATTTGCATATATTTTGAAAATTTCTTAACACTTATCGCAATTCAAAAATTTTACATGTGTTCTAACTTTGTTATCTTGTGAGTTTTTTTATTTTCGCCAAGTGCATTGAAATCATAGCTAAAGAGGTTCACGCCTTTTATTCCTAAAGTTTTTAAAACTTAACGCTAAGAGAAATAATGTTTCCTAAAATCCATTTGTTTTTTAAAGGGTCCGCATTTATTATTCATAAGATAAATAGATATTCAAATAAATGGGGGGGGTTGTTTTATAGCACAACACAACCTTTTTCTCAACCTTAGCACAAATTTTTGATTGGATGAAGGCCTATTATTTTCATGCGAAAAAAATTGTACTGGTTAATTAACAACATTAATTAATGATCTGGATTGGATCATTATATTATTTTTCATCCATCGTGATGCATTTGGGGAGGAAAAAATGGAGAAATAAGCTTATGGGACCATTTTTACTAGTGGGACCCAGTTTGGAAAAACGAGATCTTTAACCTTCCTAGAATTTTTTGAGGAATCAGACGATTATTTTTGGGGTAAAATTTTGCCACTTAATGTCACACCTTTCATGATATTATACACACAGATACATTTCCAATGGTGCAAGAATCACATCAATCTGAGTCTATATGAAAAATTTCCTTTCATAACCAAAAACGTCGTTTAGGGCGTTAAAACAGCTCTAGAAGTTCAGGACCCAAAAAACTGCTAAAAATAGTAAATGGTGCTATAATTAAGGAAACCAGAAAAATAAAAGAAACAATCGTGGGGGTCCGAGTGGAATAGGCGAGTGGCCACCAATATCCACCTAGATCACTTTTGTGTGTGTTTCACATCATGAAGATCAAAATATGGCTTCATTTGTAGTATCCAGGTTACCGAATCCTTACCATCAAAATTCCTCATATCGATATTTGGAATTTGGTGGATCTTAAACTCAACATTGGAGTCTCTAAAATCATGATTGATATTCCTTTAGTTCTCATCATGGGTTTCTTGGAATACCTTTTCACCTTTAGGAAGCATTTCTTATAGAAACTTTGTCAAACCTTCCTTGAAACCTTCCATGTCACATTTTAAACCATTCATGTTGCATTTTAAACCACCCATGTCACCTTTTAAACCACCCATGTCAACTTTTATTTCTCATTTTAAACCATCCATTTCCCCTTTTAATTCATATTTGGTTTCTCTTAATCCCACAATTTTGATATATCATGTTGTAATTATTCCTCTTCATGCGTCATATTAGAGCTTTATGAGGGCTTAATGGATGTGGAATAATTTTTTTTTGGATGAATTTGAGAACCTGATATTGATATCCATGCTACAATATGCCCTTGGAATCACTTAAAACTGATTTTTCAAACAAAATTTATGCAATTTAAAAAAAAATACACATATTTTTCTCCAAGGTATACAATTTCATCATCTAGTACCCCTCTGAATCTTCTATCCAAAGCCACAACACATACCAATATTGGATTCTTCAAGAAAGAGTTATGCCCAATCTCCCACGATGACCTGATTACAGACTAGTTCAATAGAGATAATTTGTATGGGGTGCCACGTGTCACTGTTTCAACCTTCGTCCCTAACAATGATACCCAAAACACTAAAATCTTTCCAATTCAGTCACTTTTTGTAAAATTCAAATCCTATGCTCGAAACGAAAGTTATGACGATTTTCCCTAGGTCACATGTCTGAGACAGAATTATGGAGCCTGCAATGTTGGGAAATCATTGAGAGGGGGGGTGAATCAGTATTTAAAGCTTACTCAAAACTTTTACTTTTTCCTTACTAAATTCCATACGTGACTTTAATGAACCCAACTCGCGTATACACACGGATATCCTTAAGAAAACTTGTGTATTACTAGAGATCTTATTATGCATATAATTCTTTACTTAGATCAGTGCATCATTCATTCATCAAATGTTTAGTAAGAAGTAAGCATGTGCAGTAAGAATAGAATAAATCATCACACATAAGCAACACACTTGAACACTAGGATTTAAGGTGGAAACCCAATTCGGGAGAAAACCACTACTGTTGTTGTCTCTATCTTCAATATTTATTATAAAGAAAACTGCTTACAATCATGTATTGGTGCAGACTCATACCAGCACGCATGCACCCACATGCAGAAGGCTGCAACCTTCTCTCGTTCTTTGGCTACTACTGGAAGCGAGCTTCAACCCCCTGATCTTGTTTACCAGCCACTCCTGGAAGGGAGCTACTACCCCCTACTCTCGTTTACCAGCCACTCCTGGAAGGGAGCTACTACCACCTACTCTCGTTTACCAGCTACCACTCTCGTTTACCAGCCACCACTGGAAGGGAGCTACAACCCCCTCACTGAAGGCTTCGACCCTCAGCACCACCATGGACCACGTTTCATCAATTTTCATATTGGATCCAATAACTTCCACACAACACACCTTGTAGGCCTATTTTCATCAGATTTTCAGACTAGACCCACTCCACACATTTAAGCTCAAAGAACATTCATCAAACTAAAACTTATAACCCATTCAATTCATTCATTGAATCATCAACCAATCAACCAACAAACCACTGATCTTTAATCATAATAAACTAGCAGCATAATCAGTATTCAAACAACTTAGATCTATATGAAGACATCATTGACAGAAAACAGTAATACAGTAAAACAGATCAGAGATTTCCTTCTGCACACTTCAGCAAAACCCTAGATTCCATATGCACTTTTACTTCACTGACCCACAAATATACGTGCTTTTACAGAGACAAACCTGCGTATATATCTGCAAACATTTCAGGACTAACCTTAGATTCCATATGCAATTTTGCTAAAACCAACCCGCGTATATACATGTTTTCACTACGGCGAACCTGCGTATAAATATGCAAACATTGCAGTGCTGACCTTAGATTCCATACGTGCTTTTGCTGAAACCAACCCACGTATATACGCACTTTCACTGCAACGAACCTGCGTATAGATCTACAAACATTGCAAGGCTGCGTAACTCTTCAGAACAGATAAATAGCTCAGATTTTACCCTTCACTTCAGAAAACATTCGCCACATCTCAGATCTAAACATTCCATAAATATATCTAGAATATATATAGTCATTTCAGGTCTAAATATCCCGATCCATCATTTTATTCGTAGCTACATTATTAATTCAGATCTATCAATAAACTAAAACCCATTCCATGTAGATATATTTCAGAGTGAAGTATTCATTCAATACCCAGACACCTACACACCTAACACTATGATTTTCTTCTCCTTATATAGATTTATCTTTTACTAATACCATGAGTCAAAACCACTCAAATGTTGATGGTATTCTTGGACAGAATCAAATAGACAATACAACGCTCAATATTGTGGGCTAATACCATGGTAATGCCTCTTGGTATTATAATTTTAGTGCGCAAAAGGAATACGTGACTTGGAGCGTTCGTTTCCGTGTGTCTACGCAACATCTCTTCATAAAAACTATGTATATGCTAACCCTGAATGTATACGCGGGTTGCCTTCAAAAACGTAGCATACACATTGCATCCATACGTGGGTTGCCTTTACAAAAGTAGCGTATACATTGTGACATATTATATTTATCATTTTTCTAGCACTTAATGGAATTCTTTTCTCTGTCACATCTGAACTGATCTGTAGATACAACACTCTTACATCTTTAACACATAGGTTGCTTATCATAGGAAACTCATCAAGTAGGTTTCCATCAAGGACAACTTCATCAAGTAGGTTTCCATCAAGGACAACACATTACATCATATTGCCAACATGCAAAAACTATACCTTCCTCGGATCATATCTATGAAACTATAGAAAACCAAGATCTGAAATTCGTATAAGAGGTTCACCAATATTTAGGCTCCACGTGGTTGAAATTTAGTTTTTAAATCTTCGTAGAAAAAAAATTATAGTGAAAGATCAAAGATGACATGTTTAAAGAAGCGAAACCCTAGAATTGAAAGCTCTGGTACCAAATGTTTTGCAACCAACTCAAAAAATAAAAAAGATAGATCAACAACTTAAAAAGTAACCTCTTAGAGGGGAAAACTTCCTTTACATTACATAAATGAATAATTCTTGGATGACAAAAATCACAAGACCTCCTTGGTATATATATGATTCTAAGGGGTCACAATATAATCAGATCATACATATCAATAATAATGTAAGGGTAAAAATGCGAAGATGGGTAACACTTTTGTGAGAATCAAAGGTGGAAAATTTTTTTCCTCAATAGTGCGGCTGAACATTCGTCAAAGTTCAGCTGAACTATTCAAGAGTTCGGTCGAACTTTTGAAATTAGTTCGGCTGAACTCGTTCTGCCACTTACAATGACGGTGTACTAACGGCAATGGCAAATAGATTTTTGGCCGGAGATTGAAAAACCGGCAACAAAAGTTTGGTTGAACTAATAGTTCGGCCACACTATTAGTTCGGTCGAACTTTTAAAATAGTTCATCCGAACTATTATTTTATAAATATATCGCGCGCAAAATGTTGCAGGTTTCTTGTTCACATCTATCTCACGCGACGAGGTCTTGTTTGTTGATTTTAGTTGATTTGGTGTTACGTCGTGACGAGGAGGAGAGTTTTGTTGATTTGCGCCTCGACACTGAGGTAAATTTTGTTAATTTTGTTATTTTTTGTAAGTATTTTTTGTTAGTTTTTCTAATTTGATTTTAATTTTATTTTTTTTGTTTGTGGGAATTTTGTTGTCTTCCATGACGTCTTCAGCATCTTCAGGAATCGCCTAGGTTCGTTTGTGAATTTCTGCGACTTTCTAAGTATGTATCATGAATTTCTTGCTGCCTTTTGCATTGTAAGTTCATTCTAATCAAAAAAATCTCCACCGGCAACAAAACTTATCCCATTTAAGAAATCTCCAAGGACAAGCCATACACACTAGTTTTGTTTTTAATTAATTAGTTTCTAATATATATTAAATATTGTATCTAGAACTGATACTGATAATCTTGTGGGATGTATACAATTTATGTATGCTTTATGTCCTCATTCAGTTTGTATTCTGTGAGCTTTCTGTTCTATTTTTCCCTTTATGTTAGCCATATTCTGTTCACATTCATTTCACCTTTATCTAGATATGCATTTGCCTAACCATGACCCATTCAGTCAGTTAGCCTAGAAAAGATAGAGTGGATGTCATGATCTCCAGCTGTTTTGCATAGAATAAATATTCCACCCTTTCATGATCTTTTCATGAATTTTAGCCTCTGCAAAAAAAGATAATATTTCTTATCATATCAAAACTTCCTTCAAAAAAGATAATATTTCTTATCATATTATAATTTTATGAGTTGATCAACCCTAGAAAAGATAGAGTGGCTGTCATGATCTCTGATTGTTTTACACATAATAAATATTCCACATTTTCATGATTTTTTCATGAATTTAAGCCTCTGCAAAAAAGATAATATTTCTTATCATATCAGAACTTCCTTCAAAAATGATAATCTTTCTTATCATATCATAATTTCATGAGTTGATCATCCCTAGAAAAGACAGAGTGGTTGTCATGATCTCCAACTGTTTTGCACAGAATAAATATTCCACCTTTTCATGATCTTTTCATGAATTTAAGACTCTGCAAAAAAGATAATATTTCTTATCATATCAAAATTTCATGAGTTGATCATCCCTAGAAAAGATAGAGTGGTCGTCATGATCTTTGACTGTTTTGCACAGAATAAATATTCCACCTTTTCATGATCTTTTCATGAATTCAAGCCTTTCAAAAAAAGATAATATTTCTTATCATATCAGAACTTCCTTCAAAAAATATAATATTTCCTATCATATCAAAATTTCATGAGTTGATCATCCCTTGAAAATATAGAGTGGTTTTCATGATCTCCGACTGTTTTGCACAGAATAAATGTTCCACCCTTTCATGATATTTTCATGAATTTTGTAATATTCGCAATTAGTATCAAGCTAATGGGAATATTCAAGTTTGTTTTATTTTTCTATTTGAAGAATAAATGTGTAAAGGAGGATCAATAAAACTCCTAAACAACAAATAAATCAATGCCACATGTGAACAAGGCTAATTCTGGGATATTTATATAAGCACCCTTAGGTGTTGAAGGGGTTGAATCTTTTGACTGGGACAACCATGACCCAATCAACAACACTGAGGAGTGGACATCAATGAGGCACAACGCAGTTTTAGTTGGAGGTGGCTCATGTGAAACGAGTTATCTTATTGAAGGTGGTTTAGGGTTTGCAAGCTTTCAAACTTATAAAAGGAAGAGGAGAGCAACATGAGAGTGTTGTTGATGATTATGTTATTTCTAAAGATTTTGTCTGTTTAGACATTTCTTATTCTCCTTTTTGTTTAGTAGAGAATAGTGTTGTTTAGCACTGGGTGTTCCTGATCAAGCATCCCACCTATTTCCTTGAGAGGCCTCTTGGAAGAGTTTTCATTTCTTGTCCACTATCAGGCATTTGGCCAAGCTCTTCTTCCAACTACAACGCAGATCCTATTGAGGGTTTGGTTGTCTTTGTAAGCTGTAGCAAGTGGAGGCTAGATCTATTCAAATCTAGGCCAATCTAGTGCCTCTTTTCAGTGGGGAAGGCTTCTATCCCATTGGAAAGAGAGTATTAGATGATTGGAGCTACATTTTTAGATCTTGTCTTGAGGCTAAACATGTTCTACAGCCTACAGTGCAGTTTTCCTTCCAGGACTACGTTATTTGTGTTAGTGTCCCGTGATTTAGCAAATTGGGAGACCAAATGCACAGGGTAACATCAGACCAGTCTTTGGAGTCCTAGGACCTAGCCCTCTTAGACTCAGAGAGGGCTCTCTCTATTATGCAACGATGTGAACTTATTCGCTTTAAGTGTTTGATTTTAGGCTACTTGCTAAGTGTAGGTTTACTATTTTTTTTGGTTAGGGTAAGATGATCAAGTAGGATAGGTGGAGTGAGAGGTTATCAAATCAATTGGGCTATGGAGTCTATGAATTCATTGATATCTCGATAATGAATCGAGGTACATCACAGGGAAAATCTAGTGTAGTTAATGGATCTTTAAAGTTTATAGGTGAGGTGAAATGGACATTAATTTTGGGAACCAAGGTAGGGCAAAGGGCAGTTAAGAATCCTTTGCCAAATCCCTATGAACAGAGAGATCTTCAATACTGATAAGCAAAAGATACTATTCATGATATAGGGCACACCATTTACTCAATAATAATACTTTTAAACAAATACACATTCAAGATATACAATCCAGTGGAGAAAATGAAGTAAGACAACTTATCGAACTTCAATGATTATACTTTCAAGATTTGAAAACATATGAGAGACAAATAGAATTAATAAATGAAGAGGGAACTCCTAAACATCATTCATTAAACAATAAATAACTTTGAAGCAAACTGATAAGCATATGCAAAGGGCAAGATCGAAACAAGACCTCTTTGGCTTAACCTAATCAATCAATACATCAAAGAGAAATTTCAAGATAGAGTTTAGATAGCATAAAAAAAGGAAGGCTTACCATGAATCATGTTTGTAAACTAGCATATTAATCCAATAATGAAATAGACAATCTTATGTGGGCCTAAGGAGAAACTAAGAATTCCATAAACTAACCTAGCAGAGGAAAACATGAAGACAATAGTAAACACGAGGACTGAGGTGCCTCAAACAACATTTCTCATCCTATACTCTTCTGAGCTATTGCAATAAAGAAAGATGGACATATGAAAAACAAGAAAACATGAATAAATAAGAGATACTTCACCACTAACTAAAACTGAGGAATCCTGCAAGGAAGCCTTCATCATTATCAACCAAAGAAAATCATCCACAAGCTCCACAACACTAGATTGTTCTTCAAATTCCAAAAACCATGTATTTCTCTTAAACACATCAGAAGCCCACTATTACAATGAATCCTCATGCCTTACATAACAAGCAAGGAGGACGAAAGCATAATAGGGCATCTAGAATTCTATTGGCTAATCAAAAGTATCTATATTATCCTTGAGGCCTTGCAAGGCCCAAGGCACAAAAATATCTAAAATAAATAACTTTCCGACCATTTTTAGCAATTAAATTGACCTTTAGGCTCTTCCAAACTTACAAAAACTTTCCAAATGCACATTCTCACTTGTCAACCATAGAAGAATAGCACTGTGTGTCAAATTTGAATTTGCATGCCAGGAGCATAGCACAAGAACATAAAAAATGGTTCTTCTAACAACCATGTTTTGAATGCCTTCACGATGTCGGATAAGGCTCCATGATGGCTTGTTGGAAAGCCCTTGATGTCTAATTTCCATATCTATTCTTGGTTTTCTGATCTAACCTTTCAAACCTGTCCAAAAAGTGAAAATTCCAAGACTGGTAGGAGCGCAACACATGTCCTGAAAAGTGGGCAGAATGGTGAAAAAATGATTATTTTTTACCCTTTTGGGGGACCAAAACAACTCCAATTGAGCTGGAAATTGGTGAGTATTCTCCTCTCATGATGAGGAATAAAAAAATTCAAGGTTTTATCTTGAAGATGCCCTGAAAAAGAGCGTAGCACCAAGTGTGTTGCGCTCATAGCCTCAAAATTTGTAGAAAACAAAAACTTGTTCAATTTCTCCCAAATTTTGTAGATAGGTGCCCCATGGGTCCTCGGAGAGCTGTAGAGAAGCTTGAGCCAAAATTCCAAGGCTAGCTTGGTCCTTTTCATCCTTTAGTTCTTGGATCTCAATTTTAGCCCTTTTGAGTTCTTGCCTTGCAAATGGTTCTCTTTGAGCATAATGCTTAGCCATCCTTCTTTGTAGATCCAAGTCTCTATTGGCCTTCTCCAACTTGGTTTCAAGCTGTATGTTAGCCCTCTCAAGCCATGATTCCCTATCATGTTCAATTTCTAGTGCAAGGAGTTCTTGGACAGAAATTTGTTCCGCTTGGGCTGATTCTTCTTCTCTCTTCTTTTCCCTTGACTGCCTTCTTGAGAGGCATTTTCATTTTCTCTCATGCTAGTATCAATGTCACGATCTTCATGATTTTCATCCTTTGTGTTTACAATACTATAGGTGTCTTCATCATTGCTTTGTACGTCTGTATCTTTATGACTGTCCTCCTTTTCATGATTTGGCCCATTGTCCTCACTTTCAAATTTTGCCTCTTTATCACTGATTTGTTCATGAGCACTATCATGATCTTCTTCTTACCATGACTACCATTTTCTACTTCATTATGTGTGTCTATACCCAAACTGATTTTCCCACTGTATTCACTTTCAAACTCTGTCTCTTTACTACTGCTTGCATTTTCTGTGGGGTCACTGTTAGAGGCACTTTCATTAGTCTCTCCTTTACTTTCATCTTCAGTTTCTTCCTCATGATGTGAGTTTTCTTCACTTTTTTGCTCATAGTGTTCTTTGTCTTGTCCATTGCAATTACCTTCAAACTCTATCTCTTCTTGACTGCTATCTTCACCTTCATTATTACTGCTTTTACCACTGACATTTTTCTCAATGTTTTCTTCTTTACCTTCATTATTTTGATCATCAAAGTCTCCTCTATACTTGGGATGTCATTTATTTCCTCATCCACATTTAGCTCGCTACTTTTACCTTCTTGTTCATTTTTTTTTTCACTTCCTCTGTCACTACTTTCTTCTTCATTAACACTTTCTTCTTGGGCTTCTTCCTCATCACTTTCTTCATGACTACCATATTCATCTTGATCACTGTTTTCTTCCTCTTTCTCAGCACTATTTTCTTTGTCACCTTCTTCATCATTTAGCCCACTGCTTTTGTCACTGTCTTCTTTACTCCTTTCATCTACCCCCTCTTCACTATCCTTCATATCTTCTTCATCATTTTCACTTTCTTCACTTTCATTTTCGTCCTCTTCATCATTTTTTTCTTCTATTTGACTGTCATTTTCTTTTGGACTGTCATGTTCCTCCTTGTCACTGCTTTCTTCATGTTCTGATGATTTAGGGGAAGGTGAGAGAGGGAGGTTTGTTTGGGGATAGGATTCATGTGAGGAGGATTAATCTTGGTCAGTGGAGGGTGATGGAGGTGTGGGAGGAGGAAGCTGAGATGATGATGGTAAACTTTGCAGAGGAAAAGGCTATGCATTTGTGAAAACACCATGGGCGATGAAAATTTCCCATGGGATGCCTTGTTGGTCCAATTGGTGCAAGACAATCATTTTGATGAGGGAATGGTGGAAAAGAATTGACATTTGTTGGGAGGGAGGCATTTTTTCACAATGGATGACATTTTATCAATACTTTTACAAAGGTAGTAGGGAAAATGGAGCAGTTTGGCCTTAGTAAAATGCATGAGTAGTCTTATGTGGTAGGAATAGATCCTAGAAAACATACCCTCACAGGTGAAGTATTTCATAATGATCTTCATCAAAGGAGCATATCTGTCCAACAAATGAGAAAAGGGGAAAATGTTCTTGCAATCAGCTTGGAAACTTGGTTTTAAGAAGGGCTGATAATGGCTTAGGTCCAGATACACTTGTTTGAACCATTTCTCCCCCATGCAAGGTATTCCAGTGGCCATAGAGATTGTATTGGTGATCAGCTCAAAATCCACTCTAGCTAGATGTACATGGTGGTCATGGAGGTTAAGGACAAAAACTTTGGTCAATTGAGGGTGACTTTGGACTTTTTTCACTTTCTCACAGAACTCATAGCATCCTACTTCTTGGAAATATGAAACTATAGTAGGAGATGTTTTCAATTATTTAGTGTTTATAGGCTCAAACCTATTTGCTTTCCCACCCTTCCTCTCTTGTTCTCTAGGCCTTTGGCTGCTCTTGCCACTGTCAACATTTTCTTCTCTAGACATTTTTTTCCTAAATGTGCTTGCGTGTGTGGATGGATAGGTATTTTTCAATTATCTATGTATGTAAACAAGGGGACCTTACTTTCTTTCTTGGGTTTTGTCAAATTCCCTTTAAGATTTCCCTCCACACTTATGTATATTTTACCTTTAAAGAGTATTTTAAAAGGTAGGTAAAAACCATAAATACTTCTCAAATCTTCTTAGTTAGAGCAAATGGTCACAGGAGCTTAGCAGGAGCCAGTCGGCCACCTTTTTCACATCTTGTCGGGCAGCCTTGAATGGATAGCAGGAGCACAACACGGCAGACCCTGCATGGGCTGTCGGGTCCTCCAGGCAGAGACTACACGACCCGGAGTGTAGCACAATGCACAGTGGGCGACCCTTGCACGAGGAGTTGGACAGTTTGCTGCATGCCTCTGTGCATAGCACAATGCACAGTGGACGACCCTTGCACGAGGAGTTGGGCGGTTTGTTGCATGCCTCTGCGCGTAGCACAATGCACAACGGACGACCCTTGCACAAGGAGTCGGGCAGTTTGTTGCATGCCTTTGCACGTAGCACAATCCTACAGGCGTGTAGCACCCCTTTATAATTTCCACGGGGTGCATGCATAGGTGCGTAGCAAAAATTTTCAGGAACGAAGTACAGTTTCCTCCTGCCCAAAAATTTTGCCAGAAACCCCAAATTCTGTGCTTTGGGAGTTTTTCTCTCTTTTTGCATATGAAAAGTAAGTTTGAATTATGACCATAAACTTTTTGTACCCTTTGGAAAGAATAATTAAAACAAAAACCCTATTTTCTAATGTTTGTTTCCTTTCTTGCTCATTCATTGACTTTTTGGTCTTTTTGTCCTGTAGGTGGCAGAACTGTGAGAAAAATGGTTTTTTTCCTTTGCTGGAGTATCTTGATGTTTCCCTTGGATTGACAAACACTTTAAAAAGCTTAAAATTTTCCTCTTACCCTTATTTTGGAAACATTAACTAGTTCTTGAAAAGAAAAAGGTCATTTTGACAAATTTTTGAGGAAGAAGTCATACAGTGACATTAGTGCTCTTTTTTGAAGGTTTTCTCCACTCTGTCCTTTTCATGAATTTCAACACTTTTAAACAGTAAATTTGTGATTATTTTGGCACTTTCACATTGGAATATTCAGTCCCGCATATTTTATGCCTTTGATTGCTTGGTGGATGAGACTGAAGAGAAGAATTTTGACCTCCTTTCCATTGACATTCTCTCATGTTTTCACTTTGAAGCAGTGAAAATATCTTGGTGTGAAAACCCTAGTTGTTGATATCAACAGCTCCTTTAGTCTTTATATGTGCCATAATCATGAGAAACATCAAGTTTTTTTGATCTCATCAATCTTCCTATAGGTAGCCATCTTTGACAGTCCTGTAGAAGTGTCACTCATGGCTAACTATCTTTTGCAGAATATACTTTCGATAAGGAAACCCTTGTTGGAGGCTTCTCTACTTTGTTTTTATACCAATAACATGTTTGTTCCTTTGACCTGATTCTAGCTTTCTCATTACCTAAAAACAATGCTTCTTGAACGCAAAGGCCAACCCTAGCATCTATAAACTCTAGTGACCTAGTGGAAGGGGTTTTTGACTTTTCTATGGACTAAAGTTTTGACTTGGGGCTTTCTTAGGAAAGAGGAGGGAACTGAGTTATTTTTGACAAGCTAGATCATTTTGAAGATTGCCAAACCACTGAAATTGATCTGCCTAAGGAGTTTTCAGAGGAAAATTTGGGTTTTTGAATGCTTTGAGGCATTAGGTCAGCATGGTAAAAAGTAGGTAGAGACAAAATGGAGTGTACAAACCATAGTTGTAAAAAATGGGACGGGGATGAGTGACTTAGGCTTTATGAGGGACTCTTCAGGAGTGGTAGGCTAGCCAAGGCATGGTGGAGTAGTAGAAGAGTGAAAAAATTATCCTAAGGATAATGAAGGCACTGGGATTTCTAGAACTCACAAGATCCATGAATTTTGTTTCTAGAAATATAGGACAAGTATTTAGTCATCTAAACAGGTAAAAATTATTGATGACTAACAGTGGCTCCACTTGGGGAGGGTAGCTCCTCTTCAGGAGGTATCCAGAATTTCAGATCTCTTGGTTTATGAAGACTAGCACCTCATCCATTGGGCATATTTTTCTTCTTTTCTCTTGCTGCTGCTTCCCTGATGTAGTGATTTTGATAATCTGAAAGCATGATTAACTCAACTTCATCTCTACCTACCCAAACTACTTTCCTAGCATTTTCTCCTCCTTGGGTGCTCTTGAACTGGAAAACCCATTGAAATATTTTCTTTTGAAAGCAAAAACAAACTATCTACTTCTACACTTATTTCTTCCGAGAGTTCAGATTATGCTAGTGAACTCTTCTTATTCTCTACCTAGACTATTTGACTGTCAAGATTAAGCAGTATGACAGACTTCCTTCTCTAAGCTACTTACAAGAAATTTAAAGCATGAATTGAAATAGGATTAGCCAATCTGATTCATCATGATTTGTTGCATTGAGACAAGTTGCACACAAACATTATTTTCATAAGAAAACAAACTAGAAGGTGTGAGGGCTATGTTTCATCATTTCCTAATCATCCCTATTCTTCTCTTTGGTCCAGATTTAAGCATGTGGAACTAGTATCTTTCATTCCTAATCTATTTCCTTTTGACAAGACAAGCTTAAATGATTTGACCAACATTCTTTCACTAACTTATTAACAATAAGTTTAAAACATGTTCAGCCATGATCAAGCTAGATGACTGAACAAGACATTCTTTTTGCTCCAGTAGTGGCATTTAGGCTTGCACACTTTCAGTACTACCATTTTTTTGGGTATGGGGTTGTACCTTTTATTTAACTCTACACTCTTTTTCTATTTTTCTATGTTTTGTGTTTTTCTCTTTATGGCCTTTTACCAAACAATGGTATGTACAATGAGTGATGGCCTGAAAGCTAAGGATTTTTATAATAATGGTGTTTGAGCATCCTGTCTTCAAAAGGATCTCCTAACATTCTTTGTCCATTCAGCGATTGTAAACATAAATCATAGTTACCTTCATTTGGGAACATGGTATAAGGTTTTTTCCAAGAGTTTGCAAACAATCCATGTTCCCCTTGGTGTTTCTTCTTTGACTCTTGCTCCCCAACTTTGTTTCTGTTAAAGATCTTCTTTAGGTAGAAGACGTATTCTTTATCATCTTTGAAACAAATGATGATGTCATCAAGGTATACCATAGTGAACAAATTGCAAATAAGAGCCATAGTTCTTCAAAAGGTGGTTCTAGCACTCTTTAGCCCAGGAAACATTTGATTAAATATGTGTTTCCTGGTAGGAAACTTGAAAAATTCTTTAAGCTGATTGATTTGAAGTGGTATCATCTGATGGTAACCTGAAACACTATCATGCGATGACATCTGGTTAGAAATCCCTACCCTTTGTAAAGCATGATCTATCTTGGGAAAAAGGTATTTGTTCATTAGGGAGGGTTGATCTAGGTACCTAAAATCTATACACAACCTATGTCCCTTCGGTTTCTTTCTAAGTGACATTAATTTCTCAAGGTTTCTATGATATTTTTTGAAAAGAGGGCTCCTTAGAGAAATGTCTGTGTTACAAGGTTTTAAACTAGCCTCCCTTTATACACAATCATTCTAAAACCTTTTGTACAGTTTTACATTTTTTGTTTTGTGTGCAGTGATAAAATTCTGAAAAAACTCAATCATTTTAGGTTCCTTAAGACTACCCATGCTATACTCCTCTATATTAGCTTTAGCAGATATTTATTTAGGATCCATAGCAATATTTGTGGGGGTCGACAGCTCTTTTGAAGGGACGAAACTTTTGGATGATGAAGCACCTAGGTAAGGTAAAAACATAAGACTATCTAGATCTAGATTCCCAAAGATTTTGTTCTGTGAGGGTATTTTAGTACTTCTATATTGGTAAAAGGAAAAATTTATGTCTTTGAGGTTTGTCCTTTATTTGAGCGACCTGTTTTAGATCGTAAACTGATTTTTGGTTTTGAAATATCATTTTCAACTTGCAGAAAGTCAAGTTCAGTTTTATCGTTATGTGGTTGTTCAGGGTCATGATAGTTCTGACTGTCGAACTCATCATAGAGGGACTGATTTGGCTATTGTAGTGTGCCTAGATCTTCGCCATTTTCATCCATTTGTTCATCAAGGTCATTTTCATTATTCAAGATGAATGAGTCTAAGTTTGAATGAATGGAATAGATAGGGGTGTTGTTGGGTCTATCTAGGTTACTTACCATATACTTCATGTGAGATTCCCAATACAGTCTCCTTGTTTGTTTAAAAATCAGGATGGTAGCATAAGACATGTCAAGTTAGAGGTTCCCCAGCAGCTTGGCTCCCCAAGATCGGGACAAAAGCATGCCATATTTGGGGGGAATGTTAGCCACTACTATGTCCATAACCAGGCTCTTAGCAAGGATTTATTCCAGATTGACACATAAATATTTGATTAGGCCTAAGCACTTAAATCTACTTGAATCAAAGGAATACAGATCTTTGTAGGGCCTAGTTATTTCTAGGCCTAATTTCTCCATCACTGCCTTTCGCATGAGGTTGTGAGAGGCACCAGATTCTAGCATGGCATTATGTAGGATTTTTTCATGTATGTTTAGGCTAACATAGAAAGGGGGAATGGCTCCTTCTTGGTATTTTCGATTGACTTCGGGTCCAAACAACAGCTCTGGTTTGTCATCTGTCAAATTCAGAGTATTGGTATCATTTCCTATGTTTAGAACTTTTAGAACTTGGGACCTATACATATCCTGAGTTACCAGTTCAGTGAGAGGTATGGTTACCTTAATTTTAGCAATTTCTCTTTCGAAATTGAAAGGTAGTTGGGTTTTAGACATATTTACATTAGTTTTTTAGCCATAAATTTTTCTACATTTTTAATTTGCTGACTCTGATTTGGGGTTTTAGTCAGAACAGTTTTGTCACGACCACTACTAGAGGTACTAAGGCAACTTGTGTCACCACTTAGTTGGCTAGTTTTGTCTTTGTTAGGGTTAGTTTTCTTAGCCATGGTGTTTTTATTGTCTACTGTTCTTTTAAGAATGTTTTCAGGGGTTTTCCTAACAACAGTGTCTAAGTTGTTTTTCTTGGAGTTGTCTTGGTTTTTCTTGCTCCTAAGGTCATATTTCCTATGGACTTCCATTATGGAATTTCCCAATCCAAACTCATAGTCTTCGGAATATTGATGGTTTTTTTCATCTAGATTCGAGGAGAAGAAACCTTGTTCTTATTCTATGAGAAAAAATCACCCTTGTTATCAGAGCCTATTAATTTTAGGTGATTTTCATCAAGTTGTTCAATATCTCTTTCCCCTTCATCTACATAGTTATCTTGGAAGGGTGGTCTCATTTGTTGATCATTTTCCCTTTTTCTGATCTGGGGTGGATCTCTTGTGAAGTTCTGATTCCGGTTTCTGTTTTGGGGGTTTGGTTGGTTCTCCCTAGGAGGTGTTATTTCATTTATGTTTATTCTCTCCATCATTATTTCCATGGTTCTAAGTAGGTTGTCAATCTTGGAATCAGATGAGGAGGTTGAGGGAATGGTTTCACCTTTGTAGGTCACCCTCTTTTCGGATCTTAACCTAGCTCTCTTTTCAATTAAGTTGGCTTCTACACTTATAGCTTCCTTTTGCATGTCTTCTAAAATTAGGGGCTCTCTTTCTCTTAGCTAATAGGCCATGTCAGGGTCAAAACCTTCTAAGAAATTAGCTAAGGCTAGGCCTAGTGGGGGTTTCATATGAGGTGGGAGGGCATTGTAGAAATTGTTAAACCTGGTGCAATAATCTTGGACACTCTCCCCCGTATTCCTCTTAAGATTGTTATATTCAGAAAGGATTTGGAGGGGGTTTTTCTTGATTTCCCACTTGTTTATGAAAGTTTGGTAAACGGAAGGGAGATCATGTATGTTGTTGGGAGTCAAGTTCTTGAACCATTTTTTAGCTTCTACTCGTAGGCTTTGGGAAAACATCCTCATCTTCATGGTTTCCTCTTCTAATTCCATGTACTGAAAGGCGTTATTTATTCTATCTACATGTTTTTGGGCGGTGGTAGATTCAGCCCCGATAAAGTGTGGGATTCTGGACTGATAGTCATTAAGCAAAGGTACCAAAGGTTGCAGTAAAACCAGGGGGACATACCAAGCTGCCATGATAGGAGCTAATGGTGGATTTAAAAGTGGACTATTTGTGATATGAGATGGAGTGGTTTGCACAGTGGAGGTGTAAATGAGTGTGGCAGAAGTAATTGGACCAACAAACTGATTCTGAGCAGACTTGGGATGAAAAGAGCCGAAGTGGTGGAGAAGTTGGAAATCAGGTGGTGTGGAAGGAGAAGCTTCTCCGCTAGGACTCTGCTGCAAGTCTATGGGTACAAGGTTAGTATGGTCAATTCTACTTTGTGACTTGCTTATAAAAAGTTTTTTTGTGTGATGCAAGTCAAATTGGGGGTCTTGCAAGGCTGTAAGGTTTTCAGGTACAGAGCTTGGTTTATAAATGGTCCTGACAGTAGTTAAGTTTCTAGTTTTAGAAGTTTCCCACAAAATCCTTTCTGGGTCATCAACTATAGTAGGAGGGTTTGGGTCTGGATGAGATCTGGTATTGATTCTTCATGAAGCCAGATTTGAAATTGAAAATTTAGAGAGGCTGAAAGTTTTTGAAATTTTTCGAAAAGTTTACCTCTTTTTATGTTTGCCTAACTCACACAGTGTGTGACTAGGATTCTATACTTCTCAGGGTTGATTCGGCACAATCCTATAGGAGTCTATGGACACTAGTAAAGTTAGAAGGCCTACTGGAGGCTAGTGGAGTCGCCAGGTGGATATGTTTATTTGTTTTAAAGATATGGGTCTATGGTCCACCACCAATACTGAGAAGAAGCCAATCTAGGAATGTTTTGGGGTCTTCTGAGTTTCTATATGTAGCCCTAAGGTTTGTAAGGGTGTCCTATAGATGAGTCATCATTTTTCTAGGATGGTGAGACAACCAAATTATACTCTTTGGCTATTAACTTGAGTTCTCTATGATTTGATGAAGGTTTCTGAAGTCTTAAGGGATACTTAGATTGTCACTGACATCAGAGTTTGCATCATGATCACCATTGTGTTAGTGATAGTGATGAGGTAGCTATGAATCATAGGATAGTATTTAATTAGGAGATTATAGAGTCCTAAGGTGTACTTAGATTGTCACTAACTCAGAGGACCCCACCGTGATCGCCATTTTGTTAGTGTCCCGTGATTTAGTAGATTGGGAGACCAAATGCACAGGGTAACATTAGACCAGTCATTGGAGTCCTAGGAGCTAGCCTTCTTGGACTCAGAGAGGGCTCTCTCTATTATGCGAAGGATGTGAACTTGTTTGATTTAAGTGTTTGATTTTAGGCTAGTTGTTAAGTGTAGGTTTATCGTTTGTTTTGGTTGGGGTAAGATGATCAAGTAGGATAGGTGGAGTGAGAGTTTATCAAATCAATTAAGCTATGGAGTATATGAAGTCATTGGTATCTAGATAATGAATCAGGGTACACCACAGGGTAAATCTAGTGTATTTAAAGGCTCTTTAAAGTTTATGTGTGAGGTGAAATGGACATTAAATTTGGGAACCAAGGTAGGGCAAAGGGAAGTTAAGAATCCTTTGTGAAATATCTATGAATAGAGAGATCTTAAATACTGATAAGAAAAAGATGCTAGTCATGATATAGGGAACACCATTTAATCAATAACAATACTTTTAAACAAATACACATTCAAGATATACAATCCAGTGGAGCAAATGAAGTAAGACAACTTATCTAACTTCAATGATTCTACTTTCAATATTTGAAAACACATGAGAGAAAAATAGCATTAATAAATGAAGAGGGAACTCCTAAACATCATTCATTAAACTATAAATAACTTTGAAGCAAACTGATAAGCATAGGCAAAGGGAAAGATTGAAACAAGACCTCTTTGGCTTAACCTAATGAATCAATACATCAAAGGGAGATTTCAAGATAGAGTTTAGATAGCATAAAACAAGCAGGGCTTACCATGAATCATGTTTGTAAACTAGCATATTAATCCAATAATGAAATAGATAAGCTTAGGTGGGCCTAAGGAACAACTAAGAATTCCTTAAACTAACCCAGCAGAGGAAAACATGAAGACAATAGCAAACAGGAGGACTGAGGTGCCTCAAACAACATTTCTCATCCTATACTCTTATGAGATATTGCAATATAGAAAGATGGACATATGAAAAACAAGAAAACATGAAAAAATAAGAGATACTTCACCATTAACTAAACTCACAAATCCTGCAAGCAAGCCTTCATCATTATCAACCAAGGCAAATCATCCACAAGCTCCACAACACTAGACTGTTCTTCAACTTCCAAAAACCATGTATTTCTCTTAAACACATCAAAAGCCCACTATTAAAATGAATACTCATGCCTTATATAACAATCAAGGAGGAGGAAAGCCTAATAGAGCATCTAGAAGCCTATTGGCTAATCAGAAGTATCTATATTTTCATTGAGGCCTTGCAAGGCCCAAGGCACAAAAATATCTAAAATAAGTATCTTTCTGGCCATTTTTAGCAATTAAATTGACCTTTAGGCTTTTTCAAGGCTACAAAAACTTTCCAAATGCACATTTTGACTTGTCAGCCATAGGAGCATAGCACTATGTGTCAAATTTGAATTTTCATGCCAGGAGCATAGCACAGGAACAAAAAAATTGGATCTTCTTACAACAATGTTTTGAAGGCCTTCCCGATGTCGGATAAGGCTCTAGGATGGCTTGTTGGAAAGCCCTTGAAGTCCAAATTCCATATATATCCTTATGTTTCTGATATGACCTCTAAAACCTGTCCAAAAATTTAAAATTCAAAGACTGGTAGGAGTGCAACACATGTCCTGAAAAGTGGGCAGAATGGTGAAAAAAATGAGTGTTTTTTACCCTTTTGGGGGACCAAAACAACTCAAATTGAGATGAGAATTGGTGACAATTATCCTATCATGATGAGGAATCCAAAAATGAAAGGAATTTCTCTTGAATATGCCCTGAAAAAGAGCGTAGCGCCAAGTGCGCTGCGCTCCTAGCCTAAAAAATTGCAAAAAACAAAAACTTGTTCAATTTCTCCCAAAGTTGGTAGATAGGTGCCTCATTGGTCCTAGGAGATCTGTAGAGAAGATTGAGCCAAAATACCAAGGCTAGCTTGGTCCTTTTCCTCCTTTAGTGCTTGGATCCCAATTTTGGCCCTTTTGAGTTCTTGCCTTGCAAATTTTTCTCTTTGAGCATAATGCTTAGCCATCCTTCTTTGTAGATCCAAGTCTATATTGACCTTCTCCGGCTTGGTTTCAAGGTGTATGTTAGCCCTCTCAAGCCATGATTCCATATCATGTTCAATTTCTAGTGCAAGGAGTTCTTGAAATGAAATTTTTTCCACTTGGGCGGATTCTTCTTCTCTCTACTTTGCCCTTGACTGCCTTCTTGAGAGGCATTTTCATTTTCTCTCATGATAGTATCACTGTCAAGATATTCATGATTTTCATCCTCTGTGTTTACAATATTAGAGGTTTCTTCATCATTTCTTTGTACATTTGTATCTTTATGACTATCCTCCTTTTCATGATTTGGCCCACTGTCCTCACTTTCAAATTCTGCCTATTTATCACTGCTTTGTTCATGAGCACTGTCATGATCTTCTTCTTCACCATGGCTGTCATTTTCTGCTTCACTATGTGGTCTATACCCACACTAATTTTCCCACTATATTCACATTCAAACTCTGCCTCTTAACTATTTCTTGCATTTTCTGTGGGGTCACTATTAGAGGCACTTTCATTAGTCTCTCCCGTACTTTGATTTTCACTTTGTTCCTCATGATGCGAGTTTTCTTCACTTTTCTTCGCATTGTCTTCTTTGTCTTTTCCACTACAATTACCTTCAAACTCTGTCTCTTCTTGACTGCTATATTTACCTTCAATATTTCTACTTTTACCATTGTCATTTTGCTAAATGTTTTCTTCTTTACCTTCACTATTTTGATCATCAAAGTTTGCCTCTGTACTTGGGTTGTCATTTACTTCCTCATCCTCATTTAGCTCACTGCTGTTACCTTCTTGTTCACTTTCTATTTCAATTCCTTTGTCACTACTTTCTTCTTCATTAACACTTTCTTCTTGGTCTTCTTCCTCATCACTTTCTTCATGACTGCCATGTTCATCTTGATCATTGTTTTCTTCCTCTTTTTCATCACCATTTTCTTTGTCACCTTCTTCATCATTTAGCCCACTGCTTCTGTCACTGTCTTATTTACTTCTTTCATCTGCCTCCTCTTCACTATCCTTGGTATCTTCTTCATCATTTTCACCTTCTTCACTTTAATTTTCCTCCTCTTCATCACTTTTTTCTTCTCCTTGACTATCATTTTCTTTTGGACTGTCATGTTCCTCCTTGTCACTGCTTTCTTCAGGTTTTGAGGATTTAGGGGAATGTGAGAGAGGGATGTTTGTTTGGGGAGAGGATTCATGTGAAGAGGGTGAATCATGGTCAGTGGAGGGTGATGGAGGTGTGGGAGGAGGACGTTGAGATGATAATGGTAAACTTTGCAGAGGAAAAGGTTGTGGGTTTGTGAAAACACCATGGGCGATGAAAACTTCCCATGGGATGCCTTGTTGCTCCAATTGGTGCAAGAAAATCATTTTTATGAGGGAATGGTGGAAAAGACTTGACATTTGTTGGTAGGGAGGCCTTTTTTTCACAATGGATGACATTTTATCAATACTTTTATAGAGGTAGTAGGGAAAATGGAGCAGTTTGGCCTTAGTAAAATGCATGAGTAGTCTTATGTGGTAGGAATAGATCCTAGAAAACCTACCCTCACAGGTGAAGTATTTTATAATGATCTTCATCAAAAGAGCAGATCTTTCCAACAAATGAGAAAAGGGGAAAATTCTCTTGCAATCAGCTTGACGACTTGGTTTTAAGAAGGGATGATAATGGCTTAATTCCAGATACGCCTGTTTGAAGCATTTCTCCCCCATGTAAGGTATTCCAGTGGCCATAGAGATTGCATTGGTGGTCAGCTCAAAATCCACTCCAGCTAGATTTACATGGTGGTCATGGAGGTTAAGGAAAAAAAGTTTCGTCAATTGAGCGTGACTTTGAACTTTCTACACTTTCTCACAGAACTCATAGCATCCTACTTCTTGGAAATATGAAACTATAGTAGGAGAGGATGTCAATTCTTTAGTGTTTATAGGCTCAAACCTATTTTCTTTCCCACCATTCCTCTACTATATTCTAGGCCTTTTGCCCCTCTTACCACTGTCAACATTTTCTTCTCTAGAAATTTTTGTCCTCAATGTGTGGATGGATAGGTTTTTTTCAATTATCTATGTCTGCAAACAAGGGGACCTTACTTTATTTCTTGGGTTTTGTCAAATTCCCTTTAAGCTTTCCCTCCACACTTCTCTATATTTTACCATTAAACAATATTTTAAAAGGTAGGTAAAAACTCTAAATACCTCTCAAATCTTCTTAGCTAGAGAAAAGGGTCACAAGAGTGTAGCACGAGCTAGTCGGGTGCCTTCTGCACATCTTGTCGGGTAGTCCTAAACAGAAAGTAGGAGTGTAGCATGACAAACCCTGCACGGGCTATCGGGTCCTCCAAGTGGAGACTACACGACCTGGAGCATAGCACAATGCACAGTGGCCAGCCCTTGCACGAGGAGTCAAGCGGTTTGTTGCACGCCTCCGCGCGTAGCACAATGCACAACAGACAACCCTTGCATGAGGAGTCGATTGGTTTGCTGCACGCCTCTACGCATAGCATAATGCAGAGTGAGTGGCCCTTGCACGAGGAGTCAGGCAGTTTGTTGCATGCCTCTATGCATAGCACAATGCACAGTGAGCAGCCCTTGCACGAGGAGTCAGGCGGTTTGATGTACACCTCTTCACATAGCACAATCCTACAGGCGTGTAGCACCCCTTTATAATTTCCATGGGGTGCATGCACAGGAGCATAGCAGAAATCTTCAGGAACGTAGCGCGGTTTCATCCTGCCCAAAACTTTTGCCAGAAACCCTGAACTGTGCTTTGGGAGTTTTTCTCTCTTTTTGCATATGAAAAGTAAGTTTTAATGATGACCATATTCTCTTTATACCCTTTGGAAAGAATAATTAAAAACAAAACCCTCTTTTCTAATGTTTGTTTCCTTTCTTGCTTTTTCACTGAATTTTTGGTCTTTTTGTCCTGTAGGTGACAGAACTCTGAGAAAAATGGTTTTTTTCCTTTTCTAGAGTATGTTGATGTTTCCCTTGGATTGAAAAACTCTTTAAAAAGCTTAAATGTTTCCTCTTACCCTTATTTTGGAAACATGAACAAGTTCTTGAAAAGCAAAAGTTCATTTTGACAGAATTTTGAGTAAGAAGTCATACAGTGACATTAGTGCTCTTTTTTGAAGGTTTTCTCCACTCTGTCCTTTTCATGAATTTCGACACTTTTAAATAGTAAATTTTTTATTATTTTGGCACTTTCACCTTGGAATGTTCAGTCCTACATCTTTTATTCCTTTGATTTCTTGGTGGATGAGGCTAAAGACAAGAATTTTGACCTCCTTTCCACTGACATTCTCTCATGTTTTCACTTTGAAGCAGTGAAAATATATTGGTGTGAAAACCCTAGAAGTTGATATTAATAGCTCCTATGGTCTTTATATGTGCCATCATCATGAGATACATCAGGTTTTTTTGATCTTATCAATCTTCCTGTAGGTAGCCATCTTTGACAGTCCTGCAGAAGTGCTAACTATCTTTCGCAAAATATACTTTTGATAAGGAAACCCTTGTTGGAGGCTTCTCTGCTTTGTTTTTAGACCAATTACATGTTTTTTCCTTTGACCTAATTCCAGATTTCTCATTACCTAAAAACAATGCTTCTTTAACACAAATGCCAACCCTAGCACCTATAAAATCTAGTGACCTAGTGGAAGGGGTTTTTTACTCTTCTATGGACTGAAGTTTTGACTCGGGGCTTTTTTACGAAAGAGGAGGGAACTGAGCTCTTTTTGACAAGCTAGATCATTTTGAAGATTGACAAGCCATTGAAATTGATATTCCTAAGGAATTTTCAGAGGCAAATTTGGGTTTTTGAAGGCTTTGAGGCATTAGGTCCGCATGGTAAAAAGTAGGTAGAGGAAAAATGGAGTGTCCACACCATAGATGTAAAAAATGGGATGGGTATGAGTGACTTAGGCTTGATGACGGACTCTTCAGGAGTGGTAAGTTGGCTAAGGCATGGTGGAGTAGTAGAAGAGCGAAAAATTTATCCTAAGGATAATGAAGGCACTGAGATTTCTAGAACTCACAAGATCCATGAATTTTGTTTCTAGAAATCTAGGACAAGTATTTAGTCATCTAAACAGGTAAAAATTACTGATGACTAACAATTTGTAGGGGTACTATTGCAGGGTCTTTTAGAACACTTTTTGGAGGAGTGGTTTTCATGTGTTGGGGATCTGCCCTTCACGTTTGAGATCCAATTGGAGGGGATAATTCTATTGCATATATCAAATCGGATCTGAATGTTCATATATTTCTAAATATTTATGCATATCTACAGTATTTTTGCAGCACTAGATCTCAGATCTACTCCTTGGACTTCATGTTTTTCTAAAAACCCCATGGGGGATTTGAAGAAGAGCCTATCTAGTGAACAGATCTGATATAGATCTAAATTTTCATACATAGATCTGTTCTAGATCTGAAGTGTAATCTACAGCAGTTTCATCCAATAAAAATAACATTTTCATGCTCTTTTCAGTATTAATACATGGTTGCAACACCTCTTTTTGAGTATTTTCTTCCATAAGAGTCTTCTATTTCCTATTGTACATCTCATGGGCTGTCTTATTCATATATTTTTGATGATGTATATGTAAATAAAGAGCCTCCATATTGGCCTCTTTCTCTTACTTGGCTGATCTTCATTATTTCTCTACGTTATTGTTTGATATTGCTGCATTTCCCATTTGGGAATATTACAGTGGTATCAGAGAAATCATCTTGGCACAACTTGTGCTTTCTAAGAAGCCAATATATCTTCAGAAGAAGAAGATCCTCTTACTGAAAAAGAGAGGAGGTATCTAAAAAGAAGACAGGAGAAATTTGATTACATAAATGATGATAAAGACAAGGGTAAAGCCCCTGAATCTAGAAGTGATGAAGAAGGAAAGGACTTTGCAAAGATCCTTTTGAGAGCCATGCAAGATCTTGCTAGAGAAATAAAAGAGATGAGATTGGACAGAATCAAAGAATATCCTAAGATATTTCATCTTGGAGAAATCTCTGGCATGTCTCACTGCTGGAATGGTCAACCAGTGCATCAGCCACAAGTTTCCCAACGCTCTACCATGCATACCTTTTTGGCTATGGGAAATGAGGGATTTCAATAGCAAGCATCCCTTGAAGACTATTTTGAATAATATGAATCTAAAAATTAGATATTCAAATATCACTTGAGTTTTCAAGAGTGTTGTCACCTCAAGGACAAAAGAAGACCAAGGCATCAGCATAGAGATGGTGGATTCACTCAGAATCATGATCGACATCACTCTATGAGAAGATTCTTTCTACGCAATTTCGATGGGTCATCCAAGTGTTCTTCCAAAGCATGGGTAGAAAAAATTGACATCTACTTTTAGTTGAACAAGGTCCCTGAGATGGAGGCTATCAAGATTGCATTGCTTCACTTTGAAGATGAAGCACATGACTGGTGTTTCCATGGCTTGTCTACATTGGTTCATGCCAATGTGACTGCTTATTCAAAGTTCACTAGAAGTCTGGTGGAAAGATTTGACAGAAGAGATCCAGAGGCACCATTCATGGGCCTTGTAAAGTTGAAACAATCAGGTAATACAGAATCTTACATTTCTGAATTTTTGATATTATCTGTTATGGTTCTTGATTTTTCTACAGCAAGAAGGGCGTATATGTTCATAGATGGTTTAGATGAACCTCTTCATTGGTTAGTAAAGTCTACCAAGCCCACTACTCTATAGGACGCCATTGAGAGGGCTAGATACCTTCAAGATGCCTTGCTAAAATCAAAGGCAAACTTTTAACATAAGCCCTCTTTCCCTTCTAAAGGAAAGGACGACAAAGTTTCTCCTTCAAAGGAGAGCTCATATAAGAAGCCTCCTGATGATGAATTCTGGAGAGATCTAAGGAAGAAGAAGTTATGCTTCACTTACCAAGAATAATGGGCACCTGGACATAGATGTGCTGCTAGAAAATCACATTACATAGAGGTCTTCTTAGATACTGAAGAGGAAGAAGAAGATGAACCAAGGAGAGGTCATAACGCTGACACTGCTGGAGGAGATCCAACACCATCAGGAGATGGGAATGGATCATTTGCTCCTATTGGAGGGACTCTTGCATATTTGAGAGGAGTACCTAAGTACATGACCTCAAGATTTCAAGGTTCAATCTTGAATCAGAGGGTTTTTGTATTGATTGATAGTGGGTCCTCCCACAACTTCATTGATGCTCATCTTGTGAAAAGGAGGGAAATACCCACTGATAATTTTGAGGGGTTCTTTTTTTTGGTCCTAGGAGATAGAACAATGAAATGCATGCATTATTTCCCATCACTTTCAGTCACCATGGGAACTTACACTTTTATTGATCACTTATTTATGGTTGACATACCGGACACCAATGTGATTTTGGGTGTTCAATGGTTGATTACATTGGGGAAAGCCACCACTGATTGGGAGGCTTTACAAATGGAATGGGTGGACAAGAAGAGTTGTGAATCTGAAATGATCAAAGGTATGCATACATATCCCTCACATACCACTTCCACATATAAAACAGAGATGGAATTACGCAGTGGAAGCAAGGACATTATAGTCCCATCTATCATGTTCTTGAGATTTCTGCATGGGACACTCTTATCTAGTGGTAAACCACCTGGGAGGCCACCTGTTTTAGATTTTGTGGGGAAGACCTCACAATATGATGCTCCAAGCTTAGATCCAGGAGGGATTGGAGCATTAGAAGAAAAAGCTACAGCATTGGGAGTCTTGGGAAAGCTCAGGAAGGAGGGAAATCTTCTTCCTTATCATCATTACCCACTCTCATTTCTGGTTATGCACTATGGGAGGAGAAGAATGGAGGGAATGGCCTTCCAACATACACCTTTTGCATGGGAGATGTCAAGGAGGAGAGAAGCAACATGACAGAAATTTATGTTGATACATTACCAGTGCTGTCATTTTTGGGGAGTGTAGATCTATATTGGAAATCCGAACTGTTGGTGGATTATTCCAAGGATCTTCACACTTGTATGATACTTGATGACTAGCTACATGAAGAGGGCTATCTAGTCCATGAGGGAGACATCTATCATCATGGTAGGATATTCTTGTCTAGAGCTTCCAAGCTCAAGGAGAATTTGCTACAAAGGGCCTACAAAGAGTTATGTTTCAGCCACATATATTCCATGAAGGTCTACAACATCATCATGAGGAGCCTTGATTGGGAAGGCTTGAAAGAAGAACTACATCAGCATTTTCAAGAATGGATGAGCTATGTGGAGTTGAGGTAGCAACATGACTCTATGAGGGAGTTATTTCAGCCATATCTTCCTTCTTTTGAGAGAGGAGATAGATCCATGCACCACTCCATTTGTATGAGGAGTATTGTTGGTGAAGAATCTGATCATGTAAAGCATGATTTATTTTCTGATTATATATATTCTTTCAGCATTTTTATGCAGGCCATGGCTCCAAGAAGGAGCAATACATCTTTTAAATCTCATGGCCAACAATGGGCCGCAAAAAATTCTGAATATGGCCACTCCCTTGATGAGCAAAGGGAGATTCTCTATCATGGTGAGTGCTTTCCTAAAGCACCAAACATATCTCGCACTTTTAGCCATAGTGAGATAAAATGGGTAGAAATTAAATGGTGGGAAAACCACTTACCATATATTCATCTAATGCAGGCAAGAGATGCATTGCACTGGTTTCATATGTGGGACTATGACCCACCTCCACATGTTCAAATTTCTGTTTGTATGTATGTAGTTTTGATCACATACATTGATGATATACTTGTACTTTTTATGGGAATGTATGGAGGGAGGATGGGAGGCATGTATGTACCACATGGGATGGAGGTTCTCCATGCACCTTATGCTACATGTTATAGGGAGTGCATTGGTTTAGCCATGTTTGTTTCATTTGAGTTATTGACTCCTTATGGGATGGACTATTTACATCTCATAAGAACTTTGGAGGAGAAATTCATGGAGGGTTGTATTGGTGAACACTTAGATTATGGAGGAATCTTATCACATGTTTGTATCACCAATGGAGGAGGAGAAGAGTTGCAACAATCACCTTATCGGTTGCTTTAGGACAAGCAACATTTTGGAGGGGATGACTGTAATATTCCGAATTAGTACCAAGCTAATGGGAATATTCAATTTTGTTTTATTTTTCTGTTTGATGAATAAATGTGTAAAGGAGGATCAATAAAACTCCTAAACAACAAATAAATCAATGCCACATGTGAACAAGGCTAAATCTGGGCTATTTAAATAAGCACCCTTAGGTGTGAAAGGAGATGAATCTTTTGACTGGGTCAACCATGACCAAATCAACAGCGTTGTCAAGGAGGAGTGGCCATCAATGAGGCACAACACAGTTTTAGTTGGAGGTGGGTCATGTGAAAGGAGCTATCTTATTGAAGGTGGTGTAGGGTTTGTAAGCTTTCAAACTTATAAAACAAAGAGGAGAGCAACATGAGAGGGTTTTTGATGATTATGTTATTTCTGAAGATTTTGTCTATTTAGACATATCTTATTCTCCCTGTTGTTTAGCAGAGAATAGTGTTGTTTAGCACTGGGTGTTCCTGATCGGGAATCCCACCTCTTTCCTTGAGAGGCCTCTTGGAAGAGTTTTGATTTCTTGTCCACTATCAGGAATTTGGCCAAGATGTTATTCCAACTACAAGACATATCTTGTTGAGGGTTTGGTTGTCTTTGTAAGCTGTAGCAAGTGGAGGCTAGATCTATTCAGATCTAGGCCAATCTAGTGCCTCTTTTCAGTGGGGAAGTCTTTTATCCCATTGGCAAGAGAGTATTGGATTATTGGAGCTACATTTTCAGATCTTAGCTTGAGGCTAAACATGTTATAGAGCCTACGACGTATTTTTCCTTCCAGGATTGCGTTATTTGTAAGGGTATTGTTGCAGGGTCTTTTAGCACACTTTTTGGAGGAGTGATTTTCATGTGTTGGGGATCTGCCCTTCACATTTGAGATCCAATTGGAGGGGATCATTCTATTGCATATATCAGATCAGATATGAATGTTCATATATTTATGGATATTTTTGCAGATCTGCAGTATTTCTGTAGGATTAGATCTTAGATCTACTCCTTGTACTTCATGTTTTGCTAAAAACCCCAAGGGGGATTTGAAGAAGAGCCTATCTAGTGAACAGATCTCATATAGATCTAACTTTTCATACATAGATCTGTTCTAGATCTGAAGTGTAATATATATTAGTTGCAGCCAATAAAAATAACTTTGTCAAGCTCTCTTCAGTCTTAATACATGGTTGCAGCACCTCTTTTTGAGGATTTTCTTTCATAAGAGTCTTCTATTTCTTTTTGCACATCTCATGCGTTCTCTTATTCATATATTTTGCTGATGTATATGTAAATAAAGATCCTCCATATTAGCCTCCTACTCTTACTTGGCTAATCTGCGTTATTTATCTGCATTATTGTTTAATATTACTGCATTTACCATTTGGGAATATTACAAATTTAAGCATCTGCAAAAAAAAAAATATTTCTTATCATATCAGAACTTCCTTCAAAAAAGATAATATTTCTTGTCATATCAGAATTTAAGCCTCTGCAAAAAAGATAATATTTCTTATCATAATATTTTTTGAACTTCCTTCATGATATCTATGGTTGCTCACCTTCGTTCAATATTGGGTAAAAGGTCATGGTCTTACCTTAATTTCTATTCTAATTCCCTTTTCTAACTTTGACTTTCCTTTTGACCTTTGAGATAAACCCAATCATTAAATATGGTAGTCCTCCCTTCTAGGGAACTTAGTATGGGTTGCTTAGTGGTTTCCAACCCTTATGATGATGTGAGGTGGTGTTTCAAACATGGGAGTAACTTGTGTTTGAATGTGATGCTCACGGGCCATGGTTTCTTTCGTGGGTTATAGACAGTTTATTTCTATCTCCTAAGATAAACTTTCTAAAAAACTTCCCTTTATTCCTTAAAGTCAAAATAGATCTATACTAAGGATTACTATTTATACGCATTTCTACCATATAAATTCTAACGATAATTAATCACATATGTGTTAAAGTAGAATATGAAATAAGCCCTTTTTACACTTATCTTGGCTCTTAGATACATAGATCGGTGGGTTTGGGAATGTGGTTTACATGAAAAGTAATAGGGATGGATTTAGTGGAAACCTTTTATAAGATCAAGACTCAAACGATGAGAGAGAGAAAAAAACCTTTTATTATCAATGTAAAACACATGCATTAACATATAATTGTGATATTTTCCCTTCTTTCCAACTTAGTCCATCCTTCTATAAAAATCCCTTTTAATGAAGCAGATATATCCATAGTGATCCACTGATATTTGTTCACCAACAACTATTCCATTTTGGACTTATAAATTTGAAAACTATGCTTATTGAATTTATGCATCTATATCTTTAAACTACTCAACTATTTTATTACACCATAGGAATTATTTCGATATATCTCCCATTTTAATGGGGTCTATCACATTTCGATAAAAACACATTAGCCATAAAAGTTTCATTGAAACCAAAAGTGATTTGATACAAAACATAGGTTTTCACCTTATATAGTTAATTTTTTCAAATAGATTCTTAATAAAATGAAAAATATTCAATGTAAAACACATGCATTAACATATAATTGTGATAATTTCCCTTCTTTCCAACTTAGTGGACATACTTCTAGAAAAAATCCTTCTAATGAAGCAGATATATCCATAGTGATCCTCTGACATTTGGTCACAAACAACTATATTCCATTTTGGACTTTTATATCTCAAAACTATGCTCATTGAATTTATGCATCTATATCTTTAAACTACTAATTTATTACACCATAGGAATCATTTCGATATATCTCCCATTTTAATGGCGTGTATCGCATTTCGAGAAAAACACGTTAGCCATAAAATTTTCCCATTGAAACCAAAAGTGATTTGATACAAAACATAGGTTTTAACCTTATATAGTTAATTGTTTCAAATAGATTTTTAATAAAATGAAATATATTCAATGTAAAACACATGCACATTAACATATAATTGTGATATTTTCCCTTCTTTCCAACTTGGTGGACATCCTTCTAGAAAAGTCCCTTTTGATGAAGCAGATATATCCATAGTGATCTACTGATATTTGTTCACAAACAACTATTCCATTCTGGACTTTTATATCTCAAAACTATTCTCATTGATTTTATGCATCTATATTTTTAAACTACTTGAAACTATTTTATTACACTATAGGAATCATTTCAATATATCTCCCATTTTAATGGGGTGTATCACATTTCAAGAAAAACACATTAGCCATAAATGTTTCCCATTGAAACCAAAAGTGATTTGATACAAAACATAGGTTTTAACCATATATATTTTAATTGTTTCAAATAGATTTTTAATAAAATGAAAAATATTTAATGTAAAACACATAGTATTTAGAAACAAAAAGTAATTTGATACAAAACATAGGTTTCAACCTTATATAGTTAATTGTTTTGAAAATATATTCTTAATAAAATGAAAAATATTCAATGTAAAACACATGCACATTAACATATAATTGTGATATTTTCCCTTCTTTCCACTAGTCCATACTTCTAGAGATATCCCTTTTAATGAAGAAAATATATTCATAGTGATCCACTGATATTTGTTCACCAAAAACTATTCCATTTTGGACTTATATATCTCAAAACTATGTTCATTGAATTTATGCATCTATATCTTTAAACTACTTGAAACTATTTTATTTCACCATAGGAATCATTTCGATATGTCTCCCATTTTAATGAGGTGTATCACATTTCAAGAAAAAACACATTAGCCATAAAAGCTTCCCATTGAAACCAAAAGTGATTTGATACAAAACATAGGTTTTAACCTTATATAGGTAATTGTTTCAAATAGATTCTTAATATAAAATGAAAAATATTCAATGTAAAACACATGCATTAACATATAATTGTGATACTTTCCGTTCTTCCAAACTTAGTGGACATCCTTTTAGAAAAATCTCTTTTAATGAAGCAGATATATCCATAGTGATCCACTGATATTTTTTCACAAAAAACTATTCCATTTTGGACTTTCATATCTCAAAACTATGCTCATTGAATTTATGCATCTATATTTTTAAACTACTTGAAACTATTTTATTACACCATAGGAATCATTTTGATATATCTCCCATTTTAATGGGGTGTATCACATTTCGAGAAAAACACATTAGCCATAAAATTTTCCCATTGAAACCAAAAGTAATTTGATACAAAACATAGGTTTTAACCTTATATAGTTAATCGTTTCAAATAAATTTTTAATAAAATGAAAAATATTCAATGCAAAACACATGCACATTAACATATAATTGTGATATTTTCCCTTCTTTCCAACTTAGTGGACATCCTTCTAGAAAAATCCCTTTTAATGAAGTAGATATATCCATAGTGATCCACTGATATTGGTTCACAAACAACTCTACCATTTTGGACTTATATATCTCAAAACTATGCTCATTGAATTTATGCATCTATAATTTTAAACTACTTGAAACTATTTTATTACACCATAGGAATAATTTCGATATATCTCCCATTTTAATGGGGTGTATCACATTTTGAGAAAAAACACATTAGCGATAAAAGTTTCCCATTGAAACCAAAAGTGATTTGATACAAAACATAGGTTTTAACCTTATATAGGTAATTGTTTCAAATTATAGATTCTTAATTTAAAATGATAAATATTTCAATGTAAAACACATGCATTATTATACACCCTTATGTCTACGTAAAGTAGTTTGAGTGATTCCACAGGTCCTCTGCACCCTTCATAGGGTATAATTGGGATAGGTAGTGTTAACTTATACAAGTTCTATAGGCAGAGTCTTTAAAGGGCTAGGTAGCCTCTAGATCTCATCCTTTCTCAAAGGTGACATATCCAGTAAATGCCCCTACAATCAATATTTGTAACAGATCTAAATATAAGTTCTTCATTTTAATATCCATAAACCTCAACCAATTTAAGGAAAACTGTGTACATGTGTCATTTCTACCATAAATTCTTAGGCAAAGTTTTCTAAAGAATGTACATGTCATGTTGGCTTTCTCCCATTAACTTTAAATCATGTTTTTTGTAAGTTCATAAAATAATTTTGCAAAGCATGTAAATGTCATTTCTCTCAAGCTTTAAGGCCTAAAAATTGAACCTAAAGTGGCTGAACTCATAGAATTTATAACTTCCATAGGATTTTAGTCTGTCTATTGAGTGTTAACTTCTATAATTTCTAAAGGTAGAGTCTGTAAAGGGTCAGGTAGCCTTTGGATCTCATATTTTCTCAAAGGTGACATATCGAGTAAATGCCCCTACAGTCAATCTCTATAACAGATCTAAATAGAAGTTCTTCATTTTAATATCCATAAACCTCAACCACTTTAAGGAAAACTGTGTACATGTGTCATTTCTCCCATAAATTCTTAGGCAAAGTTTTTAAAGCATGTACATGTCATGTTGGATTTCTCCCATTAAATTTAAAGCCTTTTTTTTGTAAGTGCATAAAATAATTTTGCAAAGCATGTAAAAGTCAATTCTCTCAAGCTTTAAGGCCTAAAAATTGAACCTAAAGTGGCTGAACTCTCATAGAATTTTGAACTTCCATAGGATTTTAGTTTGTCTTTTGAGTATTAACTTCTACAAGTTCTAAAGGCAGAGTCTGTAAAGGGCCAGGTAGCCTCTGGATCTCATTTTTTCTCAAAGGTGACATATCCAGTAAATGCTCCTACAATCAATCTCTATAATAGATCTAAATAGAAGTTCTTCATTTTAATATCCATAAACCTCAACCACTCTAAGGCAAACTATGTACATGTGTCATTTCTCCCATAAATTCTTAGGAAATTTTTTTAAAGCATGTACATGTCATGTTGGCTTTCTCCCATTAACTTTAAAGCATGTTTTTTGTAAGTGCATAAAATAATTTTTCAAAGCATGTAAATGTCATTTCTCTCAAGCTTTAAGAACTAAAAATTGAAAAGAAATGTTTATTTTTATCCCAAATGACAAAATATAAATGAAACAAGAGGAGATTGTTGGTATTTCCAATCGTGATATACTAATTATAACCTTAAGCTTTACCTAAAATTTAGCCCTTCAATTATGGGAAACATAGGAAATGCAGGGTATAGAATTTAAATGGTAAAATATATTAAAGATGGGAAAGGGGTAGGTTTAATGACCAAGTCCAATATGGATGAATTCTCGGTATACATCTATATCAATATATCCCTTACGATGCAAGGAGAGATATAATCCTTCCAATCCAAACCAACAAATACGAATGGGAAGTGGGTCATCCACACCAATCCCATGAGAAATGGAAAAATAATAAACTTCGCCATTGGTTCAATTGTTGGAAGGGAAGGACCAAAGCATTAAATCTACTAAATCACTACTCTCTAGCATTGCATAGTAGTTTCACCAATTGAATAAAATTTAAAAAGGGAAATCATATCATATTCAAAGAGATAGAAAGGTTAAATATTGCATAAGCATTTCACTAGTTGAATAAAATTCAAAAAGGAAAAATCTGAAATAAAATCTTATTCACAAGATAGAAAGGTTGAATTTCTTCTCCATAAAGTAACCCAATAGGATGAGTGACTTTGTCAAAAGAAGATTGCCTTTGATAAATACAATATTCTTCATATGTTTACAACAAGCAAACATTACACAATGCATCAAAGTAAATGTTATTAAGAAATCCAATGATGTAAGTTCTATGTGAGAAGTGGAAGGTGTAGACAAAACTTCCATTATGTAGAAGAAATGTGTGAATTGGAAGAAGTGTGTGAAGGAGATTTGCACACTGTTTCAATTTTCTATGATGAATATTGGCTATGTAGACTGCTGCATCTTCTTAAATTGTTTATAAACATTAAATTCTATTAAGCACTTGAACGATATGTTGATTATGCGTCGATTCGCTGAAAAATTGTTGAAAATACTATTTTGTAATATCAATAAATATAATTTTATTGATATTTTTGCAACCACTAATTATTACACAATGTGCCATAGTAAATTCTATTAAGGACTTGAGTGATGGCCTAATCTGTGTGGCGGGAGATTGATTTACTCTATGTAACAATTTTCCAAAATGTTGCCATCATACAAGGCAATGTGAGGAAGATGTATGAAGAGAGAGGATGGTTAAATCTATTTAACATTTTTCAAATCATTATCGGCGAATGAGGAGATGCGCGAAAGAAGTGCGTGAATTGAAATAAGTGTGAAAAGGGGATCTCATCATTCCAATTTTCTATGATGGACACTAATTATGCAGCCATGTGCGTCTTTTTGAATTGTTTACAAACAGTAAATTCTATTAAGCACTCGAAAGATGTGTTTATTATGCATCAATTCTATGAATAAATGTTGTCAAGACTATTTTATAATATCGATAGATAGAATTTTATTGATATGTTTACAAGCATTAATCATTACACAGTGCGTCAAATTAAATTTTACTAAGCACCTGAGCAATGGCCTGATTGTGTGTCGATTCATTGAATAGATATCAATAGTACTATTAATCCTTAATTATTTTTTTTAAGGCTGTGTAGTCATTTTCACTATAGTAGGTTCCCGCATCATGTTCCTTTTAGTGTTACAACACATATATATACATGCCGAAGCATACATAAACCCCAATCCATAAACCCTGGATTAGAACATAATCGTAGTTCCCTTGACCGGATCTACAAAAATACCAGGCCGAAAACATCGTACCCCAAAACCATGTGCAAAACCAAGTGGATGCGACTACCCACCGGAAATTAAGGACCAAAAATTCTTCAGCGGGCGCCGCCCCTACTCGACAGCTACCGCCTTTGACAGCCGTGGAAAGAATATAACACATACCCAACATTCTCCCACTCGTTGTTATTTCCAATGTGGGGCCACAAGAGAGCTTAGTCATTGGCCCAATTCTTCAACACCCATTGTTTCTCTACACCAAGAGAACTTCTGAGTGCTCACAGACTTTGTTAATGCATCCGCAACATTCTTCAAAGTGTCCACCTTTACCAGCAACACCCTTTTAGCCTCAACCATATCTCTAACAAAGTGATATTGAACATCAATGTGCTTTGTCTTTGAATGATAAGCAGGGTTCTTAGCCAAGAAAATTGCACTTTGGCTATCACAGTCTATCCTTATAGCTTACTATACCAACCCCATACTTGAACACAATCTCTGCAACCAAACTGCTTCCTTGCTTGCATGAGTGGCTGCTATGTATTCTGCCTCTGTAGTTGAAAGAGCCACTACAGATTGTCTTTTACTCATCCAACTGACTGCGCCTCCAAATAGGCTAAACACATACCCACTTGTAGATCTTCTTTGGTCTAGATCTCCAGCCCAGTCTGCATCAACAAAACCACGAATGTCCAACATTCTTTCCAATCCTGGTCTTCCCTGGTAGCACAAGCCATAATCACTAGTGCCACGTAAATATCCGAAAACCCGCTTCACTACTGTCCAATGCTCCTTCCCTGGGTTTGACATAAACCTGCTCAATACTCCCACTGCATGTGCAATGTCTGGTCTAGCATGGGACTACTGTATACATTAGCTACCAACCACACTCGCATATGGAACACCTGGACATATACCTCTTCTTCGTGTCTTGGGACACTATTCAGCAGACAACTTTACACATAGAGGAATAGGAACATTCACTGGTTTACTATCCCGCATATTGAACCTCTGCAATATAGTCTCGACATACTTCCTCTGGTTTAACCAGAGCTTCCTCTTTGCCCGATCTCTCTTAATTTCCATGCCTAAAATATAGTTTGCAGCACCCAGATCCTTCATGTCGAATTTGGAGAACAGTTGGGTCTTCAAATCTTGGATAATTTCTTTGTCATTTCCAATCAACAACATATCATCCACATACAAGACTAAATAAATAACATGGTCACCAATTAATTTAAAATAAACACAGTGATCCTCCTTGCTTCTGGTGAAGCCAAGTCCCCGTATATAGGTATCAAATTTCTGATACCACATCCTTGGTGACTGTTTTAACCCATACAGAGACTTCTTCAACCTGCATACCAGTTCTTTCTTACCCTTCACCATAAAGCCTTCATGTTGCTTCATGTAGATCTCCTCTTCTAGATCCCCATGAAGAAAAGTTGTCTTCACATCCATCTGTTCTATCTCAAAATCAAATGCAGCAGCAACAGATAAAAGTAATCTAATAGAAGTAACCTTGGCAACAGGAGAAAAAATATCACCAAAATCAATTCCCGGCACCCGGGAATAACCTTTCGCTACCAACCGAGCTTTGTATTTCTCCACCTTGCCTTCTACATTCATCTTCTTCTTAAACACCCATTTGCTCCCAATGGGCTTCCTTCCAGCCGGCAACTCCACCAGATCCCATGCATCATTTTTTTGCAAGGATGCCATTTCATCAGCCATGGCCTCCTTCCAGAGTTTTCCATCCTCTGAATCTACTGCCTCCCTGACAGTTCTGGGTTCATCATCAGTTATAGTTAAGGCAAAACCTGAACAGAAAGCAGATGGACTATACCTTTCTGGTTGCCTTCTTTCCCGAACCGATCTTCTCATAGCTGGAGTTTGTGGCTCTTCTTCTTCTGAGTCTTCTTCTATTGTAGAGTCTGATTCATCCTCCTTTAGCTCAAACTCTATCTTCTCAGGTTCCTTTGGTAGGAATTCATCTTTAACAACATCTTTCACCTCTCTAAACACCACATCTCGGCTGTACACAACCTTCCTTGTTTCTGGGTTCCAAAGCTTGTAACCCTTTAAACCATCCTTATACCCAATAAAGATGCACCTTTCAGATTTATTATCCAACTTGGTCCTTTTCTCCCTTGGAACATGTACATATGCATCACATCCAAATACCCTTAGATGTGAAAGAGAGGGTTTCTTACCATTCCATACCTCATGTGGGGTCTTATCCTCCAACGCTGATGAAGGTGATCTGTTAACTAAGTAACATGCAGTCTCCACTGCCTCTGCCCAGAATTCTTGTCCTAACCCGATACCACTGAGCATGCTTCTTGCCTTTTCCATCAGTGTTCTATTCATTCTTTCTGCAACTCCATTTTGCTGAGGTGTGTATGGAGTAGTCTTCTGCCGTGCTATACCACACTTCTTAGAGAACTCTTCAAATTCCTTCTTGCAGAACTCCCCACCATTATCCGTCCTCAACGCCTTTATCTTCTTCTCTATCTGGTTTTCTACCAGAGCCTTAAATTCTTTAAATTTGTCAAAGACTTCAGATTTCTTCCTCAAGAAATATATCCATGTATTCCTTGAGAAGTCATCTATGAATGAAACATAGTACACAGACTTTCCCAGTGATGGAACTGACACAGGCCCAAACACATCACTGTGAACAAGTTCTAATATCTTGTTTGCCCTCTTAGCACCAGAAGGAAAACTCACCCGATTCTGCTTCCCATATACACAATGTTCACAGAAATCGAAATCCAGAGAACAATTAGACATACCTTCTACCATACCATCTCTATGCAGTATCCGAAGGCCCTTCTCTCTAATATGTCCAAGCCTTTGATGCCATAGCATGGTCTTTTCTCCAGAGACAGCTAGACTTTCCGTCCCACTTTCAAGAACCACAGAACTGTTACACCCATCAATAACAGTGCTACCTTGTAGCTTGTACATAGTTCCAGTCCGAACTCCCCGCATTAATACTAGTGCTCCCCGAACCATCTTGCAGGCATCTTTCTCGAACACTGTTTTTACACCTGCATCATCCATCTTGCTTACAGAAATCAGATTTCTGGCCAATGCAGGAATATGCAGAACACCAGGAAGTGTTATAATCCTCCCACCTTGCAGCTTCAGCTTGACCTTTCCACGTCCGACGATTCTGGCCTTCCTATCATCCCCTAGGAAGACATCACCACCATCATATTTCTCATACTCGCAGAACCACTCCCTATGGGGAGTGAAGTGAAAGGATGCAATTGAGTCAATCAACCATGACTCATGATCTACATGTGTATTTGAAGAAGAAGCCAAATACACATCCCCACCTTCATTCGAGGTGGTTTTTGCCTCTGCAGAAGGAGCATCATCGTATTCATTTCTTCGGTGAGCTAGATCCTGCAGCCCTTTTGTAGTGCCCTTCCTTTCCACATTTCTAGCATACCTTTACAAACTTTCCAGGAGATTTAGATCTCCCTCTAGATTTGGATCTCCCACTCGAAACCTTATTCTTGTTTATGTTTTGGGACCTTCCTCGTACAGACAAGGCATCTCCATTTTGGCCCTCCATATTTCTCCGTCTCATTTCCTTCGACAACAAGGCTGAGACAATGTCATCAAAATTCAAGGTAGTTGTATTGCTACCTATTGCAATAGCCAGACTGTCCCATGAGACTGGTAGAGAACTCAACAAACTGATGCACTTATCTTCATCTCAGATTTTAATATCAACAGATGACAGCTGACTTACCATAGTATTGAAGGTGTTCAGATGCTCTGTCACCGAGTCTCCATCCTTCATGCTCAGGTTATACAACTTTTTTCGCAGGAACAACTTATTCACCAAAGATTTAGGATTGGCACAAAAGTCCCTAGCTTTTCCCACAAAAAATCTTCCGCCGTAGCTTCCCCGCATACATTCAACAATACCTCGTCCCAGACACACAACCTTACGTGCTCTAGCTCGATCCAGTTTCTTCCAGTCTTCATCTGACATTCCTGTTGGATTAGTACCTGGATCTACCGCGATCCACTGATCTTTATCCACCAGCAGATCCTCCATCTTGAGCTTCCACAACTGAAAACTCTGACCATTAAATTTCTCGATCTCTATCTTTCCGCCACTCGCCATCTTCTCTCACTGCAAGAATCGATCCCGCAGATCTCCCACTGAACAGGGTCTACCTCAGGCCCGAACTAAAAACCCTCAGCAGCAAAGGCGTCCCCTTTAAGCCGAAACAGCTCTGATACCAAATGTAGGTTTTAACCCTGAACAGAAATTATCTACACACGAATCTTATCACAGAAAATAAACAATAGCGAGATCATAAAACATAAAACAGATAAACACAGAGATTTTCCCCCGGATCCCAAATCAGGACAACCAGCTTGATTTTTCATTATGTTCCTTTTAGTGTTACAACACATATATATACATGCCGAAGCATACATAAACCCCAATCCATAAACCCTAGATTAGAACATAACCGTAGTTCCCTTGACCGATCTACAAAAATACTGGGGGCTTCTCGAAAACTATCGATTTCAAAAACCACGTGCAAAACCATTAAAACCACGGATTTGTATCACCCACCGGAAATTAAGGACCAAACATTTTCGCCAAGGCACTACCCCGGACCCCGATAGGGGGGGCTATCGCCCCCCCTCTTACCCCCCCGCGCATGCTTAGTCATGGAAAGAATATAACACATACCCAACAATGAGCTAAAAATTTTCCTTTTTCTATTGAAGAGGATTCAACTCCTTCAAATTCTGAAGAATGAGTTGGCCCATTCCTGCAATCTATGTGTACCCTTCAGAGAACCTTCAAAATCTCTCTAACCAATCACTATCTGGAAAAATTTACCATGTTGCACCTAATTAACATGATTCTACACGAAACCCACGTTGTAGATTTTTGAGATTTGACTTCAACTGCCCAGAAATGGAGTCTGAAATTCATGTCTGTGAATGCCCACAAATTTTGATTTACTGTTTCATAAGTCGAACTGGCTGAGAAAACATTACTCTTGTTTTTCTCCTTGAACTTATCAGTAATTCCCTTAACAATAATGTTATACACTATGAAATTATCGTAATCAATTCCCCTGGATTGGCCTGTCTTGTCATATTTTGAAACCAGACTTTGTAAAATTGTTGGTGATACCGAATATCCCAAACTAAGAAGTGAATCTTGCAATTCCATCTATTCAATCTTCCCACTACGATCTCTTTCAAACCTCTCAAATATTTCCCGCCACGCTTGGAGACTGTGCCACAATGATGTAAATTCTTACGGCCCTATTTTCATGAAATTATTTCTGGTGAACTCGAACATGAAGAGATTAATAGTTAGAATGTTGAATGATTGGTTGGCTGAAGACGAAGCCCTCTGCAACTCTTTTTCATCTATGAATCCGCTCCCATCTTGATCACACATCTGAAAATATCTTATGATTTCTGGGTCAGTACCTGGTGCAAATGTTGGATGTGCAGGAGGAGCTGAAGCTCCATAGGGATGATTTAGGTATCTCGACATCGATGAGGGAGGAGCTACGAAGAGAAGAATTCGGTACCTATGTGCAGAAGTGACCTGTGCAAAAGGTGAGCTGAAAATGAAAATTCTCAAACGCACCATGAGTAATAGACAATTTATTGACAGTTTAGTTGAATCTGAGATTTTGAATTCAACTCTTGATATGAGATGGTCACTTTCGAAACCACACGTGGATTTCAGAGGGGGTCTGTCTGCTCAACTTAGTGTTCCTAAATTGAGGTCATAAATTGTCAACCAGGGCTAGTAAACTGTTGAAGTGAAGTGCACTATATGTGCCTAGGTATTTGTTTCTCACTACGTTGTGTTTAGTGTTTTTCCAATGTTTTTAGTTTTGTGTTTTTATTCTAACAGGAAAATAACTAATTTTTGGCAAAGAGAAGTTGTTGGTCACACTAAAACAGAGAAAAACCTATTCTAAACTATGTATGGCACTTAGAAAATGCAAAACTTTGACAAGAAAGTAACTCACAACATGAACTCAGTCTAATTCATTCATTAGAAATATGTTGGAATAGCTTGAGAAAAGGATAAGTTAGTGCCATGAGGTTCTTCTAAGTAAACAACCACCTACAAGATCACAGAGAAAATCTTATCCATGGCTAGAAATTTGTTGGAACATATTTGGAAAAGATAGTCTGCAACACAGTGAGGAAATCTACTCTAAATTAACCTATGACACTGAAATTAATCCATTCTGCAACTTAAATTGTCACTACTAAGCCTTGTTCGGAAGTTAGAAGTCTTTTGGAATAGTTTTGGGAAAAAGGCTATTTGTTCAATTATAAGAGATTGCAGAACAGTCAAGGCCTTGAACTGATATCACTAATTCTTGTCCATATGATGATGTGTTGGAAGAGATTAATAACAAGAGTGGTTTGTAAATAATGAAGGCCTTGAAGTCTAATGGAACAAAACTAGCATACAACTAACTAATGAAACTAAAAATACAATAGATAAAGCTGAACTAAAATGCAATCATTCAAACTTCAAATACAGTGACCACAACTATACTAGAATGCCATTATCCTAACTTGAAATATAGTGAACAGAATCTGAACTAGAGTGCCATTAATCTCCGAAGTATCACAACTACACTATAATGCAACTAATCTCTAAAATATTACAGCCCTATCTCATTCAGTATTAGTGATATTTTGGAACAATTCGGAAGAACAAGTCTAGCTGTAACAATTGATGTAATTGAACACAAAAACATAAAGTTCAGAAAGAGGCAACTAATTCCTAAAATACTACAGTTATATCTCATTCAATATTAGTGATATTTTGGAATAATTCTTGAGAACAAGACTAGACTGTAGCATCCAATGCAAGTGAGTATAAAACACAAAGTTCAGAAAATTGCTTAAACTAGGAATGCAACAAGGCTAAAGTTACTTATCTAAACAATATGCACAAAGCTTCTCGGGCAGTAGGGGCCCTCTACCACCGGATTAGCATACAAATCTCCTCAATATTGCCTCAGATCTTGCAATAAAGCGGTGCTTCTTTCATTAAAGGAAAAGTATTTCAAAAACAGAGTATTTCGGTCTTTTGAGATCTAGCAACAAAACATCAATCTAGCTAGCTGTTTCTCGGTCTCTCAAATCATTCTTATAAGAAAATTACATAACTGCCCTTGAGATAAAATAGGAATAAATTTCTTTCCCAACTAAAATCAAATTAGAACTCTGGTGGAGGTCTTGTACTGTGATTAAAGACATCTGTACAGTCCTTGTCCTATTAGAAGTCTATCTCTTAGTTTTGGTTTCCCACGTTCATAACCACCTGTAGAATTCTGCTCAGAATTCGTAGGGAGCAAGGAATTATGTGGATGACGTATGGAATTCACCCATATGTGTTTTCCTCTGAAGTGACACCTGTAACCTATGAGAACATGAAGATAGCTGCGGAATAGGCGACTAGTTACAGAATGGTTGCATTCTGTAGCTGAGTCTAGTCAAAAATTACTACAACAACAAAACCATGAAAATATAGCAAGTTAGTCATTGCATACATTCCTAAAGTGTCTTTAACCAATCCTATTGACCATTTAAGCCTGTATTTGATAAGGGACAAAGGAAATGAAGTGAAATTTGGTGAAGGGAAAGGACATCTTTGGGCTCAACATACCCCCACTGTAAAGTTTTTGCATGTCCTCATGCAATCAACTCATATATTCTCAAACTTCTGCTAGGACATCTAGGCTCCTTCTTCTGCTTTTCCTGATAGTTAATGGCCTCCTAGGCTTCTTTATGACCAACTTGAATCTCAAATTTATAAGTGCCATGCTCAATTTTTGTTTTTCTTCTTCAATTTCTCACTAGCCTTGTACAACTTTTCCATTTGCAGAGAGAGAGTTGTATTCATATCACTTTTCAGCTTAACCTGCTCCCTTAAAATGTCATTCTCATTCTTGATATGCCTATTAAGTACTTCTAACTCATATTTGTCTCTTCTTAGTACATCAATTGCAGATTTTGGTGGGCTAGGAGTTCTGTCTCTACTTTCTGAGGCTCTCTTCTCTAATGTCTCAATATATAATTATAAATTTGCTGTTGAGCTGGGTCTATCTCTGTTGGAAATATGATGCAGAGTGTTGTCCTTGATGGCAACCCACTAAATGAAGATGAAGACATGCGACTGTTGACATGTGTTATCCTTGATGGCAATCCACCTGATGAAGTTATGCTTAACTTGATGGTCTTAGTAAATGATGTAAATCTGATGTGATATAATGTTTGATGCTAAGTGTTGTCCTTGAAAGGCAACCCATCTGATAAAGATGATGACAACTTACTTGATGAAGTTGTGCTTGAGAGAATATGTTCCTGATGAAGAAAATATGATGTTTCTACAGTGTGTACAGAAGGCAATGAAGAAAGGAATTCAGAATGTGCTCAAAATATGATGAAAAGAGTATGTATCTTTGTATACGCGGATTGGCCTAAGGGAAGTCGCGTATGCACGCGGAAAATAACGTGCCAAGTCGCGTATGGGCAAAAGCGCTCAAAAAGTGCAAACCCAAGGGTAACCACCATGATATTAACCCATTGTATTGGGTAATGATCCGCCTAATCGACCCCGTCCAGGTAGTTTTGGGCTTATGGTATTGTTTTGGTCCATGGTATTGAAAAAGGGGCTCATGGTATTGAAAAAGGATAATCATATAAAAGGAGAAGAAATTCATTGTGCACAACATGAGTGTGGGGGAAAGATGTCTGAGCTTGAATGAATACTTCTATCTGAAGTAGATCTGAATGAAAGGGTTACACTTGAATGATAAATCTGAATGTATGATGCACCAATGATGAAGAAGGGGAGCTAGATCTGAATTGCTCTTGTATTTGCTAGATCTGATTATGGAAGGCTTAGATCTGTGATGAGGCGAGCATCTAGGCGAACATCTGTCTGAAGCAAAAGGGTAGATCTGAACTGAATATCTGATCTGATGAAGTATGCTGCTCTGTAATGATCGAAGATCTATACGCTACTTCGCCGCGGAGGAAGCGCGTATATACGCAGCTTCAGCGAAGAGAAAGCGCGTATGCGCAATAAAATATACACTGAGGTATACGCTGGTTTGTGTGGACGGAAGCGCGTATATACGCGACATCAGTGAAGGGAAAGCGCGTATGTAAACTAGGGTTTGCTGAAGCAAGGGGTATGAAATATCTGATCTGTTCTGCTGTGTTTCTGCTATCTGATCTGTGTTGATAAGTATCTGTTGGTGATGTATGTTTGTGCTTAAAAGCATGGAAAGGGTCCAGTCTGAAAATATGATGAAATGTGGCCTGCAAGTGGTGTTCTATTGAAGTTGTTGGATCCAGTGTGAAAATTGATGAAACGTGGTCCAAGGTAGTGCTGAGGGTTGTAGCCTTCTGTGCTCTTGTGGGGTCGCAGCTCCCTTCCAGTGGAGGTCAAGAAACCGAGATCGGGGTCGAGTCTCCCTTCAGAGAGGTCGAAACGAGCCGGGGCTGGAGCCCCCTTCCGTGAGAGGTCGTAAAAACAAGCGTGTGGGTGCCTAACATTCCGGGTCAAGTCTCACACAAAGACATATGTTGTAATATGTTTTCTCTATAATAAAATATTGAAGGTCGAGCAACCCGCAATGGTTTTCCCGAATTGGGTTTCCACCTAAAATCCCGTGTTCATGTGTGATGCTTTGTGTGATGGTTTATTCTCGTTTTACCGCACATGTTTACTACTTTCTTATTGAATATCTCGAAGAATAAATGATGGAATGGTTTAAGTGAAGAATTAATGACATATCTCCATATCTGCATACGCAAGTTTCATAAAGGATCCGATGTAGATATACGCGTAAGCGATCGAAGTAAAGCAGTTGTGATGGGTTTTAAGGAATGAAAAATTAAAAAGATTTGATTATGCAGTAAATACTGATTCACCCCCCCCCCCCCCTCTCAGTGTTTTTTCCCAACAATTGGTATCAGAGCGTGGTCCTTCTGTAGAAGCTTGATCGCTTGAAGGAGATTCGTCGCAATGGGAAGTCAAGGAGTAATGTCTATAAAGCCACCTCTATTCAATGGAAGCAATCTGATATTCTGGAATGTACGTACAAAATCATATCTGCAAATTCTTGGTGCAGATGTATGGGCAATCGTGGAAGAAGGTTATCAATACCCGGCAAGTATTCCTACTGATGCAGCTGAAAGAAAGAAGTATGAAATCAATGCCAAAGCAGTGAATGTCTTATTGGGAAGCATGTCTGAATCAGAATTTGCTAAAGTGATGCAGCTACATTCGGCAAAAGACATATGGGACAAAATCATTCTAAGCTATGAAGGAGACACAAAGGTAAAAAGTGCAAAACTCCAAACTCTTAGAATTGAATGTGAAAATTTGAAGATGCATAGTGATGAAAGTGTTGCCAGTTTCTTTCTTCGTCTAGATGATATTGTAAATCGGATGAGAAATTTGGGTGAAACCATGGCTGATACTACTCTGGTGGAAAAGGTCTTAAGATCATTGACTTCAAAATTTGACTCTAAAGTTTCAGCTATTGAAGAAAGGCAAGATTTGCAAACTCTTACTATTGTTCAATTACATGGTACTCTGATTGCTTTTGAAATGAGACAAGGAGGCCCTTCTCAAGTAAGAGAAGTTGCTTTTAAGGCATCTACAAAAGGAAAGGAAAAGGAAGTTGTCAAAGAATCCAGCTATATATCCGATGAAGAAGAAGCGAATTTCGTGAGAAAGCTCCAACTAGGTACCGGAAGATTCAAAGGTAAGCTTCCCTTCAAATGTTTTGAGTGTGGAAAAGTTGGTCATTATGCTGCTAAATGTCCTTATAGAGAAAAGCATGGTAAAGGGAAACAATTTGAGAAGAGAAAGAGTTATTATGCAAAAGAAGATGATGATGAAGTGTCCAGTGAAGATGAAGAAGATTTTGACCAAGATCTGAAAGTGCTCATGGCTAAGAAGCAAAAGAAGAAGGCTACTGAAAAAGAGATATCTCAGAAAACATGTGCAGCAGAAAATGAAGAAGATGAAACAAGTATTGATTATTGTTCTTGTGATGCACTTTCATGTGCATGCAATGGTGAAGATAGTAAAAGTAAAGTTTTGGATCTAAAGGAAGCTATCAAGAAAAGTGAAGATCAACAAAGATCATTTAATAAAAGCGAAGCTATATACAATGAGATGATCTCTCAAATGAAAGATCAAATAGAAATGCTAAATGGACAGGTGGAAAAGTATCAAAGGTTTCATACTTATGCATCCAATCGAATTAAAGAACTAGAAGAAGAAATCAACGATCTAAATGCAGATCTCGAAAAATCAAACAAGAAGAATGAAGGACTTGAAGCTGCAGTCATCTCTCTACAAACAGATCTTGAAGCATCAAGTAAGAAGATTGAGGAACCTCTACAAACATTTGAAAAGGAAGGCCTTGAAGCAGAAATCATCTCTCTCAAAGAAGATCTGGAAAAATCAAAGAAGAAGAATGAAGAGCTGGAACAAACATGTGAAGAAAACGAAAATTGGCTGAAAGAAGAGATTCTAAATCTGAAGGATCAAGTAGAAGATGGAAGAAGGAAAGAAGAAAGCATGACAAAGAAATGTCAAGCCTTGGAGGTTGAGGTAAACATTCTAAAAGGTAAATTAGAAGAAAAGGTAAAATTGTTGAGGTTTCATGATAGTACTAATATTTTGGACAATATTCTGAGTAATCAAAGGTCTCCTACTATCAAACATGGTCTTGGTTTCCATGAAACTGTTAAAGGAGAATCTAGCTCACAAGGAAGTGCCAAAAATTCAGAGGATGTCAATGCAAAACCTGAAGTGTTGAAAGAGACAAAAGCTCAACCAACAATCATGAATTCTCAAAGGAATTCATTCAAGAATGTTGAATGTTTTAAATGTCATAACTATGGGCATGTTGCAGCAAATTGCAGAAGTAGATTGTTTCAGCCACAAACAAACAGATCCTACTCGGAAAGGTACTCTAGTCTCTTCAGAGGATATTGTTTCTCATGTAACATGTATGGACATAAAGCAGCTGATTGCAAAAGGAGGAAGATTAGAAATACTCTTTATGATTCTTATGCTTATTTTTCTGACCACATGAGATGTTATGCTTGTAATAAGTATGGACATGTAGAAAAGGAATGCAGGATTAACAGATCTGGGAAAGTGGATAACTTCCAGCACTCAAATAGAAAGTTCAAGCAAATTTGGAAAAAGAAGGAGGACCGATCAGAAACGTAGGGAATTCTGACCCTACTGCAGTCATCCGCTTATGAAGCTTACTTCTCTGATTGACTGCAGGAATGATGTGAGATACTTTATGAGAGCTAGTAATGTATCATCACAGGTGGAGCAATGTATGATGTCTCTCATGGTTGATTTGATTAGTCTGGTTATATGTATTTCTAACAGAGCATCTGGTGTGGAAAAAGACAGGAACAGAAGGTAAATTTGCAGGAGAAGATGAAAGTGTGAAATTTTCTATATTTCACTTTCTATACGCGGGTTATATGAAACAAAGTCGCGTATACACGCGATTTCTAGCTGACACAGCCGCGTATGCATTGATGACAAGAGAATTTATCTGATAGCTGAAGATCTGGAGCAGAGGTCCAGGGGGAGCATCAGTCTGACTAATAATAACTGAAGTTTTGACTCTGTATCAGCTTAATTTATCAGTTCTAAATAATGATGTTATGATACATGGTTTCTTATGTTGAAGACTATGGAGGAGTCCTGTTTGCTTGAGTATTCGTTGCTGAGATGAAAGTCTTATATTTCAGAGACAAGGACAGATCATGCAGAGATTTTTGTTGATTACTGGCTGTTGAAGGTGCTTCAGATTACACAAGTTAAAAGAAGAGCAATGGTTTAAGGGCAGTAGCAGGTTGAATACTAAATGATTGCATTGTTGGCAATATGATTGCTTATTCTTTGGTCTTTGTGATACTCATACTCAAATATTGATGTCTTGGTACATGGTTTATTATGATGAGTTTTTGAGCCCTGGTTGCTGATAAGTATCCCTTGTACTCACACATGGATGAGTTGGATGTCATTTGATTCAGAAATAAATCATGCAGAGTGTGTTACTATGGTTGAGAGATCTTTTGCCTACATATGTTACTTCATGTTAAATCTTGAAGATCATGGTGATGTTGGACCACATGGATGATTGTTTGACACCTATGTGAAGATGTTGTTCTGATATGAGAATCTCTCTTGGAAAGATTGTATTGATGCTGCAAAGAATCTGAAGGCTTGGTTACTATTGTACTGATGCCACAACCGTTGGATGACGCTTGAAGACACAACTACACCATTCTATCTATCTGTAGTCCAGGGAAGCATTAAAATGTCTCAGAAAGAAGATGAACATTGTCTTTGCCTCACAGAGAATCAGATCTGGTTGAAATTTAGAAGATGTCTTGGGATACGCGGGTTTCCTGAAACACAGTCGCGTATATACGCGAGTTCCTTCACAGAAAACCACGTATGACTAATTGCTGACAATTTTTGGTTGGTTCAGCTCTCTTCAGCACAACTGCAGTGCTGTTTGGTATCTCTGATACTGTTTGGTATCTCTGGTGGTGTTCCAGTTCTCATAATTCTGTTTCTAATGTTTTGATGAAGATGCCTTGATGATTTGTTGGTGGAAGTTTTCAGGATGCACAAACTAAGGGGGAGCCTTAGTCTTTGGAAAGATTGCTTGGTTGCACAGATTCAGGGGGAGCATTAGTTTTTCTGAGTATAATGCAGTGTTGGCATTATGATGGTTCTCAAATATGTTCTCTTTCTTGAGGATTTTCTAGGTGTTGGTCTTAAATGGTCATACTTGTATTTTGATGAAAAGGTCTTGTTGAGACCCATGATGTAAAATCGTAATTTTCAGTCATGTAAGGACTTGTCAAATTTGTAAACCCACTTGGTTGGGTAGCTGAGTCAAATTTTGTAAACCCACTTGGATGGGTAGCTTGAGTCTCATATGTAAATCCACTTGGTTGGATATTTGTTGTAAGTATGAGTCATTGGTGATAGGAAAGTCATGGAGTCATGTACTTCTGTGGAAAATATGTTTGAAGATTCAGCATGAACTCAGGGGGAGCTTGGTCACTTCAGTTCATATCAGATCTACAAAGCGCTTCTTTTACATGAGGAGAGAAGGGAGTGAGTGTGTTGGTTTTGATCCGCCCGTTGCCCTTGATGTCAAAGGGGGAGAATATGTTGGTTTTTGATCCGCCCTTTGCCCTTGATGTCAAAGGGGGAGGGTGACATGGTGTTTGAATAAAGAGAAGATAATGATGTGACATATTTGGGAGAGTGACATGGTATCTATCTGCTGTGGTAACCAAATACCATTGTGGTTGCCATCAAGTCCAAAGGGGGAGATTGTTGGAAATATGATGCAGAGTGTTGTCCTTGATGGCAACCCACTAAATGAAGATGAAGACATGCGACTGTTGACATGTGTTATCCTTGATGGCAATCCACCTGATGAAGTTATGCTTAACTTGATGGTCTTAGTAAATGATGTAAATCTGATGTGATATAATGTTTGATGCTGAGTGTTGTCCTTGAAAGGAAACCCATCTGATAAAGATGATGACAACTTACTTGATGAAGTTGAGCTTGAGAGAATATGTTCCTGATGAAGAAAATATGATGTTTCTACAGTGTGTACAGAAGGCAATGAAGAAAGGAATTCAGAATGTGCTCAAAATATGATGAAAAGAGTATGTCTCTTTGTATACGCGGATTGGCCTAGGGGAAGTCGCGTATGCACGCGGAAAATAACGTGCCAAGTCGCGTATGGGAAAAAGTGCTCAAAAAGTGCAAAACCAAGGGTAACCACCATGGTATTGACCCATTGTATTGGGTAATGATCCGCCTAATTGACCCCGTCCAGGTAGTTTTGGGCTTATGGTATTGTTTTGGTCCATGGTATTGAAAAAGGGGGCTCATGGTATTGAAAAGGGTAAACCTATATAAGGAGAAGAAATTCATTGTGAAAATGATGAGTGTGGGGGCAAGATGTCTGAGCTTGAATGAATACTTCTCTCTGAAGTATATTTGAATGGAAAGGGTTACACTTGAATGATAAATCTGAATGTATGATGCACCAATGATGAAGAAGGGGATCTAGATCTGAATTGCTCTTGTATTTGCTAGATCTGATTATGGAAGGCTTAGATCTGTGATGAGGCGAGCATCTAGGCGAACATCTGTCTGAAGCAAAAGGGTAGATCTGAACTGAATATCTGATCTGATGAAGTATGCTGCTCTGTAATGATTGAAGATCTATACGCTACTTCGCCGCGGAGGAAGCGCGTATATACGCGGCTTCAGCGAAGAGAAAGCGCGTATGCGCAATAAGATATACACTGAGGTATACGCTGGTTTGTGTGGACGGAAGCGCGTATATACGCGACATCAGTGAAGGGAAAGCGCGTATGCAAACTAGGGTTTGCTGAAGCAAGGGGTATGAAATATCTAATCTGTTCTGCTGTGTTTCTGCTATCTGATCTGTGTTGATATGTATCTGTTGGTGATGTATGTTTGGGCTTAAAAGTGTGGAAAGGGTCTAGTCTGGAAATATGATGAAATGTGGCTTGCAAGTGGTGTTCTATTGGAGTTGTTGGATCCAGTGTGAAAATTGATGAAACGTGGTCCAAGGTGGTGCTGAAGGTTGTAGCCTTCAGTCAGGGGGTTGTAGCTCCCTTCCAGGTGAGGCCGGTAAACGAGATCAGGGGGTCGTAGCTCCCTTCCAGGAGAGGCTGGTAAACGAGTCAGGGGGTCGTAGCTCCCTTCCAGGAGAGGCTGGTAAACGAGCGCAGGTGGGTGCCTGCGTGCTGGTCAAGTCTGCGCCGGCACATATGTTGTAAGATGTTTTCTCTATAATAAAATATTGAAGGCTGAGCAACTGCAGCGGTGGTTTTCTCCCGATTTGGGTTTCCACCTAAAAATCCTGGTGTTCATGTGTGATGCTTTGTGTGATGGTTTATTCTGTTCTTACTGCACCTGTTTACTGCTTATTGAATATCTCAAGAATAAATGATGGAATGGTTTAAGTGAAGATTTAATGACATATCTAAATCTCTGTGTATACGCTAGTTTCATAAAGGGGATCCGCGTATATACGCTAGTTTACTGAAGCAAAGTAGCGTATGGGTTTTAAGGAATGAAAAAGTAAAAGATTTGATTATGCAAGAACATCGATTCACCCCCCCCCCTCTCAGTATTTTTTCCCAACAATCTCCAGAGTTTCTTCATCAAGATCCTCTTCATATTGGTACTCAGGTGATCTGGCAGTTGGTGTCTCTTCATCCTCAATGTTTATGATTCTCGTTTGTCTAATCCCTGTTTTCTTCAATATACCTCTAAGTCTGTGGCTTCGTCTCGGTTGAGATGGTCCTTCACCTCTCTTCTTGGCATACCTTCTTATCATCTTCTCATTTTTAATTTGTTTCCTAATTTCAGTCAATTTCTCAGAAATTATCTCTTCATTGTCCTCTTGTATAGACTTACCAGTTTTAGTTTCAACAGCTTCGGAAATTTTCCTTCTCCTACTTCTTCTTGTAGGCTTGCCTTCAGATGGAGGTTCCTTAGGTTCTTCAAAGTGATTCCTCACTAGAAACTTATCCCAATAGTCTCCCACTTTTCTCAAATGATGTTCAATTAGAATTTTAACTAGGTTGTGGTGATACAAAGTGGTTTCCAGGAAATGAACCCTTTTTTGTACATTAGAGGCCATTCTCTTTAGACTATGAAGAAGGAAAAAGGGTAAATTGATTTCTTCATCTAAGAAATGCATCATTAATCGAATATGATAAACATAGAGGGTACCAAACCTTCCCTCACAAGTTATAATTTTTTGCAAAATGAGCAACATATTCCGCCATTTATTCTTTAGTGCTGAGCTAGGAATACCCTTCTTAAAAATGGAAACATCCATACCTAGTGTTTTAAGCATTTGCCTCCATGCCTCATTATGAAAGTCCCTATTTTTGAACCATCGTTCTCCTTGCCTGGGTAATTCCATTGCTTCTGCAATGAAAGCCTCTGTAATAGTGAATTTAATATCTCCTATTTCGACCTCTGCTCCATTGAAGGACCGTGAAAATGTTTTAGTTACCTCCTTATGAAAACCATTAAATTTTTCCAAGAATTGTAACCACCCAGCCTGCTGTAGCATTTCTCTAATTTTTGGGTAACCCTCTAAGTACTTGGTTCCAACTGGTTCGGATCTTACTATGAGACCCATGTCTTCTCTTCTCAACCTTCAATTTACTGCTCTTCTATCCACGGTGAAAATGGTTGTTAAAGAGTTTTTTTTACCCCAAAGGTGTTGTTCTCTGTTTATGCAGTAGGAATTAGCTACGGAAGGATGATATGAAGAGGTTATAGTATGAGTGAAATGTAGTGAGGGTGATTTAAACGAATTAATGAGTTTGAGATCCATCATGGGAGAAAAGACCGCAGAAACATTTCGTGAGAAATTCAAAATCATCACTGAATACTTCAGCTGGTGACGTGACCAAATAGGTCACTTCAGTACTTTAACCCGTAAGTTTTAAATGATGATTTGAAATGGCGGAGTGGAAGGGATTTTTTCCAAAATTTTTATGATAGGTTTAATAGGTATGATCAACATGAATAATTAAAACAACTTTTTTAATCATACATGACCTAACTATACTATACCTTTCATATTCTGTCATCATAATAATTTTACAACTTTACCTTTGCCTTTCCTTTTATTTATTTTTGTGGTTTTGATATGCTTTGTCCTCCTTTGAAAATCATTGATTCTTCAGTCTTCATAATTCCTTTGATTTTTCTTGTTGTCATAGGTGTGCAGGATCAATTTTCTGTTGATCAAATGATTACTGGATAGTTGCCTTCTGGATATCTGGCTGCAGAATGTCTAGCTGGCTGCAGAATGTCTGACTAGCTGTAGAATGTACCTGTAGGAACTTTGAAACATGGAATGGAGTGTTGTATGAAAAGGATCATGAAATATAGTGCAATGGATCAGGATTGAGGTGAAATGTAATGGAATGAAATGAATCACAATTGTGAAGTGGAATGAAACATAAAAAGTGGTCTGCAATTTATGATTTGTAACACTCAATCTGCAGAAAGAAATCAAATTTAGAAATCTGAGATGGAAATGAAATGGACCATGGAATGGAGTGAATGAATTATGGATGAATGGAATGAATAAAATATGAATGAAGTGAGACATGGTGGAGTGAAACTTATGATTTTGTAATGACTACTTGCAGAAGAAAAAAAAAAATTTGAAAAGCTAAAGTGTCAGAAGAATTCTAATTTTCACTTTATCTTTTCTATATAAACATGCTAATTAGTGATTAGTTTTCATGTTTATACTTTATTATTATTATTATTTTATTTTATTTTATTTTTTTATTTTTATTTTTTTTTTACTTTTGAATTCAGAAAATTCAACTAAGTTGACGAAGAAGAAAAATTCTTCTTCATTAACTTCACATCACTGTTTTCCTGGAATCTCTTGACAAATTCTTCTCTTGAAAGTGGTTTATGATATAGCTTCAATCTATAACCATTTACAAGAAAAGTGACCTCTTCATCTATTGTCCTGATTTTTATTGCTCCATTGTCAAAAATTCTTATAATTTCATATGGCCCAAGCCAATGTGTTTGGAATTTATCTTGAAAATCCTTGAACTTTGAATCAAACAAGAGAGCCTAGTCACCTTCTTTGAACTTCTTTTCCTTGGCGTACTCATCATGCCATCTAGTCCTTTGTTGTTGGACTATACTTGTTTTCTGAACTGCATCTTGTCTGATCTCATCCAATTCATTATTCTGCTCCAATCTGTGCTTTTGTGCCTCTATTAGATCAAGTCCTAGTTGAACTTCCATTTTAAAAGTTTGAATCTAAAACTCTATGGGAAACAAAACTTGTTTTCCATAGACAAGTTCATAAGGATTATGGCCTGTTGTGCCTCTCCATGTAGTTCTATAGGCCCACAAAGCTTCAGGAAGCCTGTCTGCCCAATCTCTTCTATGTAAATGGACAGTATTTGTTAGGATCCCTTCAATGAATTTATTGGTATATTCCACTTGACCATTTGCTTGTGGATGATAAGGAGTAGATTTTTTGTGTCTGATTTTGTACCTCTCCATCATTTGTTCCACTAGCTTTGATGTAAATTGAGCTCCTTGATCTGTAACAATTTCCCTTGGGACACCAAAATGAGTAAAAATATCCTCAAAAAGAAAATTAACTACAGATGCTTCAGTAGCATAAAGTAATGGCTTGGTCTCTACCCATTTGGTAACATAATCAGTGCAAAATAATATATATTTATTTTTCCTCGATGGAGGACTAATAGGTCCTATAAAATCTAAAGCCCATTTTTCAAAAGGTTCAATATGTACCTGAGGCTGCAATGGCATCTCACCTGAAGGAGAAGGTTTTCCTACCCTTTGGCAACTGTCACACCTTTTGACATATTCTTTAGCATTTTTAAAAAGGGATGGCCAATAATATCCTAAATGAAGGATCTTATAAGTTGTTCTTTTATCAGCAAAGTGTCCACCACAAGATTCATCATGACATGCCTTGAGGATCTCAAGGATCTCATCTTCCCGAACACATCTCCTAATGATAAAATCTGGACCTGTTTTGTATAACTCATTAGCAACCCATGAATATTTTTCACTGTCATAAATGATCTTTCTTTTGTCTCTTGCATTCATTATTGAAGGAAATTTCCCCGAAACTAAATAATTAGCAATGTCAGCAAACCAAGGAGTCTGAGTAGAAATTGCAAAAAGATATTCATCAGGAAATTGATCTTCAACTGGAGTGTCATCTTTGATGTTTTGGAGTCTAGATAGGAAATCAGCTACTGTGTTTTGTTTTCCAGGCCTATCTAGAATGGTAATGTTGAATTCTTGTAAAATCAATAACCATCTTATGACTCTGCCATTAGTAATTGATTTGTTCATTAAGTATCTAATTGCAGAATGATCAGTGTGAACAAAAGTTTCATAGCCTGTTATATAGTGTCTGAATTTTTTTATGGCATGAACAACAGCTAAAAACTCTTTTTCAGTTATAGTATAGTTTAACTCTGCAGGAGTCAAATTTTTACTGGTATAATAGATGGCATAAGGAATCAGGTCTTTTTGTCCCAATACTGCTCCTAGAGCTGTATCTGAGGCATATGTTGAAATATGAAAAGGTAACTTCCAGTTAGGTCCCCTTAAAATAGGTGCTTCAGAAATTTTTGTTTTCAGGGTCTCAAAGGCTAATTGGCAATCAGGATTCCACTTGAATTCACAGTCCTTGGTAAGTAATTTGAAAAGTGGAGATGTTATCTTGGTGAAGTTTTCTATAAACCTTCGATAATATCCTGTAAATCCTAGAAAACTCCTAACATATTTTTGAAAACTTGGAATAGATAAGTTAGAGATGACTTCAACTTTTGACTCATCAACTCTAATCCCATCCCCTGAAATGTGATGCCCCAAAACAATACCTTCAGTAAACATCATGAAACATTTCTCATGACTAAGTGAAATATTTGCTTCTTGACATCTCTTTAAAACTTTTTCAAAGTTTGCTAAGGCTTCTTCAAATGTGTTTCCATAAACTGTGAAATCATCCATATATACCTCTACACAATCATGTATTAGATCTGAAAAAATTCCTAATACTGCCCTTTGAAATGTTGCAGGTGCATTGCATAATCCAAATGGCAACACTCGGTAAGCATGGGTACCCCAAGGACATGTAAATGTGGTTTTGTCTTGGTCCTCAAGTGCTACTTGAATTTGATTATAACCACTAAACCCATCTAGAAATGAAAAGTACTTTTTGCCAGCTAAGGTATCTAACACCTGATCTATGAAAGGTAGGGGAAAATGATCTTTAAGAGTAGCTTTGTTTAATTCTCGGTAGTCAATACATACCCTCCATTTACCATTTTTCTTTGACACAATTACCAAAGGAGAAACCCACTGACTATCTGAAATGGGATAGATAAAGTTAACATTTAACAATTTCTGCAATTCTTCTTTAACAATTTCCCTAAGATTTGGATTCATCCGTCTTTGAGGTTGTCTGATTGGTTTACAATTTTCCTCTATATAGATGTGATGAGTGCAAGTATTGGGGCTTATCCCTTTCATATCAGTGTACTCCCATGCATATGCAGAAGAATGTCTCTGTAATATCTTGACTAGCTCTGCTTGTTGAGATTTCTCTAGGTTCTTGTTTATGTTTAAAGTTTTTCCTGGAAATATCTCAATTGTAAAGCTGCCAAATTTATCCATGGAATAGAGAGACATATGTCTTGATGATAAAAACTCAATGTTGGATTCTTCTTGAAATTGTTCATGTTTGTATTCCGAAGAGGATTCAAAGTTTTCTAAGGTATTCAGAATATGGCTATCTTCACTAATTTCTGAAATTGTGAAGAGAGGTTGTAAGTCTTCTTCATCCTCTATCCATTGAGTATCATCCAATTCTGTAATTGTTTTTGCTGAAGGATACAAGGTAAATTTCTTGGTTGAACTACTATAAGATATGTACATATCACTGGATCTACAACTAATGAAAGCATCAGTTGTAGCTAACCAAGGTCTTCCTAATATAATAGGATGCCCTCCTAGATTATTCTTAGGAGTTAGGATCATAAAATCCATAGGATACTCCCAAGAATCTAGGGACACTGGAATGTATTCTATTACCCCATCAGGTTTGATCACAGATCTGTCTACTAATTGTAATAATGTGGGTGTAAAAAGAATATTAGGAAGTTTTAGTTTATCCATGATTTGTCTACTCATGATATTGATTGATGCTCCTAAATCAATAAGTGTGTTTGGAATTTCAGTTCCATTGATGTGAATTTTAACGACTGGATTTCCTGGGTCTAGATACTTTGGAATAGAAATCTTACCCATCATGATATCTGCTATTTTTCCTACCAGTTGAATTTTCTTTATCTCTCTTATTATTTTTCCTGTTTTCTTCATGCTCAACTCCTTTATTGTCTTTGCTAAGATTGGAATTTCCTTGATAGCTTGCAATAATGGGATCTTAATACAAACATTTCTCAGCTCATCCAGGAAATCATAATTAGGCACCATATTTTTTTTTTCTACACCCCTATCAATTTGTAATCTTTCTAGAAAAGGAGGTGTAGAAGTGGATGTTGATGGATGCTCTAATATAGGAGTTGAAATTATTGGTTCTTTTTGTTTTGATTTTTCAATGTTTGGGTCTTGGAAAGATGTGTTCTCTTCAAGACTTTTATTTATCCGTAGAGAATCTTCCTCAGAATTGTCTTGCTCTTGTATGATTACATAAGGTTTCCTCTTTTCAAGTATTCTTCCAGACCTAAGTTGAACATCACTAAGGTCTAAAGGAGTGATCAAATAAGTTGGAAACTGTTGGCCTTCTATCATGTATGTGTTTTGAGGATTTTTATTGTTGGGGTTTGGTATGGGTTGGGCAGGCAAATGATTTGTTTTATGAGGAAATGGTAATGGAAGTGGTTGATTGTGATGTTGTGGATTTTGTTGAGGATTTTGTTGAAAGTTTTGTTGAGGAGGAAAATGTGAATATGGTGGATAGGATGGTGGATATTGGTAATACTGAGAGTATCTTCCATAGGGATTTTGTGCTCCTTGCGCCCAAGTTTGTGATTGATTTTGAAATTGGGGCCAAGGTTGCTGCCAAGAATTCCAATTTAGTGGGGGTTGATTATACAATTGATCATGAAATCCTTGTGTTTGAGGTCCTTGCCAAGGCCTCCTGGAGACAAAATTGAGAGATTCTGTGGAACTTGTAGGAGTTTCTTCTTGAAAGACAGCTTTAAGACCAGGAAGTGAAGGACAACTCTTGGTCTCATGTTTTTCTGAACAAATTACACAAGTCTCCACAACTTTTTCATCCAAAGGGCACTCTCTCAAGGCATGTTTCTTTCTACATTTGGGACAAAATATTGCTAAGGCATCAGATTCAGTTTTCTGCTTGTTTTGTAACTTAAGGGTGTCTATTTGTTCACTAAGACTCCCCAAGATATCAGATTTGAATTCATCAAGAATATGTCCTATTTCTGCCCTACTTACTGTCCCAGAAGTAGATTTACTTGCCCTCGCAAGAGCAGGGTCTCTTGGTCCTTTTCTAGTTTTAGATTTCCCTCTTGAAAGGTTGATACATAATTTAGCTATTTCAGGTAATGTGAGATGAAATATATCCCCTTTTCCCATCATGGTAAGGATATCTAACCATTCATCCCTAATTGTCTTCAACAAGAGAGCTTTCAAGGTGTCTTGGTCTAAGTTTTCCATTTTTTCCCTCTTGATGTTATAGTTGAACCTTTCCAACAAATCTTCCAAATTTTCATCCTCTTTTTGTAACATTTTAAACACTTCCTCCTTATGGTTGACTGGCATACAGTAATCCAAATACCTCTCTAGAAATGTTTGTTTCATGTCTTCCCATGTCCTAATAGAACTGTTGATCAAACTCATAAACCATTTTAATGTTGCTCCTTTCAATGTTGAAGGGAATAGTTTAAGTTTTTGAGCATCTTGCAAGTAGTCATAGGTTCTACATAGGACTTCAAATTCAAATAGGAAGGTTTCAGGATCTTCAGTTTTAAGTCCATAAAAGTTTGGAAGGATAGAGGGTGAAATGTTTTTCATAATTGCATTGGTTTCTTCATCTAATATAGGAAACCCAAAATAGCTTCCCATTTCTCTTCTACCTCTTCCTCTGCCTCCTTCTCCTTCTGCACCTCTACCTCCTTCTCCTCTACCTCTACCGCTACCCCCTCCAAATAGTGTGTGTTCTCCATTAAAAACTCCTCCTCCCCCTTCTTCTGCCATAGTTGATTCTTCTGTAGAAGATGAAAAGTTTAGGTCTCTAGCAAGGGTCCTTGAATTTTCTTCTAAGACAGGTTTAGTGGATGAAGTGGAAGTTTTTTCTAATGGAATATCTGATCTTAAGTCCTCTAGAAGTCTAGGATCAGTAAAGGATGGAATGTGGGTTTGAGTTGGAGGTGTGCTAACTCTTGGTCTTGGTGAAACAAGTGGTGTTCTAGGAATCAAGCATCTGCTTCTTATGAATCTACCCCTTGAGTCTCTTTCTCTACACATATCGGAGGTAAGAAACAAGGCTACCTAGTTACACTTCCCCGGCAATGGCGCCAAAATGTCTGCTCAACTTTTTGTTCCTAAATTGAGGTCATAAATTGTCAACCAGGGCTAGTAAATTGTTGAAGTGAAGTGCACTATATGTGCCTAGGTATTTGTTTCTCACTACGTTGTGTTTAGTGTTTTTCCAATGTTTTTAGTTTTGTGTTTTTATTCTAAGAGGAAAAGAACTAATTTTTGGCAAAGAGAAGTTGTTGGTCACACTAAAACATAGCAAAACCTATTCTAAACTATGTATGGCACTTAGAAAATGTAAAAATTTGACAAGAAAATAACTCACAACATGAACTCAGTTCAATTCATTCATCAGAAATATGTTGGAATAGCTTGAGAAAAGGATAAGTTAGTGCCATGAGGTTCTTCTAAGTAAACAACCACCTACAAGATCACAGGGAAAATCTTATCCATGGCTAGAAATTTGTTGGAACATATTTGGAAAAGATAGTCTGCAACACAGTGAGGAACTCTACTCTAAATTAACCTATGACACTGAAATTAATCCATTCTGCAACTTAAATTGTCACTACTAAGCCTTGTTCGGAAGTTAGAAATCTTTTGGAATAGTTTTGGGAAAAAGGCTATTTGTTCAATTATAAGAGATTGCAGAACAGTCAAGGCCTTGAACTGATATCACTAATTCCTGTCCATATGATGATGTGTTGGAAGAGATTAATAAAAAGAGTAGTTTGTAAATAATGAAGGCCTTGAAGTCTAATGGAACAAAACTAGCATACAACTAACTAATGAAACTAAAAATACAATAGATAAAGCTGAACTAAAATGCAATCATTCAAACTTCAAATACAGTGACCACAACTGTACTAGAATGCCATTATCCTAACTTGAAATACAGTGAACAGAATCTGAACTAGAGTGCCATTAATCTCCGGAGTATCACAACTACACTATAATGCAACTAATCTCTAAAATATTACAGCCCTATCTCGTTCGGTATTAGTGATATTTTGGAACAATTCGGAAGAACAAGTCTAGCTGTAACAATTGATGTAATTGAACACAAAAACGTAAAGTTTAGAAAGAGGCAACTAATTCCTAAAATACTACAGTTATATCTCATTCAATATTAGTGATATTTTGGAATAATTCGTGAGAACAAGACTAGACTGTAGCATCCAATGCAAGTGAGTATAAAACACAAAGTTCAGAAAATTGCTTAAACTAGGAATGCAACAAGGCTAAAATTACTTATCTAAACAATGTGCACAAATCTTCTCGGGCAGTAGGGGCCCTCTACCACCGGATTAGCATACGAATCTCCTCAAGATTACCTCAGATCTTGCAATAAAGCGGTGCTTCTTTCATTAAAGGAAAAGTATTTCAAAAACAGAGTATTACGGTCTTTTGAGATCTAGCAACAAAACATAAATCTAGCTAGCTGTTTCTCGGTCTCCCGAGTCATTCTTATAAGAAAATTACATAACTTCCCTTGAGATAAAATAGGAATAAATGTCTTTCCCAACTAAAATCAAATTAGAACTCTGGTGGAGGTCTCGTACTGTGATTAAAGACATCTGTACAGTCCTTGTCCTATTAGAAGTCTATCTCTTAGTTTTGGTTTCCCACGTGCATAAACACCTGTAGAATTCTGCTCAGACTTCGTAGGGACCAAGGAATGATGTGGATGAAGTCTGGAATTCACCCATATGCGTTTTCCTCTGAAGTGACACCTGTAACCTATGAGAACATGAAGATAGCTGCGGAATAGGCGACTAGCTACAGAATGGTTGCATTATGTAGCTGAGTCTAGTCAAAAATTACTACAACAAAAAAACCATGAAAATATAGCAAGTTAGTCATTGTATACATTCCTAAAGTGTCTTTAACCAATCCTATTGACCATTTAAGCCTGTATTTGATATGGGACAAAGGAAATGAAGTGAAATTTGGTGAAAGGAAAGGACATCTTTGGGGCTCAACAGGGTCCTTGCTGGTAAGCAGTTTCGTAGCTGGGGGGTGCGAACAATTGCAATTTTTGACACGTGGCCAGTAATTATTTTTCAAAAAAACTAATTTTAGACCCCCTCCAGCTGTTAAAGCTTGAATGGCCATAGGGGTCTGAAATTGAATGGAGACTATTGATCTTTATGCGTTGACATTTGAACATTAAAAAATGATCGATATTTTTTGCACTTGAATTGTAGAAATTATATAACTTATGTGTTATATGTCCAAGATTCTCCTGATCTCACACTATTTTAACTTCATGAAAAATACAGAATCTATTCCACCATTGATCATTTCCGGAAATTAAATCAAGATTGCAATGCACACATGAAACATTAAAAATTCACACACATTAACACAGTTGTTTAACGGGAAATCCTGAAGCTAAAAACCCCAACTATCTATATATAATATATGTCATATATATCATGTAACAATCCTCATACAAATCTGATCATATCAATCTCTCAGTACAATACAATCGCTACACACTAAACAAGAACAATCAGCAAAAATCTGCATTGATTTTTGCCCTCCTGATAGCCTTCCTCTACTGCACAATCCCTGCTGAAGAATGGCTCTAGATGAGTTTGAATTGCTCCAAACTTTCTCACGCAATCCTCATTGGCATCTCCAATGAATTTGTGGTGCATACAATGCAACACTATAGTCACAACTGATAGTCACACTTGCTCTTTCACCAATCTCTCCACTGAGTCTCCACTGAACTGTTATGCACTGTAGTTAACTGTTGTCTCTATCCAGTTAAATAATGAGTTATTATTTAATTAGTGAATTAATTTAACTAATTAATTCACTCAACTCCACTGAAAGTATCAATCGGTTAGAAATAGACACAATCAGTTCAACTTATTTTAACTCCACAAGTGTAGTTAAACTAGAAACCAACTCCACCAACTACTTCTCCAACTCCACCAAACTCTGCCACTTGAGTTCTAACTAAATTCCTTCATGTATGAACCACCAGTAGCTCTAGGAATTGCGTAATTCCTTCAGCTAGCAGATCTTAACAATTTGTTAACTTAATTTCAGTGCTCAGGGAGAATAAGATAATGTTTAGAGTCCAAATATTATTAAGAGCTAATAATATCTGACATGTCTATTTTTAGACTGGCAGTCTAAAAATAGACTTCGCCCAAAATGTCTAAAAACAGAAGTCCATCTATTTTTCCAACTTGACCAACCATCCACAAATAGAATCATGCAACTCATAAAATATGATCGACATGTCTAAAAATAGACTTTGCGCCAAAAATAGCCTGTGGGGCCCACTTAGTGAAGGCAACTCTTTTCACTAAGCTCATCATCTTGTTGAATCTCAACACTCCCTCTCAACAAGATAGGTTTATCTACCACCCCGATCCTGTCTCTATGGTATTCGAATTTGCTCCTGGTGAGCGCCTTCGTCAGAATATCTGCATCCTGATGTTCCGTAGGAATGTAAGAAAGCAACATGATCCTCCACTGCACACAATCTCTAATATGATGGTACCAGATGTCAATATGTTTAGATCTATCATGAAATACTGGATTAACTGAGAGTTTAATGCAACTCTGATTATCACAATATATCACAGTAGGATCTAAATGAGAACCGAACAAACCAACCAGGATCTTCCTCATCCATATAGCCTCGCATGCAGCCAAACTTGCTGCCATGTACTCGGCCTCCACTGAACTGAGTGCCACGGATCTTTGTTTCGTAATGTACCAAGAAACTGTTGTAGATCCGATACTAAAAATCCCTCCAGATGTGCTCTTTCTGTCCATTGGGCTTCCTGCCCAATCTACATCCGTAAAGCCATGCAGCTTCACCTCATCCGAATGTCTGTACCATAATCCATACTCAGATGTGCCCCTGACATACCTCAGGACATGCTTGACTGCCTTCCAAAAGACCTTGGTAGGCTTCACCATTGCTTGTGAAAGCTAGTTCACAGCATAGCATATGTTTGGTCGTGTATTGACTAAATACATGAGCGAACCAACCAATTGTCGATAAACAATGGCATCCACTACCTCTGCCGATGTAGCATCCTCCTTCCTCCAACCAACAGGAAGAGGAGTGTCGATAGGCTTGCAACCTTGCATGTGCAATTTCTCTAATATCTCCCGGGCGTACTTTCCTTGAGACACAAACAGTTCACCTTTCCGCTGCCAAATTTCCAATCCCAGGAAATAATGAAGGAGGCCCAAGTCCTTCATCTCGAACTCCTTTGCAAGATCCGCCTTGCGTGAGTGTATCAATAGTTCATCACACGTTAGTATTAAATAATCTACATAAAGCACAATGATCAAAATCTTACCCTCCACCACAATCTAGTATAGGTTTGGATCTGCCTCACTCTTGGCGAAACCAAGTCTGATGAAATAATTGTCTATCCATGTGTACCAAGCATGAGGTGCTTGTTTTAGCCCATACAGCGCTCTTTTGAGCCTGCACACATGCGACTCGCTGCTGAAGATTTCGAATCCTTCAGGCTCCTCAATGTACACCTCCTCCTCAATGATTCCGTTGAGGAACGTAGTCTTCACATCCATCTGATGAATGTTCCAACCCATCTGCGCTGAGAGAGAAAGGCTGGTCCGTATGGAAGAATACCTTGCAACAGGTGCAAAGGTTTCTTCATAGTCGATCCCCTTGATCTGTGAGAAGCCCCGGGAAACAAATCTTGCCTTATACTTCTCAACGCTCCCATCAACAGCTTGCTTCACTTTGTAGATCCATCTCGAACCTACCACTGATTTCCCTTCCGGCCTTGGGACAATCTCCCATGCGTTGTTTCTGAAAATCGACTCATACTCTTCCACCATGGCATCTACCCATGAGGGATCCTCCACAGATTCCTCAAAAGAGGATGGCTCCGTCACGATACACTTGCTCATCAGATCCATGTATCCAGTGAATCGGTCAGGTGACTGTCTCTGTCTGCGCTGTGATGTAGGAAATCCTACATTATGGACTGCATCAAGATTCAGTTGCTCAGCTTCTACAGTGAGCTTCCACCCTCTGATTTTTGGCGCTGCATGAGTGGTTTCTTCCACTTCATGAACCTCCTCTTGTGGTTGATCCACATCTTAAGGCTCATCTTTAGGAACAAGTAGCTCCTCCTCTGCATGCAATTGTAGCTCCCTCTCAAGCGACAAATTCATGGATTTCTCCTCATGAAATTTGATATCCCGTCTCACGATAGTCATCCGACTGTCTAGAAAATACACACGATAATTGTGGGGTGTTTCTATGTACCCCACAAATATCCCAACCTCTACAGTCGGCTCCAGCTTCTTCCTAGCATCCTTCATCACATGAATGTAAACAGGTGAGCCAAAAATCTTCAAATGAGAAATATCATGCTTCTTACCGGAAAACGCCTCTCTGATTGTACTCATGCCAAGTACTCTATGAGGACAACGGTTTTGCATATACACCGCAGTGTTGCATGCCTCAGCCCACAAGTGTATGGCAAGGCCCTGATCATGCAAAATCGCCCGTGCAGCACCCACGATCGGTCTATTCTTCCTCTCAACAACCCCATTTTTTGTGGGTTATGAGGCGCTATGAGTTCTCTTTGAATTCCTTCTTTGCTACGGAATTATTTGAATTCACCAAAGATGTATTCACCACCATTATCGCTCCGGAGAGCTTTCACTTGCTTCCCCGACTCTTTCTCAACTAGCGCCTTGAACTCACAAAACGTTGAGTATGTCTCACTCTTCTTCTACATGAATAAGATCCAACATTTACAAGAAAAGTCATCAACAAATATCACATAATACTTGTGCTTTGTTGTTGAAGCAACCGAGAAAGGTCCACACACGTCTGTGTGAATTCTCTCAAGGATCGTTGAAGCACGACTATCCTTCTCATGAAAAGTGGTCTTCACAAATTTTCCTAAAGTACATCCCTTGCACTGATCTGACTATGCAAGTGTACCTTTGGGAAGCCCGGTAGAGATCTGCTACAAAATTTTCAAAGCGCCATGGTGAAGATGGCCCAATCTCTTGTGCCACAATTCCCCCTCATCTCGGCTCACCACTCCTTCTGCTTTTCCTGCCATTGCAGTGCAGCCATCTACATGAAATTGATAAAGATTCTTAACTCGAATCCCTATCCTCCTGGTTTGACCAGTTTTTTTATGGCACAGGAAAGCTTTTCCCTCACTAAAAACAACATCATAACCCTTGTCTTCCAACATCGCCACGGAGATCAGATTCTTCTTCAATCCTGGAACATGCATGACATCCTTCAAGATGAAAGGTTTACTGGACTCTCTCTCAAAGGAAATGGTCCCGATACCAGTCACATTGTATCTACCATCATTGCGCATCTCGATGTGCACTCCAAGATCCTTTTCCTCCAGATCACTAAACAAATCTTTGTCTCCGGTCATATGGAAAGACGCACCACTGTCAAGAAAACACACCGATCACATAACATTTGAAACCAAGCATGCGATCAAAGAAAATTTGAGCTCAAACTGCGAGGCTAAGGCCTCTCCTACTGTAGAACCAGTAGCGCTCTTATTCTTCTTCTTCTGTGGGAAATTAGTGGCGAAATGCCTGTGCTGGTGACAGTGAAAACACTTCACCTTGGACAAACCATGCTTCTTGCCTTTAGCTTCGGATTTGGAAGATTTCTTCCCTTTTCCTTTCTGAGCTTTGGCAGCCAAAGTGAAATTTTATTCATCTTCATTCTTCGATGAAGATCCATCCCTGGTACCCTGCCTTATCTCCTCCTGCACAAGATCCGACCAAAGTCTCTCCCATCCTAGCAGTTTCTCCCGTCCATTGACAGAGCCTTCGTAGCTATGCCAACTCTTCGGAAGCCCAAGGAGAGCCAAGCTCACCAAGTATTCTTCATCATCAGTAACCCCCACACTTCCCATATCATCCTTGCAGTGGACAAACTTCGTGAGGTATTTTGGAATACTGTCGCCTTTCTCCATTTTTATTTTTCTGAGCTTGTCTTTAAGCGCCAACTTCCTCTCGTCACTTATGCTTTGGAACAAGTCTGTCAAAGCCTTCCACATTAAGAATGGAGTGGATTTCCCATGAAGGATGGACACAATGTGGTCCTTCACACCTTCCAACATAATCCTTCGACACTTTTCTACCTTCTTTTTTCATGCGTCAAGTGCGGCTGCATCGCTAGAAGCAGGCTTCGGAATATCAACATCTATGAACTCCTTCAACCCATTATCATCCAACACCGCCTCCATCATGTCCTTCCATGCTATGTAATTCAAGCTTCCCTCAAGGGCATACTCCAATCGCAATCCGTTGAAAGACATTTCACTGAATTCTCAACTTCGACACCAAGAAAACACTGCAGCAAATTCGAATTCCACCAGCACAAACTCAACCGCTTCAATAATTGCAATCTCCTCCAATGATCAACACAACTCTGATACCATGTAGAAATTATATAAATTATGTGTTATATGTCTAAGATTATCCTGATCTCACACTATTTTAACTTCATGCAAAATACAGAATCTATTCCACCATTGATCATTTGTGGAAATTAAATCAAGATTGCAATGCACACATGAAACAATAAAAATTCACACACATTAACACAGTTGTTTAACGGGAAAGCCTGAAGCTGAAAACCCCAACTATCTGTATATAATATATGTCATAGAGATCATGTAAAAATCTTCATACAAAGCTGATCATATCAAGCTCTCAGTACAGTACAATCGCTACACATTAATCAAGAACAAGCAGCAAAAATCTACACTGATTTTTTCCCTCTTGATAGTCTACCTCTATTGCGCAATCCCTGCTGAAGAATGGCTCTAGATGAGTTCAAATTTCTCCAGCCTTGCTCACACAATCCTCATTGGCATCTCCAATGAATGTGTGGTGCATATAATGCAACACTATAGTCACAACTGATAGTCACACTTTCTCTTTCACCAATCTCTCCACTAAGTCTCCACTGATATGTTCTGCACTATAGTTAACTGTTGTCTCTGTCCAGTTAAATAATGAGTTATTACTTAGTGAATTAATTTAACTAATTAATTCACTCAACTCCACTGAAAGTATCAATCAGTTAGAAATAGACACAATCAGTTCAACTGAGTTTAACTCCACAAGTGTAGTTAAACTAGAAACCAACTCCACCAACTACTTCTCCAACTCCACCAAACTCTGCCACTTGAGTTCTAACTGAATTCCTCCATGCATGAACCACTAGTAGCTCTAGGAATTGTGTAATTACTTCAGCTAACTGATCTGAACAATCTGTTAACTGAATTTCAGTGCTCCAAGAGAATAAGATAATGTTTAGAGTCCAAATATTATTAAGAGCTAATAATATCTGACATGTCTATTTTTAGACTGGCAGTCTAAAAATAGACTTTGCCCAAAATGTCTAAAAATAGAAGTCCATCTATTTTTCCAACTTGACCAACCATCCACAAATAGCATCGTGTAACTCATAGAATATGATTGACATGTCTAAAAATAGACATAGTCTAAAAATAGACTTTGCGCCAAAAATAGCTTGCGGGGCCCACTTAGTGAAGGCGACTCTTTTCACTAAGCTCATCATCTTGCTGAATATCAACACTCCATCTCAACAACATAGGGCTTATCTGCCACCCCAATCCTGTCTCTATGGTATTCTAATTTTCTCTTGGTGAGCGCCTTCATCAAAATATTTGCATCCTGATCTTCCATAGGAATGTAAGAAAGCAACATGATCCTCCACTGCACACAATATCTAATATGATGGTACCAGATGTCAATATGTTTATATCTATCATGAAATACTAGATTAACCAAGAGTTTAATGCAACTCTGATTATCACAATATATCACAATAGGATCTAAATGAGAACTGAACAAATAGACCAGGAACTTCCTCATCCATATAGCCTTGCATGCAGCCAAACTTACTGCCATGTACTCGGCCTCCACTGAACTGAGTGCCACAGATATTTGTTTCTTTCTGTACCAAGAAACTGTTGTAGATCCGATACTGAAAATCCCTCCAGATTTTCTCTTTCTGTCCGTTTGGCTTCCTGCCCAATCTGCATCTGTGAAGCCATGCGGCTTCACCTCATCCGACTATCTGTAACACAATCCATACTCAAATGTGCCCCCGAGATACCTCAAGACATGCTTGCCTACCTTCCAAAAGAGCTTGGTAGGCTTCACCATCGCTTGTGAAGGCTAGTTCACAACATAGCATATGTCATGTAATGTATTGACTAAATACATGAGCGAACCAACCAATTGTCGATAAACAGTGGCATCCACTACCTCTGCCGATGTAGCATCCTCTTTCCTCCAACCACCAAGAAGAGGAGTGTTGATAGGCTTGCAGCCTTGCATGTGAAACTTCTCCAGTATCTCCCGGGCGTACTTGCCTTGAGACACAAACATTTCACCTTTCCGCTGCCAAATTTCCAATCCCAAGAAATAATGAGGGAGGCCCAAGTCCTTCATCTTGAACTGCTTTGCAAGATCTTCCTTGCGTGAGTGTATCAACAGTTCATCACCCATTAGTATTAAATCATCTACATAAAGCAAAATGATCAAAAGCTTACCCTCCACCACAATCTGGTATAGGTTTGGATCCGCCTCACTCTTGGCGAAACCAAGTCCGGTGAAATAACTTTCTGTCCGTGTGTACCAAGCACGAGGTGCTTGTTTCAGCCCATACAGCGCTCTTTTGAGCCTGCACACATGCGACTCGCTGCTGAAGATTTAGAATCCTTTAGGCTGCTCAATGTACACCTCCTCCTCAATGATTTTGTTGAGGAATGCAGTCTTCACATCCATCTGATGAATGTGCCAACCCATCTGCGCTGAGAGAGCAAGGATGGTCCATATGGAAGAATACCTTGCGACAGGTGCAAAGTTTTCTTCATAGTCGATCCCCTCAATCTGTGAGAAGCCCCAGGCAACAAATCTTGCCTTATACTTCTCAACGCTCCCATCAGTAGCTTGCTTCACTTTGTAGATCCATCTCAAACCTACCACTGATTTCCCTTCCGACCTTGGGACAATCTCCCATGCATTGTTTCTGACAATCGAATCATACTCTTCCACCATGGCATCTACCCATGCGGGATCCTCCACAGCTTCCTCGAAAGAGGATGGCTCCGTCACGATACACTTGCTCATCAGAGCCATGTATCCAGTAAATTGGTCAGGTGACTGTCTTTGTTTGCACTGTGATGTAGGAACTCCTACATTCTGCACTGCATTAAGATTCAATTGCTCAGCTTCTATAGTGCGCTTCTGCCCTCTGATGTTTGGCGTTGCATGAGTGGTTTCTTCCACTCCATGAACCTCCTCTTGTGGCTGATCCACATCTTGAGGCTCATCTTTAGGAACAAGTAGCTCCTTCTCTACATGCAAGTGTAGCTTCCTCTCAAGCGACAACTTCATGGCTTTCTCCTCGTGAAATTTGATATCTCGTCGCATGACAGTCATCCGACTATCTGGAAAATACACACGATAATTGTGGCATGTTTCTGTGTACCCCACAAATATCCCAACCTCTACAGTCGGCTCCAGCTTCTTCCTGGCATCCTTCGTCACATGAATGTAAACAGGTGATCCAAAAATCTTCAAATGAGAAATATCAGGCTTCTTACCAGAAAACGCCTCTTCAAGTGTACTCATGCCAAGTACTCTATGAGGACAACGGTTTTTCACATAAACCACAGTGTTGCATGCCTCAGCCCACAAGTGTATGGGAATGCCCTAATCATGCAACATCGCCCGTGCAGCACCCACGATCATTTTGTTCTTCCTCTCAGCGACCCCATTTTGCTGTGGGTTATGAGGCGCTATGAGTTCTCTTCGAATTCCTTCTTTGCTACAGAAGTATTTGAATTCTCCAGAGATGTATTCACCACCATTATCGCTCCGGAGAGCTTTCACTTGCTTCCCCGACTCTTTCTCAACCAGCGCCTTGAACTCACAGAACTTTGAGTATGTCTCGCTCTTCTTCTTCATGAAGAAGTTCTAGCACTTACGAGAAAATTCATCAACAAATAACACATAATACCTGTGCTTTGTTGTTGAATAAACCGAGAAAGGTCCACACACGTCTTTGTGAATTCTCTCAAGGATCGTCGAAGCACGACTATCCTTCTCATGAAAAGTGGTCTTCACAAATTTTCCCAAAGTACATCCCTTGCACTGATCTGACTGCGCAAGTGTACCTTTGGGAAGCCCGGTAGAAATATGCTGCAAAATTTTCAAAGCACCATGGTGAAGATGGCCCAATCTCCTATGCCACAATTCACCCTCATCTCGGCTCACCACTCCTTATGCTTTGCCTACCATTGCAGCGTAGCCATCTACCTGCAATTGATAAAGATTCTTAACTCGAATCCCTGTCCTCCTGGTTTGACCAGTTGTTTTATGGCGCAGGAAAGCTTTTCCCTCGCTAAAAACAACATCATAACCCTTGTCTTCCAGCATCGCCACAGAGATCAGATTCTTCTTCAATCCTAGAACATGCATGAAATCCTTCAAGATGAAAGGTTTACCGGACTCCCTCTGAAAGGAAATGGTCTCGATACCAGTCGCACTGTATCTACCATCATCGCCCATCTCGATGTGCACTCCAAGATCCTTTTCCTCCATATCACTAAACAAATCTGTCTCTGGTCATATGGAAAGACGCACCACTATCAAGAAACCACACCAATCCCATCACACTTGAAACCAAGCATGCGATCAAAGAAAATTCGAGCTCAAACTACAAGGCTAAGGCCTCTCCTGCTACAGAACTAGTAGCGCTCTTATTCTTATTCTTCTGTGGGAAATTAGTGGCAAAATTCCCATGCTGGTGATAGTGAAAACACTTCACCTTGGACAAATCATGCTTCTTGCCTTTAGCTTCGGATTTGGAATATTTCTTCCCTTTTCCTTTCCGAGCTTTGGCAGCCAAAGCGAAATTTTCTTCAGCCAAAGTGCAATTTTCTTCATATTTATTCTTCGATGAAGATCCATCCTTGGTACCCCACCTTATCTCCTCCTGCACAAGATCCGACCAAAGTCGCTCCCATCCTGGCAGTTTCTCCCGTCCATTGATAGAGTCTGCGTAGCTATGCCAACTCTTCGGAAGCCTAAGGAGAGCCAAGCTCACCAAGTCTTCTTCATCAATAGTAACCCCCACACTTCCTATATCATCCTTGTAGTGGACAAACTTCGTGAGGTATTTTGGAATATTGTCGCCTTTATCCATTTTTATTTTTCTGAGCTTGTCTTTAAGTGCCAACTTCCTCTAGTCACTTCAACTTTGGAAAAATTCTATCAAAGCCTTCCACATTAAGAATGGAGTGGCTTTCCCGTGAAGGCTAGACACAATGTAGTCCTTCACACCTTCCAACAGAATCCTTCGACACTTTGCTACCTTCTTTTTCCATGTGTCAAGTGTGGCTGCATCGCTAGAAGCAGGCTTCGGAATATCAACATCTATGAACTCCTTCAACCCATTATCATCCAGCATAGCCTCCATCCTGTCCTTCCATGCTATGTAATTCGAGCTGCCCTCAAGGGCATACTCCAATCGCAATCCGTTGAAATACATTTCACTGAATGCTCAAATTCGATACCAAGAAAACACTGCAACAAATTCGAATTCCACCAGCACAAAACTCAACCGCTTCAATAATTGCAATCTCCTCCAATGATCAACATAGCTCTGATACCATGTAGAAATTATATAACTTATGTGTTATATGTCTAAGAATCTCCTGATCTCACACTATTTTAACTTCATGCAAAATACAGAATCTATTCCACCATTGATCATTTGTGGAAATTAAATCAAGATTGCAATGCACACATGAAACAATAAAAATTCACACACATTAACACAATTGTTTAACGGGAAAGCCTAAAGCTGAAAAACCCAACTATATGTATATAATATATGCCATAGTGATCATGTAACAATCCTCATAAAAAGCTGATCATATCAAGCTCTCAGTACAATACAATCGCTACACACTAATCAAGAAAAATCAGCAAAAATCTACACTAATTTTTTCCCTCCTGATAGCCTGTCTCTACTACGCAATCCCTGCTAAAGAATGGCTCTAGATGAGTTTGAATTGCTCCAGCCTTGCTCACGCAATCCTCATTGGCATCTCCAATGAATGTGTGGTGCATAAAATGCAACACTATAGTCACAAATAATATTCACACTTGCTCTTTCACCAATCTCTCCACTGAGTCTCCATTGATCTGTTCTGCACTATAGTTAACTATTGTCTCTGTCCAGTTAAATAATGAGTTATTATTTAGTGAATTAATTTAACTAATTAATTCACTCAACTACATTGAAAGTATCAATCAGTTACTAAATAGACACAATCAGTTCAACTGAGTTTAACTCCACAAGTGTAGTTAAACTAGAAACCAACTCCACCAACTACTTCTCCAACTCCACCAAACTCTGCCACTTGAGTTCTAACTGAAGTCCTCCATGCATGAACTACCAGTAGCTCTAGGAATTGCGTAATTCCTTCAGCTAGCTGATCTGAACAATCTGTTAACTAAATTTCAGTGCTCCAAGAGAATAAGATAATGTTTAGAGTCCAAATATTATTAAGAGCTAATAATATCCGACATGTCTATTTTTAGACTGGCAGTCTAAAAATAGACTTCGCCCAAAATGTATAAAAATAGAAGTCCATCTATTTTCCAACTTGACCAACCATCCACAAATAGCATCCTGCAACTCATAGAATATGATCGACATGTCTAAAAATAGACATAGTCTAAAAATAGACTTTGCGCCAAAAATAGCCTGCAGGGCCCACTTAGTGAAGGCGACTCTTTTCACTAAGCTCATCATCTTGTTGAATCTCAACATGAATAATTTCATATTTTAAATAACAATAATTTTAATAAAAATATAATTTTATATTTTTAATAAAAATAAATATTTAAAATTATCCTAGATGATTGAGTAACCATATGGCCATGAAACTTTATATATGCCCTCAGCATTTGACCCATAAGGAAATTGGAAATTTTTCATTGAAAATTAAAAATTTTCAGTGTGACAAAATATGTTACAAAGGAATTAATAACACATTACGGGGATATGAAGAGAAATACATTCTTTTGTCAATTGGTAAATATTTGACAAAAAGGTCTAGTTACAGATCACATTCAACAATTCCAAAAGTCAAGTCTCCAGGTAAAGAACATTTTAAAGGATAATTTATTAGACCTATTTATGGGAACTTTAGAGGAAACCATCCAATATGAGGTGTGTCTCTTTGAACCTAAATCTCTAGAGCATTATTTCAATATAGTAAGGAAAGTTGAAAGTAAAAATATGGACACTAGAAAATTGGTCACTAATAACTAGAGAAAACATTATCATACTCCCCCTCGTAGCCTCACTCAACAAGAAAGGTTGACAACTTAGCAAATGAAAGAAAGAAGAGAAAAAGGACTATGTTTCAATTGTGATAACAAATACAGTAAGGGGCATAATTTGCTAAGAAGACATGATTCAACATAGACTTTGAAGAGGAAGAAGACAAATAATTGGAACCATCACAATATTTGAGCTAAAAGAGACTACTCCAACAATATCCTATCATGAAATGGCCAACATCAATACTCCACAAACCCTCAAGATAGAAGAATATATCAAAAATAAAAAGGTAAAAATGTTGATTGATTCTGTCAATACACATAACTTTATTAATTAAAAATCAGAAAATTTCCTTAATTGTTTCGTATATCCAACACCAAAGTTTCAAGTAATGATTGCAAATGGAGGTACCATAAATTGTTCATGGAAGTGTTATATTATTAAGCTCTACATGGGGTAGTATTTACTATATATTCCCATGAGTACAATACAAATGGGCGGTGTTGATGTTGTATTAGTGGTCCAATGGTTACAATCATTAGGAATAATGACCTTCAATTTTCATGATCTCTTCATAATATTTTCCTCAGAAGTCAAGGAAATTGAGCATAGAGATATAGATATCCAATAGAAACCATCTAAAGTGATAATATATAATGGGATGAAAAAACTATTAAAAAAGGGGCACTGGGTGTAACTACACAATTGTGTTCACTAAATGTTCAAAATTCAATATCATCTATGTGAGGGGATCTCCATAAAATTAGCAATAATCATTCCAATGCATTTGGAGTAATTCCTAAGGGACTTCCATCTGCTCAAGATCATGAGTATGATAATTTTTAAAGCCTAGAAATGTACCAGAGATAAATGAAAAAGTGGAAATCATACGACAAGCAGAAAGAATCCTTGAAACAAGAATTAAGCTGCCAAGAAATCCAACCATTAGCGAGTACCTCATCAGATAGAATAACCTACTAGTGGAAGAGGTGACATGGGAAGATGACTTATTCATGAAAAATCACTAGCATTTAGTCAAGTGTTGAGGAAAACACTTTTTTGAAGTGAAGGGCATTTTAAGCCCTATATAAGCCTCATGTTAATCCTAAAACCCATATTAAGCCCTAGATATTGAGTTATTACATTTCTACTGCTATATTGTTATGTGGGATAGAAAATTTGATGGTCTCATTTTATTATAGTTGTACCTTTTGTCTCTTATATATATATACAAAGAGACCTAGTCTTTGGATCATCAAACCTTGTCTTATACATTATATTCATAATAAAAGGAGGTATTCTCCTCTAAGTGGACTGTAATGATTGGTTTCTTATAATTTTTAAGGCACAAGGTTCATAACACCTTGATGAAAATGAGCTAACTCTTAGAGTAGGGGAGACAGTAAAAGGATAAATACATAGAGAGATATCCCCTATTCAAGATGTGGTTGTCCAAACATGAGTTACAAGAGGAAACCACCCAAACAAAGGCCAAGTTAACAAATGACAAAATTTTTAAGAGAAATATCCAAGATATATGGGGGAAGGCCAATGATGATAAGTGGAAAAATATGATGGAAACCAATGAATAAAGGATGCTACCAATAAAAGAGCATCACTTAGCCATCAAAATCCTTACATAAATGTGGGAAGATCACCTAGAAGCCCACAGGGATAAGTGGTACCATTGGAAGAAAGAGATGAAATAAGAAGTAGAGAAAACCTCCAAATTACAAGAAGGGTAGACAAGCTAGAAACTGAGAAAATGCAACTTGGCTTGCTAGTATAGTCTACACTGAACTGCAGGGCACCATTCCCCATATACAACATGTACTTACAATAAAATGATCTCTTGTTTCAAAGGAAAGTACTAATAACTAGAAAACCTTATGAGATAACTTCTCCAATTACCTTCTTGTATGCTTACTACGAAGTTACCAATGAAGAAAAGAACATGTTGTGTTAGTTATACCAGCATAATGTTTTGTTGTATCACAATATTTAATGGAATCGTAATCACCTTATCGGGGATTTCTAATTTGAGAGCCTTTGTATCATATTTAAATAATTATTCTCACTAGATAAATGCTCACAAAGTATCCCATAATAAATACAACTATAATTTGTGGGTTAGAGGAAAGTACAATAGGCCCAAGGGTTTCCTCATCACACACTTTAGCTAGGTGAAATTTCATCAACATGTGGAGTTCATGGCTCACAACAAACAATAATATATTGTTCGTTGCGGGATACAAATAGAGGTGTTGTCCAAAACAATTATAAAGGGATGTACTCAATGGAGGAAACATGCCACAAAATATATGCATTGAAAAAATCCATTCAATCCCAACAACCTTTCAATGACTTTGGAAATGGTTCACAGGTATACTAAATGCATGGAAAATTGTGGGAATCAATGGATAGGCTTGAATTTTCACTACAATCCCACCTCGATGCATGAACTTTCTAATATGGGGACTGAACAAGACTCAAAGTTTGTCACTATAGGAACTTATTGCTCACGATATAAAAAAACACATATTTGTTTATATTCTCACAAATTACAAAGACATATTTGCATGGAAATATGATGACCTAAAATTATATGACACCAACATCATTCAACACATCATTCCAATCAAGGGTGCCAAGCCATTTTATCAAAAAATACACAATCTACATCTCACATTAGAGACATTAATCCAGGAAGAACTTAAGAATTTAATGAATGCATGAATATTTTTTAAAGTCATACATTCCACATGGGTTTCAAACCTTGTTCTATTGAGAAACAAGTCATGAGAGATCAGGCTTTGTGTCTATTTCATTTTAATTTTAGCACTATGCTATTTCAATTATTTTAGCACAATTCACTTCTTCAATTAGCAATATTTTCAACAATAATTAATTCTTTCAATAAACAATTGTAACTGAAGATCTGCATTGGTTATGAAGTCCATTACCTAAATATTATCACTCAATACCCACCATTTATTTACGTTGTTAAGGACAACTATTTTGAAAATAAATTCAATAGAAAATTTGAGACACAAATAAGTGAATATAGCAATTGCATTAGCTAGTGTGTTAGCAACATCATCCATAGATTGAGGAATGGAAACTATATTAAATGCTTTAAAGAATGAAACAAATTTTCGTACCTCTTGTTGATAACCTCTAAGATATGGAGATATATAGTGAACGGTATTTAGTACCTGATGAACAATTATCGCTAAATCACCAAAAACTTTCAAACACTCTATCTTCAAATCAAGAGAATTTTTTATCTTGAAGAGAAGTGCTTCATGTTTTGCAATGTTTTTAGTACATTCAAATTCTAATTAGTAGGATATAAGATCTTTCATATGTAGATCAATCAAGATGCATCTGATGTTAAATCCATCTTGCATCTTATAACCATCAAAATGCAATGTCCAAATGTTATTATATATTCCTACGTAGTGAAACTATTATTATTTATATCTAGTGCGCAATGATCATAATAACTAGTCTACAAGCATTGAAGGAGTTTATACTATATATAATATGGTAAGGATGATGGTTGGGATGTATAGAAATCAAGGTCAATTTCTAGAAAATAGTTTTCCAAGTTGGTATGTCTAAAATGGATGGGTTTATGTGGTCCTTCTAGTTTTGTCATAGTATGCTTCATATGAGGTTCATGTTGATGGACGTGAATTATCTTTCCATCCTCTCGAAAATAAAATCAAGAATATCAATTTAAAAACTTGACAAAAATAATAATAAAAGACTACTAAAGCTAGTAGGTGGGACCCTACCTTAAGAAAATCCTTTGACAATTACAGAAATATGTGACAGATTTAGAAGTCTTTTTTTTTTTTAAATAAAAAATATTTGAATCTATGTTTATATGATGCTAACATGTTTATGCACATACAACAAATAATATACAAAGGCTTGAGTCTTGATGTTTTATAAGGAGGAGGATTTATATTACATATATCAAACATGTTATAATGGTTAAACCTTACTATAAAGTCAGCCCATAAAAATATGGTGTATGCCCTATGGTTATTCAAATTATGGTTATAATCTTGGCGTGATGGGTATTATATAATTCAAGGGTTATGTGGCCAAGTATGTGGCTATGGTGTAGAGCATGTTGTCTTCTATGGAAAATGTGAGTGATCACTCCTGAAAACAAATTATTTTTTTGGGTCATAAATCCGAAGGTCTTTTCCTTGTGCTCATGTCATATAGTTATGTTTGTAGCATTGTCGAAATTATGGTTGAAAGTTCAATATGATTTATACGCCATGCAATGGTTTCGGGTTTGAATTTTCAATGAAAAACACTTGTATGGCTTTTAAGGTAACATATATGCATTACGAGTATATATTTGAGATGTGATGGTAGACATTATGGTTATTTATTTCCTCGAGGCAGGTGATACGAAGTGATGTCGTTACATTTAATTTTCCTCGGACATCAACAAGAACTTAAAGTGTGGAAAATTTTACATGGTTGTTGTACGAGTATAAAATACTCCAAAAAGGGTCCATGTGTCTGCCCCATCACCTCTCAACGATGACTCTATGTAAATAAAGCTTGATGACTCTATGTAAATAAAGCTTGTCACCTTGGTTTGATTGCGTTTCTCATTATCAATATTGTGCTCATTATTCGAAGTCTTCATTAATTAGTAGATCTATCTGCTCATTATGTAATATATTGTCTATTAAAAGTTGTCAGGTCAATCTTCCTACTCATCACCTTACTTTCCCAACCTCTTTCAATGTGGAATTCTTCAATATGGAATAATGTTGACATGGAGGCTACTATTGTTTGTTGGTTGCATTTACCCTCATGAATCACCCTTCTCACTCATCAAGCATTTCAATAACATTTTTGTTTTCAATACTTTTTCCATTATGGCACAAACCTCAGCCTTTCCCACCAAATTTTCATTCTTACCGCACAAATCTTAGCCTTTCGCATCCTAGATTCTATGTTTTCAATTATGCTACAAAATATTCCATAGTTCCTTCTCATAGCCAAAAGAGGGAGGCGAAGGTTTGGGGCACTATTATAGTGTTTTCCTCAACGCTAAGTTACCAGGTATTCTCATAAAGTCTATCCCAAGATTTAATGAGTTATAAAAATAAATAAATAAATAAAAACACTTATACTAGTTCTATCTCAAAGTTTTATCTATAATTGCTTGGAATGGTCGTAGTGCTTGTCTGGAATCATATTTTTCTTCTAATTGAACATCGTGGAATTCATTTAAAGACCAATGTTCGCTTGCATGTAACAAAAAATAAAACTTAATGACACATTATAGGTTTTCCCTATTACACGATTTGTTTGTATAATCCTCTTGTGCACTAGGTGTGATCCCTTGATGTTAAACCTCAGGTACAAAAGCACCTGACACCTTGTGTTGACAGTGCTAGAAATTCGTCAACCAAGGGAGTCTCCCTGATGAAAATCCCCAATCATACTTCGCATTGTTTGGTGTGGGAGCCCTTCCGAAAATAAGGTCTGAATGCCATATGTTCTTAGATATTTTCCTTGGCTACAATGGTCAGTACAAGAGAGTAATGTACATGTACTTTCAGATGAACAAGTGAGTATTCCTTGTGGAATGTTTAGTTGCAGAATGTATCAAGATTCTTCTTCTGGAGGGGAAATAAGAGTGTGTTGTTAATAGAATAGTAATATAACTAATCCAATAAATGCACACGAGCATATACATATGAATGAATCGTTGATCAAGTAGCGAAGTAGTTCACATAGAAGAAATGATTGTTAAAACAGATACAACACCCCTTCAACAAGATAAGTACCAAAACCACCAAAATAGTTTAATTTCCTTAGTACAGATGAAAACAACATACATCAAAAAAATTCAAAGAGTAGTCTTACAATATTTAGAACTTACGCATGAAAGTATGTTGGCTCAACGAGATTCAAGTATTAAGCAAAAGTTTTAAGATACATTAGTACAATGAACACCACTAATTCAAATAATGGAGAGTTAGAGCAACCACTTGCTCCTCCAAAGGAACTATCTTCATCTCTAATACTTGGTAGGAGGTTCCAACGTCAAAATTCCTTTGCATGAGCTATGAGGGTGGATATATAAAAAATAGGGTGACCATTCACCTCCCTTGTGACTCTTGGACTACCCTCATGATTGTTTGACTTCTCTATGACCTTTTGACTCCATGACTTTTCACATTCTATAGATGACTCTTGGACTTCCACTTTACATTACATTTCTCATATATTGAAATTACATAATCTACAAATGATGTGGCAAATGATGACTCATATACATATTGATATGACACCTTAAAAATACATGACATGACATTGATGACATGGAATGCATGATGATATGGCCATGTCAAGTTGTTCTTGTTGTTGTTATCTTTTTGTACTCTTAAAAGTGGTGTATGTTCTTGCTCTTCCTCCTCCATAAGGCTTGAAAGTAGGGAGACGTCAATATGATCTTGATCTATATTTTTTGTTGCAATTCCTTTGTATTTTCTTAACTGGTCAACTTGTATTTGGAGCTGAAAATGTGTCTTCTAGTAGGGTCTCCTTATTCATCTCCTTCATCACCATCTTGTCATAACATGATATAATACCTGCAACTGAATTCCACTCATGACAAGATGAAATTAGTCTGATAAGCCCCTAGTCTAACATGCTTCATGAGAATCACTGATTGATATAGAACTAGGTGTTGGATTGAGAGACTAGCTCAAGGATTGTGTGGTTGTCCAGCTTAGGAGGTCAGGGGCTAGCACTGAGGCTTGATACTCTGCAATGCACAGTTCAGGAAGGCTAGGGCTATGTGACTATGTGGTTGAGTAGCTCAAGGAGGCAGGCTTGAGGCTTGAGGTTTGAGGTTTCCCACTATGCAGTTCTGTAGGAATAGAGGCTTGGGGCTTGCATAATTCAAGAGGTTAGGTTGGAGGCTTGATGCTTGAGATTGCGCAGTGCACAGAAGAAGGTGACTGGGAGGAAAAGAGGTGCATTTCTAGAGCTCAAGGGTCAAGGCTAAGCACTAAGACTACGCGGTGCACAATTCTGGGAGGCAAGATCTATGAAATACATGGTTCCAAGAGGCAAGGTCTAAGCTTGAGGGTTGATACTATGAAATTCATAGTTCAGGAAGGCTAAGTGGGATTAATTTGCTTGGGAATGAAATTTTCTATATTTGACTCAGTATGGGATATGTAAGGTCAAAGTGAACAACGAAAAATAAGCATGATCACACACTCAGAACAGTTGATGACACAACATTGATCACTCGGAACACATGAACAACATAATACCCCCAATGTGACAACAATATGACAACTTTCCTCAAGTGTGAGACTAAAGGTACACTTTGTGACAACAATGATGACACTTGTGTGACAGTGTATAAAATTTGGGAATGAGCATAATACATGTAGATATGTTAAATAGGACTCATTAACACCAAAGTCACCCCTTGAAAAAAAACCATAACTTATGTGATGCGCAACACTTTCCATGCCCAAAAGATGACGCTTGCGACAATAAGAGGAAAGTGAAAATGACACTTGCAAAATGCGAACGAAATTGAAAGTGACACATTCAAGAATTAAGATAGCATGAAAATGAAACTTATTAAAGTAAAAACAAGTAAACGCAACATTCGTAACCATGAAAGTGACACTTGCAAAATCAAAGGTGTGCAAAAGCAACAGTTGGAAAAAATCACCGTAATAGAAGAACAATTGCAACCAAAATTGAGAGATTGTTGATGAAAGTGCACACTGAATGTCGACATTGGTTGAACATTTCATACGAACTGTCTCGATGGACTTGTGTTATGCATGTTCAAGCTTGCATAGAAGAGTGCGCTCATGAAATTTTTGTGGATGGAGCATGTGTGAGCGAATGCCTTTGACACTTACAACTGAGAAGAAGACTAGAATACTTAACAAAACATCGATTGGCCATAAAGTAACTATGGAATGAATGATTGCAAGATACACATTAGGCTCCAAAATTCAAGTAGAGACCAAATTTTAGAGGGTGTTTGACGCAGAAAAACATCTTATTAAATTCTAGAATAAATATCTATTACTTTCATTAGGATTGTTGTATCAATTGTTAGAAAGAAAAGCTTTGTCTACAAACAAAATATATATAAAACCTTTTTATACATAGAAACGGTCATAAGTGCATTTTTAGAAAGAAATTCGGCCGATCCATAACTCTTTTATTAAATATATGTTTAGATATTACTGGAACTATCATGGTTTTTGTTCTTTAAAATGTTAGTTAATTTGAACAGATTGTTAAATAGGGAAACCAATACTTTTCAGTCTATTGGCCCATAAATGCACCTGGAAAGTAAATGCCCACCTTTGGATTAAAGAAAGTACACCATCCAACAATGGGCATTTATTTTCCAGGTGCATTTATAGGCCAATGGACTGAAAAGTATTTGTTTCTGTTAAAGAGGGCATTTAAAACCTCTGTGAAACACTTAACTGTACTTTGATTTTTCTTTTTAACCACCCACGGGATCCCTTGAGACCTAGCTCTTGGGCACAAAAGCAAGGGTCATTGTCAGTGCACAAGATTATTTCCCTTCAACCAAGACGACCTAGGAAGAACCAATCCCTTACTTTGCACCAGTGCATTGGATATATGGAGTCATTTCATACGTCATTGTTCAATAATGAAAATGTTGGTTTAAAAAAAGTGTATACGACTTCGTTTGGTATTAATTGTCATAGTAATTACACTGCTTTCTAAAATTATAATTACATATCATTCGAAAGAACGAGTCTTACTTACCTTAAGTCAACCATATAATTTTTTTTTTAAATTGTTTTGTCTACAAAAGGCAAAGTGTATCTTCATATTCTCTGAAATTTATATCATATTAGTACAATTTCTTACAGAATGAGTCCTTTTTTTCCTCAACTTCTGAAAAGCACACTATAATATATTCATTTTTGTTTATTTGATCCACTCGTGGAAAAGGGATATGAAACCCTTGGGCATGCATTGAAAACTTTTGCTAACTTTGTCTCTGTATATAGAGAAAAAAATATTGAAGTTTTACTCTTTCAAACACGTATAGCATAACCTCTAAAAATTATAAAGGAAATGTCATATTGTTTTTTTATGCAGACTTGTGATATCTGATTGGTTCTACTGATAATGTTAAGAAAATTCCCTTTTCCTAGCAAATTTAATTCATGTATGTGTGTTTTAACTCAGGTAATAATTAATTTATTGATGTTGGAATGCCTTATTTTATTATCACTTGCAAAGTAACTTAGATTTTTATGGTTACTGTATGAGTTTATTTAATAGAAATAAGGGCATAGGAAGAGGAAATAAAGATAAAAACTTGGGGATAAGAAGAGAAAGAATGTCTCTAGAGTTAGTTAAATTTGATGAATATTCAGAAGAACTTGGGTAGTTACATCAAACTGAAATAGTTAACCTTACAGGCCATCCTATCTCCAAAAATATGGTTCAACCTCAACAACCCCATATTCATCATGGACCAAACAATTGCATCCATGTGTCACCCCACATGTTTTCTCCTCTCTTTGTTCCTAATAATGATGGGTGGAAAAATGCAATCCACAACATAACCTTTGTGTTATGCTCAAGGTTGGCCTATTGTTTCATTACCTCCTCCTCCTAAAGCAAATGTATCTTATCACTTGCAATCTTTTGCTTCATGCATTGTACATTCCCCATATGCAGCACCATATCCTTCTACACATGTTGGTCAACCTCGTTCATCTGCTATCCAAGTTTCAAAGAAACCTGCTATACTTGCCAATCTAGTTTCTCAATTGTCCAAACGTTTTGTCACCCCTCAACCTGCTACAATTAATAAAATGAAAAAATCCTAAGTTACCCTATCTGACTCTTCACATGGTTCCTCCCACTCTGTGACTGCTCACCCTCGTTAAGAAAAACATAGGTTGAAGTGATGGATAATGGATTCTTTTAATATCATGTTGATGCATAGTTGGATGTTATTTGTTATATGTTACTATTTACTTGATATATATTGTTTTACATAGATATATGGCAGTTTTTTGCGTATATGTGGATATATATTACAACAATTTTGTATATGATGGCTTTGTTAGGAGGATATGTTATGATGCACATATTATGTTTTGATAATCCTCATGTCTTATGGGATGCACATTTTTATATGTGGATCGTGATTATTGTGGAGAAATAAGGGGACATTTGGTTTAGGAGTAATAATGTTTATTCTAGCATTCATACGTCGGGGTGATGATAATTCTATGGGATTATACATGGTTGTTTGATGACATTTATTCCAGCATACATTTGCATGTCTTGTGATTTTTATCTTTGGGTACATTATTACGTTCCAACATGAATATTTTACTTACTATTACGAGGCATACATACTTTATAACTAGCATATTATTGTGATTTAAAAGTCATATAGAATGACTTATATTATGGAACAAATGGGGTCCCACATACTAGAAAGCTTAAATGAATAATTTAAAATTATATTTATTTAATTATGCCTTTAGAACCCCACCCTAAACCCCTAATTAAAATGAGATTAGAGGGCATATTATCATTAATTACCCAAATGGTTCAATTGTTCTAACAACTTTAATGGAGTATAAATTAGGGAGAGGGCTATGAAGGTGGGGAAGATTTTTTTTCAATGGCACTAACTGTTTGTTGTCAGCCATACATATTGCTTAAATTCTTTGTGAGTTACAAGTGTTTGAATCAATAGCTGACAATAGATCACTTTCGAAGGGAAGACATTATTCATGAGAAACTCCACTCATCTATTGGACATAATAATTTAGGTAACATGTTCTTTTGATGTTATATTGTTGTTTGAAGGTCTCATTTCTACATGATCAGTGCTAACAACTATTAGTTTTGCAGAGAAACAAGTTGTACATCTTTATATCAGAGCATCTGAAGGTGCTTTGAAGATTGTTTCATTATTTGTTTGTCTTTTCTTAATTTATGTATATGTTTTTAGACATTGCATATTTTTAAAATTTGATATAGTCAATGATTCTTCACAAAGACTTGCCTGTATGGTTTCATTGTACTCACATATCTTTCTATTAATAAAATCAACTTGTTTTATCTAAAAAAAATTGTGCATACTTCTAGCAAATTTTATATTTTTTTTTCTATTAATAAAATCAACAACTTGTTTTATCTAAAAAAATTATCTGTACTTCTACCAAATTATATATATATATATATAGCATGTTTTATCTTCTTTAATTGTGACCCATACATATATATATATATATATATATATATATATATATATATATATATATATATATATATATATATATTGCAAGTTTTATCTTCTTTAATTGTGACCCAAGGCAACTAAGGCTCTACAACTTTTGAGACATTAAAATTCTTGAAACTATGATTAGCTTGTTGCTAATTATATATGAATTTTAATTTTTACATGCATATTTTGGTGTTTATTTATATTCTTGAAATTTTTTTTTAAGTTTCATATATTTTTTTGTAAATATTGCATATTATTTTTCTTTTTGTCCAAACTTCTTGTAAATAATCATTCTGAAATTATTAATAATTTTGGCACTGAATAAATTTTAAATTTGACACTTTGTTCTACATATTTTCAAATCCATTAACAAAAATTTGAAAATTTTGAAAATGGCTTCACCAACTAGTGCCCTGTTAGGTCCCTATATTACTAGTATAGTCCCTTATTGTTGTTAGTGTAACCCCCTTATTGTTATTATTGTACCCTTGTAACCCCCATTTTGTTATTATTGTGCCCTTAAATTATTATTGTTAGGTCAGCTAGGATTACATTGTGGCCCACTAGGATTACATTATGGCCCTATGGACTCCTATATATAGAAAGGAGGTTTTGTAAATTGTATCATCCAAGAATTGTTCATTCATGTAATGTATTGGAGGTTTCCCCCTCGAAGTGGCTTATTTATAAGGTGTTGATATCTTTTTTCTTCTATTTTTGGAGTTGGTTACACAACATTTGGTTTCAGAGCTTTGGCTTCTAGGGTTTCGCTGCTCTAAACAGGTCATGGTGGAATTTTCGCTATAACTTGTTTTCTACGAAGGTTCAGAATCTGAAATTTTTAGGGTGCGAAGCTGAAATCCTGAGGAAAATCATCAAAAAAATTCAGAGCTTGGTTCGCAATATTTTCGTAGATATGATCTTTGGAAGGTAGTCCTTTTTCAGGCTCCCGAATTTCATCTCAAAGACATGATCGTGGAAAAAGATTCATAACTCTCTCTCTGAGAATCGGATTGGAGTGCCGTGAAAAGTGGTCACAAGCACACGGATTTTTATTTCTTGGCTATCAATTTCAGAGCCAAAGGACAAAAAAGTGGCACGTGGAAAGTCGTACAAGTTCGCTCTACTGAACCAGTCCATAATTAGGTCATTATGGGAGATTGGAAACAACTTTGTCTTGGAGAATCCAAATAGGGTCAGACTTGTGGCATTCGAAAGAGAATTCAAAGGGCTACATTGGTGCTGAAATTCAAATATTGAAGTGTTGCAATCATATATATAATCCAATTTCATTATCGAGCTCCTCAAAAGCAAGAAAAAGGTGTGTATTTTTTTTCCGAATTGTATAAGTCTTGTTTGAAGAATCAATTTGAATTGATTCCAAGGGAATATTGTAGAATAGATATTAGTATTGGGTTCTAAAATATGCCCCGTAAAAATAATTCAACACCCATTAAGCCTTCATAAGACTCTACGATGACTCATGAAGATGAAGAATTGCAACATGATCTATCAAAATTATAAGAGCAAGTGAACCAAATTTCGCTCTCGCAAAGAGCAACAAAAAATGAAATGGAAGTTTTGAAGAAAGGCATGGAAGCGAAGATAGACAGTTTGAAGAAAGGTGTGGAAGCTAAGATGGACGGCATGGGAGCTGGCATGGAAGCTAAGATGGATGACATGAAAGACAACATGGAAAACATGAAGAATGATCTAAAAGCAGACATGGAAGGTTTGACAAAGTTGATACAAGAAATGTTTCCTAATGGTGAAAAGATAGTAGAAGAACATCATGATGAGAACAAAATAAATGTTAATCGTGATTTCATAAACTCTAATGTTGGCAGGAAGAACCACCATATTCCAAAAATGGATATGAGGAAGTTTGATGGAAAGGATCATGTAACATGGATACTACAGATGGAGCAATATTTTGATCTCCATAACGTGCAAAACACAGAAAAGGTATGCATTGCAACTTTACATTTATAACAAAATACATTTGTATGGTATCGATGGCTTTGCTCCCATAAAAAAATTGTCACTTGGTCAATTTTTACGGAGAAAATGATAACACATTATGACGATACAAAGAGAAACACCTTCTTTAGCCAATTGATAAATCTCAAACAAAAGGGTTTAATGGGGCAGCACATTGAGGACTTCCAAAAATTGAATATAAGGGTAACTGATATTCTAGAGGAACACAGGATTGATCTCTTCATAGGCACTTTAAAGGATAACATCCAACATGAAGTTCGCGTTTTGGAACCTGATTCATTGGAGAAGGCATTCTGGTTGGCAAGAAAAGTTGAATGTAAAATTATGGCGACAAGGAAGCCTACCACTCAATTCTATAAAGAAGGAAGTGTTGCTACGCCAAGATTTCCACAACCTACAAGGTTGACACCACAACAATTGGAAGAAAAAAGAGCAAAAGGGCTTTGCTACAGTTGTGATAGCAAATACACTAAAGGTCATAAGTGTGCTGAGAAGAAATTATTTTACATAGATTGTGAGGAGGAAGAAGAAAATGAACAAGAAGAGGATATACACCAGGAACCAGCCCCAGAAGAGGAAGAAATGAATCCAACCATATCGTGTAATGCACTGGCAGGAATTACCACTCCTCAAACTCTCAAGATAAAAGGACAAATCAAGAAGAAAAAGGTAATAGTGTTAATTGATTCAGGTAGCACCCATAATTTTATTCATTGTAAGGTAGCCAAGGAATTAAATTGTTTCCTATACCCAGCACCAGAATGTCAAGTGATGGTTGCAAATGGAGGAACTATAAATTGCTCTGGAAAATGTCATAATATCAAGCTAACCATGGGGGAATACGTATTGACTATTCCAATGCTTTCCATTCCTATGGGAGGTGTTGATGTTGTACTAGGAGTACAATGGTTACAATCTTTGGGGATAGTAGATTTTAATTTTCAAGAACTTTTCTTGAAATTCTTTTCAGAAGGAAAGGAAGTCGAATTACGGGGCATTGCGGGGAAGTCGGGAAGGATAATAAGCTCTAATGTCATGACAAAGCTTCTAAATAAATAACAATGAGGTGTAATTGCATAATTATGCTCACTAGAAGTTCCAACATCAAAATCATCTATTTCTGCAGATCTTCAACAAGTCTTGGACAAACATTCCAAGGTGTTTGAAACTCCCAAAGGACTCCCACCTATTCGTGATCATGATAATGCTATTCATTTGATTCTAGGAAGTGTTCCTCCAAACATCAAGCCTTATAGATATCCTTACGTCCAAAAGAGCGAAAATGAACGTATGATTGCAAAAATGTTAGAGGCGGGTATAATTCAACCTAGTCAAAGTTCTTTCTCCGCTCCTATAGTATTGGTACACAAGAAGGATGGATCATGGCGAATGTGTCCGAATTATAGGGAGCTCAAAAAGCTCACCATTAAAGATAAATTTCCCATTCATGTGATTGATGAATTATTGGATGAATTACATGGAGTAATTTATTTTACCAAGTTGGATCTTCGTTCAGGATATCATCAAATTAGAATGAAGACTGAAGATATTCCAAAAATAGCATTTCGAACTCATGAGGGTCATTATTAATTTTTGGTCATGCCTTTTGGCCTTACCAATGCACCTTCTACATTCCAAGGGTTGATGAATTCCATTTTCAAACCCTTCCTTAGAAAATTTGTGCTAGTATTTTTTGATGATATACTAATCTACAGCAGGTCTTGGAAGGATCATGTTGAACATGTTGACAGGATGCTCAAACTATTGTAGGAGAAACAATTATATGCAAAAACATCTAAATGTTTCTTTGGAGTACAATAGGTGGAATATCTGGGTCATATTGTATCTCATGAGGGTATTAAAGTAGACCCTAACAAAATTAAAGCCATTAAGGAATGGAAAATCCCCACAACCATAAAGCAGTTGCGAGGATTTCTTAGGTTAACAGGGTATTATCGCAAGTTTGTTAAGAATTATGGGATAATAGCAGCACCTCTAACAACATTATTGAAGAAAGATGCATTTTCATGGACTCCTGAAGCAACTAAGGCCTTTGAACATCTTAAAGAGGCAATGTGCATAGCACCGGTCTTAGCTACGCCAGACTTCACAAAAACCTTTATTGTGGAATGTGATGCCTCAGGAAATGGAATTGGTGCAGTTTTAATGCGGGAAGGAAGACCCATTGCTTTTGAAAGTCGTCCAATCAAAGGAAAGTATTTACAAAAACCTATTTATGAGAAGGAAATGTTAGCAATACTGCATGAACTAAAGAAATGGCGAACTTACCTAATGGGAAGACACTTCAAGGTAAAAAATGATCATGATAGTCTTAAACACTTTTTGGAACAAAGACTATCTTCAGAAGAGCAGCAAAAATGGGTCACAAAGATGTTGGGTTATGACTTTGAAATAATCTACAAAAAGGAAAGCTTAATGTTGTTGCAGATGCACTCTCAAGAAAGAATGAAGAGGTGGAAGCATTGCTTTGTGCCATTTCTATTATCCAACCGGATTGGATAACCGAAGCAAGAGATGAATGGAAGAAGGACAAAGATGTATGGACACTCATTCAAAAGTTGCAACAAGATCCTAGTACATATGATACATTTAGTTGGAAAAATGATTCCTTATGGTACAAAGATCGCTTATATCTTTGTAAGAATTCCCAACTAAAACAAAATATTCTTCTGGAATTGCACACTTCTCCTTTAGGAGGACACTCAGGATTTTTAAAAACTTACCACAGGGTGAAGAAAGAATTTTTTTGGGATGGCCTTAAATCTGATATTCAAAAGTTTGTGGCGGAATGTTTGGTTTGCCAGCAGAATAAAGTGGAGACAATTAAGACCTTGGGACTTCTACAACCTTTATCCATTCCAAGTCAACGTTGGGAGGAGATTTCAATGGATTTTATCACAGGTTTACCTAAGTCCGAAGGAAAGAGTGTCATCATGGTGGTAGTTGATAGACTTGCCAAGTATGCACACTTTTGTGCATTATCTCATCCATTTAAAGCAAGTACAGTTGCTACTACATTTATGGATAGAATTCAAAAGCTACATGGAAGCCCAAGGGTTATTGTGAGCGAGAAAGATCCCATTTTTACTGGAAATTTTTGGACGGAGTTATTTTCTTGTTTGGGTACTCAATTAGCTCATAGCTCATCTTATCATCCTCAATCTGATGGTCAAACTGAGATATTAAATAAATGTTTGGAAGGATATCTTCATTGTTTTGTATCTGATAAACAAACACAATGGGTCAAGTGGTTGCCTCTCGCTGAATGGTGGTATAACACTTCCTTCCATACTGCAGCAAAAATGACCCCATTTATGGAACTTTATGGATATCATCCACCATCCATCACATCATCTTTGAGGGAAAATTTGAAGGTTCAAGCAGTGGAAGATCACATCGAGCATCAGCAAGAAGTTCTCCAACTCTTAAAGGATAACCTGAATTTGGCACAAAATCGAATGAAACAACAGGCAGATCAACATCGCAGCGAGAAAAGTTTTGATGTAGGAGATTGGGTATTTTTACGGCTACAACCATAGAAACAAATGTCCCTCAAGCAAGCTAAGAAGGATAATAAATTATCACCAAAGTACTATGGTCCTTACAAGGTGTTGCAAAAGATTGGTACTATGGCATACAAATTGGAGCTTCCTGCTTCTTCACGAGTCCATCCAGTTTTCCATGTTTCATGCTTAAAGAAGGTTATAGGTGAAAATCTTCCGGTTCAAACAATATTGCCAGAACTTGATGAGGAAGGAAAAATCATATTGGAACCTGAAGCGGTCATGGAAACAAGAACTCGACAGCTACGGAATCGATCAATTTCAGAGTATCTCATCAAGTGGAAGAACTTACCCACTGAAGATTCTACATGGGAGGATGAGAATTTTACACAGAAGCACCCAGAGCTACTCAAGCGTTGAGGACAACACTTTTTTGAAGGAGAGGGGCATGTTAGGTCCCTATATTACTAGTATAGTCCCTTATTGTTGTTAGTGTAACCCCCTTATTTATATTATTGTACCCTTGTAACCCCCATTTTGTTATTATTGTGCCCTTAAATTATTATTGTTAGGTCGGCTAGGATTACATTGTGGCCCACTAGGATTACATTATGGCCCCATGGACTCCTATATATAGAAAGGAGGTTTTGTAAATTGTATCATCCAAGAATTATTCATTCATGTAATGTATTGGAGGTTACCCCCTCGAAGTGGCTTATTTCTAAGGTGTTGATATCTCTTTTCTTCTATTTTTGGAGCTGGTTACACAACATGCCCCCACCACCTAGACCTGCTACTTATATTGTATACTGCCTCAGTATCTTGAATCTTATTGACACTCACAACAACAAAGTTCTTAGCCACTTGTTAAATTCCGCTCTTACTTGTTTGGACAAAAATAACAAGTCTTTTGCAAATGCTGCTGAAGCACGGATGTTGGCATCTATAATTTTCCTAAATGTAATTATGGGAATAGTGACTATAGGCTAGCGCATCCAGGTTAAACTGGCCACGGTTTTTGGCATTCAATTAAGGGATCTGAAGAAAATTTTGCACATGGAAGGAGATGATATTTATCTGCCAATAGCCCTAAACAAATTGGTCTGGAGCATTCAGCTGGACAGCGGGATACCATTACAATCTGCTGCAAAAGTTCTAATTATGATAATTTTGTATTATGTACTTGATGATAATTTTGTATTATGTACTTGATCTTCACGATCTTGATGAATATGAAGAGTTTATAACAGTGTTTTTTTCTACTAAAAAAAAAAAAAAAAAAAAAAAAAAAAAAAAAAAAAATAATAATAATAATAATAATAATAATAATAATAATAATAATAATAATAATAAATAAATAAATTCCAATTATAATCACATTTAACGTTGTGGACAAGGACGGTGATCCAAAATATATAAAGCCTCAAGCATGCATTTTCAAGGTTGGAGATGATTTCTGACAAGATGTACTTGCTCTCTAGGTGATTTCTTTATTGAGAGATATTTATGGAGCAGTTGGGATGAATATTTATTTGTTCCCATACGGTGTCCTTCCAACTGGCTATGACAGAGGCATAATTGAGATGGTTCCAAATACATGAAGTAGAAATCCGATGGGTGAAATTACGGATGGAGGTATCTATGAGATATTTCAACAAGATTATGGTCATGTTGGCTCTGTGTTTTTTGAGCAAGCTCGTGACAATTTCATAATAAGTAGTTTTGGCTATGTTTTTGCCGATCTCTTGCTTAAATCAAAGGATCGGCATAATGGAAACCTTCTATTTAACAACTTTACAGCCACTCGAAGGGAGGCCTCTTTGGCCTTGAAATATTACACTGGGAGTTATTTGAATAAGAGGGCGTGTCTGAAATGGGTTGTTTGCAAATCTCAGCCATTAACCACGTGGAAAGCTGAGGATATGTTCGCACTCTCTCCCACTGATACCGCTTACCATCTACTGGACCCTTCGAAATCCAGTTTCAAGTTTTTGGAAAACTAAACCAGCAATTTTGGGTCAAGTTTATACAAGTCGCCTAAAATACTTCGGTTAAGTGGTGGTTGTTAAAGTGCAGAGTTTCTATTTTTCTGAGCTCGTAACCAGGCCATGCTCGACCTGCCCAATTGAAGTCGCAACTCTAATAGTGAAATGGAAATGATCAGGCAGTGTGGGCGGCTTTTGCCATTGCAGTTTTTTTTTCAGAGAGAAAAAACGTTGTTTCTATATATTAAAAGAGTCTATATATCGAAATACATTAACCTCTTGACCCATTCAAAACAGAAAGATCAAGGTAAAGGGGTCAAGTTTGAACATGTTCAGAAAGTATACAGTTACCAAGATCTCACCAACTCCCAAAAGAAGTCCATCTAGTTGGCTTTTTCCATTGCAGTTATATAGTACTTCTTTGCAAACTTGCTGATTGCCATAAAAAAATGGGTTTTGCACAGGGATATGAAACCAAATAACTTGTTGAAATAGAAAATTTTAGGGGCGAATCATAGCCCGTCGGCTAAATTTAAGGGATTTATTATTTTCAAGTGGTAAATTTTTTAAATTATACTCATTTTCAATAGTTACAATAGTTAGTCCAAAAAATATTTAATAAATAAATTATTATTATATTTTAGCCCATCAAAAAATAGGGTGGATGAACCTTCCAAGCCCAATTCACCTGATTTGTTTAGAAAATTTTATTCAGATCGCCTGATTTCTAGAAATGGAACTGGTTATGGGGCGCTGGTTATGGGCTATTTTTTCCTCTCCATTCCTTGAAAATCAAACCCAACCTCGAATTCACCTTGTATTTTAGGGCGCAAGGGTTGGCAGTTTGTTCTTCTAGGATTGATTTGTGCTGCATTTCAAGGTAGAACAAGGTAGATAAAATGGTTTGGATAAATTGAGCTCTCTGCACTAGTGTTTTCAAAATCCATTTTATCATTTGTCGGCCTTACCGGTCTAACCAGTTTATCATTTATCGACTAGGTCATTAAAGGGCCATGGAGTCTACTAGAAAAAATTTATGACATGTAACAATAACCGTAGGTGGTGATCGATTTGCAGCCCATTAACAAAGATCGAGATCAGACAATGAGAAGGAACAGTTCAGTGCTCAGCTTTTGATACTATGTTACTTCATACGAGCATTTTGCATGAAAATTCCATGAATCTATCATCGAAACCAGGTACAAATTATCGTATTTGAGCCTCTCTCCGTTGAAAACATCTGATAATTCAATTTATTAATCGGTAGCCTTTGAATGAGGCAACGATTGTAAAAATTTTCCTAAATCATGGTCAATCTCATTCCTTGAGTGAAAATAAGCACAGTGTGCACAAATTTTAATTTTTAAAATTCTTTAAATTGTACCAGAAAATAAAATTTATGTTATGACACTTCCAGGGTTTGAGTTGCATGATTTTTGATGAGATTCGACATTGATTTGATTATAACTACGACTTTTATTTTTGTATTTTTTGGATTGTCAAGGGTATATACAAAGTTGGATATTTGAAGGGGATGCCATGTGATCATGATTCATTAAGGGGGATTAGGTTTTCAATAAATTTTAGGGTATAATTAAAAATTGGGAGATTTTGAGAAGGGCCTGAAATGGGTAGGCCATTGTTTTATCAGATCCTTGAGAATCCTTCAACGAGCTGCATGATTGGTTTGTGCAGTGAAATATGGTTTTACATACAAAGGAAGAATATTTGATATGGATATGGGGATTTGAATTATGACACAATTGTTGAGGGCCAACACTGGAGACGAATAACTCCAGCCTTTTCACATATTAGTATTCTTCATTTGGTTTTCAACGTGAGCTCCCTTTGGAGCCTAGAGGTGTTATAGAGAGCTTGGGACATCTAGGTTTGGAACTTCAGTTTTATCTTCACTATTCTTTAGTTTTGGTCGTCTTATCAGGCCTTTAGTCATTGGAGCTTACAACATCTTGGTCCAAATATTCAAGCTTGATTATTTCAGGAGATTCACTGTTGTGGGTTACTCATGTGTAGTGCTTCGGTGGATGACTATCCTTGCAGTGAAGCAACCATCTTCTAAATTGGATCTTTTTGGAGTTCTTTCCCTGCCTATCAATTTTTCTCGTTTTGAATCTCTTGTCTTCACATCTACAATAGTGCCATAGGCAAGATTTTTGGGGCAATTGTCTAGGATATTGTTGGTTATGTTATTGCATGGGGTTTGATTCAGGGTATTAATAACTACTGGGAAATATCTATGTTGGTATGGATTTTCATAATTTTCATTTTTAGCTTGAAGTGGACTAGCACCCTTGATTTGCCATTTATTGAAATCGAGAATGTAATGGATACTTCTCTACCTACATTAGGCTTCATTGGCCCTGATAATGGTAGATTCCTTAATGTGAATGTTCTGATGAGAAGAGGTCCTACACTTATATGAATCACATGCTTAGATGGGTATGCTAAATTTTCTATAATTTTTCACTGAATTTTTATTGGATTGCATACTATGACACCATTATGTATGAAAATTATGTGTTTGGTTGAATGCTATCAGCAACTTCTGTTAGCACACAAAACAAGGCCAGGTCATATATCCAAAAGGTTCGGCTCTCAGAACAGGTAACAAGAGCTAAGGTCTTTGCGCACTTCAAAGATTTTGTCTGAAGGGATTACTTTACTGAACTCTGAAATGTTTTTTTTTCAGAGCTATTCCTGGAAATTTCACTACGTTGTTTGTGTGAAATGAAATGGGTTCAAATTTTTTCTTTTTTAAACTAGATGATCTGAGGTTGCAAAGTTTTTCTTGGTGGAGCCTTGCATGCCAAGGTTGTTTGACATTGAAATTACTTTGATTCAATATCTCAATCAATAAATAAATATTGCATCTATGGCCCTATGCAATTTAACATAGTAAGATGTTGTTGCTATGTTGGAACTTGAGAAAGCTGGAAAAACTTTCCCTAGTTAGAAACAACGTCAGTGGTGGCATACCTAAAGCAATTGGCAATTTGAGAAAGTTGAATGAACTCACCCTAAGTTCTAATAGTTTCAGTGAAACAAAAACTGCAACCATTGGCCATTTGATGAAGCTGAAAAAGCTCACCCTAAATGGCAACAATCTCAGTGGTGGCATACCTGAAGCAATTGGAAATTTCAGTAAGTTGAGCTTCCTAGATCTTAGTTTCAACAATATAACTGGTCTAATACCTAAGAGCGTTGCTAATTTGAAGAAACTAGAAAGCCTCTAATTGCAAGCCAACAATTTCACTAGTTGCATACCTGAAATAATTGGTAATTTGAGTTACTTGACTGCTTTAAATTTGGGTTTAAATAGGTTGACATGTGGCATACCTCAATCCATTTCCAAATTGAGTAAGTTGGTCTTCTTCAATCTTGGTACAAACATGTTAACTGGTAGAATTCCTATAGGCATTACTAATTTGAAGAATCTTTCGTACCTTTTCCTAGATATAATAATTTTACTGGTGGCATATCTGTAACCATTGGAAATTTGAGTCAATTAACAGAGTTGAATATTGGTGCTAATGAGTTTATTGATAACATTATTGAAGCCATTTCCAATTTGAGCCAGTTAAGCCACCTAAGTCTTGTTGCAAATAGGTTCACATGTGACACCTAAATCCATTACCAACTTCACTAAATTGGTCTTCCTCAATCTTGGTGAAAATAGGCTAACTGGAGAAATACCTGAAAGCATTTCCAATTTAGGAAATCTTGAATACCTTTACCTCACTAACAACAATTGTGCAGGGAGAATTCCAAAAACTATAGGAAAACTTCAATCCCTTGGAGTCTTATTTTTATTTTCAAACCATTTAAGTGGACATATCCCACATAGCATAGGTCAACTAAACTCCCTCATTGAACTTGCCATATTTAATAATAGCTTTTGTGGAACCATTCCTAAAAATATCAGTGGTTTTCTTTCACTTCAAAGATTAGATCTCTCTCAAAATAAAATAAAGGGACAAATCCCTCATGGTATTGGTAAATGTGTGGCACTACAGCAATTGGTTTTGTCTCAAAACAAGCTAAATGGAACTATTCCAGCATCTTTGAAAAATTGCATAGCCTTAAGGAGATTAAAGGTGTCAGAGAAATTGCTTAGTGGAGATTTGGGCACAGGATTTCCAGCCTCTTTGGAAGTTTTCTTTACTCACTCTAACAACTTATCTGGGATATTGTCAGAATCTTTGGCTCATTGTATGAAGTTCAAGCTACAAGATTTAAGGAAAATTATGTTGACAGGTGAGCTTCTGCATTATCTTGCATCTTTTCAACTATTAAGAGTTTTAATTTTTGGTTACGATAAGCTCCACGGCGACATTCCTCAATGGATCACAAATCTCATAAATTTGCAATGGTTGGATCTATCCAACAATAATTTCACTCGAAGAATACCATCCAATCTTGGGAGGCTTTAGGGATTCAAAATTCATAGGTTTTCCCACGCTAGTGATGGTGCGCTATCTGTAAGTTTTGGAGATTTCCAAGTGATAGTGATGCATTAACTAAATCCTTGGAAGATCAAATCAGTGGTAATATATTGCATGAGGATATAAGGGTTTTTATGAAAAAATATGAGTATAATATCACATATGTGTTGTTGACAAACACAATTTTTGACTTGTCTAACAATAATCTTGTTGGAGAAATACCAACTAGCATTGGAAGTTTGACTGGCCTGAGATTGTTAAATTTATCTAGGAATCGACTAGATGGTCAAATACCTATATCTCTTAGTAGAATATATACTTCGGAACAATTAGACTTGTCTAAAAATAATTTGATTGGAGAGATTCCTCAAGAGATATCTTTATTATTTGAGCTAGAATTTCTAAATGTTTCAGCTAACAAACTCTGCGGGAAACTTCCAACATGAACACAATTGGATACTTTCAGTAGGACTTCATTTCAAATGAATAAATTCCTATGTGGTAATCCTTTACAACCATGCAAGAAAATAGTAAAGCAGAAGAAAATTCTAGTTAAAAGAGTTAGCAAAAGATTTAGCACCTTTCACAAATGGGTTAGTAGGGTTGATAAAAATGTCTCATTGGTTGCATTGGCATTGGGAGTGGGAATTGGATTTAGTGGAGTTATAAGTGTGAATGTTATATGCAATAATTTCCAACATTGGTCATTGCCTCCCAAGACAAAATCTGTTTATGGATTGTACAGATACCCTGAATAGTACAGTTGCTTCCTTTCTTATGGTATTTTTGTCAATAGTTGTTGGTGCATGTAAAAATGATATGAAAAAAGTTCTAAAAAAATTATATTTTGTTTTGTGATTTGCATTCTCATCATTTTGATTGCAATGAGAAAATGAGTTATGCTCCGATGGCAACTGATCCACTTCATAATGTTTTTTTTACTGGTTGGATTACACTTCGATTTAGTCATCCTGTGTGTTGAATATGTGGAAAGAAATATGGTTTCCATGTATTTATTTGTCAATAAATTGATCAGCGTTAATGGCCATGCGTTGAATATGCAAGAATAAAAAAGTGGTTTCCATGCATTCTATTGCCAATCTGTTGAACATTAGTTTGGAACGGTTGCTCTGCTACAAGAAGGTTACATTCCAAATGGTATGTTGTTACTTTTTGAACATATATTTTTTGAATCCATGAATTAATATAGAAAGAAGCTAAATCTTTATATTCTTGGTTAGCGCACAAGTTTTACTATCCAAACTCTTTTATGCCACAATTTTCATGTTTAATGTAAACATTTTCCTATATCTCTTTAATGCGTGACTATTATACATGAAAAGAAGCCCTGGCAAGTTCGAAGCGTGCAAATAACTTTAATCTCAACCTTTATCTCTATCTACTTCATTTAGTACTGGAATCTATGATATTGTTAGAAGAAATTTGGTTCATACTGAAATCTCCATGTCAAATCTTAATAGCTGCATTTTTTGCATGTGAGCACAACATCCACCTCATATTTTACCCAACAATACAAAAATTGCAGTTGAAAATATTTCGGAAGCTCCACTGCTTTTCAAAAAAACAAAATAAATTCGATGAAGATTCACTGCCAGATCGGCTTCAATTTCAACTTGTGTTTTCTTGCTCCCATATCACCTTCAAATACATTGGAAAAGTTGGGCCGATATAGGTTGTTTCACAGTGAGGAGCTAGCCATTGCCTTTGGGCCTATTATTACAAACCCTGATACTCGTAACCAAATCACAAAAAACCTCAGTGTGTGATGAATGCCATAGTGCCATTACGTTCATCTCCATGCTTTTGAGATAACAAATTATAGTGAGGGTTGCAAATCGCTTCCATCATTTCAAGGATGGATTATGTTCTTGCAGGGATTACTAGTGATTCAGTTTAAACAAGAAATTAACCATAATTTGACTAATAACCATATACTTGCAATGTCCTTTAATTCTTGACACTTGAATTGTATTGCGTTCAGAGGTTCCAACTTCCAAGTGTCACGTAATGTAAACTAAAAGGAATGGTTGGTTCTGTTCAACTAGATTGAATAAATCATTGCAAGTTTAAAGATACTATAAGTTGAAGTCCAATGTATTTATTCACTTAAGTGAACCTTAGGAGATTAGTATGTACCCTTTAGGTAGACTGATGGCTTGGGTTGATTTAGGCACTAATCCTTCATCATTTCATAGCTGGTTTAGGCACTAATCTGTTAACTTCTTTTATGATGAATCTGAAATACATGGAGTATTATAGTGTACCTTCACAATCCCACTAGCCACTTTTAGCTACTAATCGACATTAATATAATCCTTATTTTTTCCTATTAATTATTTGTGGAATAGTTGGGGTTTATATTTATTCGTGTACTTGTTATCGTGTTTTTGGAGGCTATAAAAATACCACGCTGATATGATAATCTATTTATCCTAGCCTTTTCATATCATAATTTAGTCAAAAGTCACCTAAAATGGATCTCATTGACAAACAACACATGATAAAATTGTTCTCACAAGTTTGGAAAACCTTACTTACACAGAGAATGGAATGTCAAGTAAAATACTCAAAGAGTGTTCAACAGAAGTTGTTGGATAACTTCCTAGATGCCCACCTTGCTTGGACAAAGAAAATGTTGCACTGCTCGCAGCATGACAAGGACCTGTTGTGCTCTGTTATGAGCCCAGTACACAATAAAATTGCATCTGATAAAATTATATTGAGATTTAAGCAGCACTACATGTCGTTAATGCATGCACATAGAGAACCCAACAGTGAATTCAAGTTGTTTCATTACACTAAGGGTATTTTTTAATGGGAATTTTCTCTGAGGAAAACTCCAATTGGAAATATTTCGGAAGCTCCACTGCTTTTCATACAAAAAAATACAGATGAGGCTTAATTACATCACTAAAAGGGGATTCATCAATTTCAAACAGTAGTTATTTGTTGCAAGATCAGGTTCAATTTCATACAGTAGTTACTTGTTTGCCACTTTTATTTCAAATTGTTGTTACTTGTTGCCAGATAATATTAATAATAATGATAATATTTACTAATAAAATTTTTTGGAAAAATAAAATATATTTATTTTTTTACATGTTATTATAATGTTTGAGTATACTAAAAATGAAAATGAGTAAGTTAATTTCTAAAAAAGTTAATTTGGTAACTTTGTCCAAATTTTGAAAAAAAAATGAGTATATTAAGGTGAAACTTTGCATGGATTGAAAAATAATCTCACCTAAAAGATTGAGTTTATATATTTATTAATTTGTTCTCAAATAAATGAATGTATCAAATTTGTTGTTACACGTGATAGGTACATGATAGGTTATAGAAACATTATGCAATGTAGAGCTATGTTCTATGTGAATTTATCATTCCCTCATAAAATATTTATTTATCTTATTAAAAAAAAAAAAAAAAAAATAAGGTTAGGGGTAGCAAGTGCCAAAGTGTGGGGCTACACTTAGCTCTGAAGGACAAATGTTTAAACAAGCAAGTGAAGTTATATGCTCTGCTGCAAGCTATCAAGCTAGCCCAGAATTTCTCAATTCACTGTCTTTTATATGCGTGTTGTGGCAGCACTACCGCTTGTTGCTTTATTTCTTTATGTTATTTCAGCATTTTCTAGTAGCTGCACTTGTACTCCCACATTGTATTCATATTGTTTGCACTCTTCTTCAGCCCCATTGACTTACTTTTATGGTCATTTGTTGGAAATTAATAAAATTATCTTATGTTATTAATTTGTTATTTTGATTTGGGATAGGTCCAGGAAGGAACTTGTAGCAAAGATCAAAAGCTATAATGATACTGATGAACATTTAGGGACAACTCAAAGTTTTGAAGATTTAGTGAAAAGGGCTCTTTATAATGAATATTCTTTTCGTCCAACGTCTCATCAGAAACACAGAGAAGAACCTTGAATTTAAAGATGATGCAATGTACTACAACACCCTAGGAAAGAAGAAACCAAAATATTGATGGTTCCATGAATTACTTTCTTCTTTATATTCGATTAGAAGATGTTGGAGACACTGGAACTACTGTAGAGACAAATGCATATTTGAGAAGTAAACACGGTATGCAAGGAAAATGCATGAAAAGGATTTCATCATCTGGAACAATAGATTATAGAGAACATTTAAAATTGTATAGTTTGAGCAAAAAAGTAAAATACGCAGCTCTTCTCCTCCAAATGGAAGGGTTAATAAGTCCACTGAAATTTCAGCTGACACTGTGGACATGGCTAATCACAAGAAGATTGAGTTCTCCAAAATGCATGGAAGAAATAGGTACAATTATGTAATTATTGTATCTCAATGATTGTTTAGATATAACATTGAGATTTTTTGCTTATTTGAATAGACTTATGTACACTACATCCATTGTCTAAAAAAGTTGGCTTAAACAGGAAACCATATTCAAGTTATATTAGCAAAAAGAAATCTATTAAATATGTGGCTCTATTATCTGCAGGTGTAATTATGAGGGATGCAAGGCTACATTTGATCAATGGAATTATATATCAAATTGGCAAATGAAGTTTCAGAAACATTGTTGTTGTGATTGTCAAAATGTTTTTTTTGTCAAGCATACACAAATTTCTCCTCATGTTCCTCTTGGATGGTGTGATCTAGAGACCAACTGTCTTTGTCAAGCTTTCTTCCACTGCTTGCCTTTAGAGGTATATAAAAAACTTGAACATGTTAATAAACTTTGTGTGGGACCTTATGCATCTGGTGATTCTTTGTCACATGAGAAGAGAAGGAAACATCCAATTTTGAAAAATGCATTAAGTCACTCAAAGAATAAAAATTTTAACCTGTCTAGCAAGAATAGCATACATGAAACTCAGAATGAACATCATTGAAGTCACAACATTGCAAAAGATCTATATCCCCCAAATTAGACTTGGCATATTCCAATGACTCAACCAGTAGTTCTCTATCATATTAAAGCTAATCTTCTTTCGTATCAAGATTCAAGTAGTTTCTCTAATAGAGCTTCATCTATGTAATTCGAAGATGGTCAGAAATCTTCCACAAGGACATCCCTGGTCAGTAGTCTATGTAAATTCATATTATATTTGTTTGTTATATTGTGTGTATATTCAATTTGACTTAAATTGTGACATTATAATCGTTGTGCTGGAAAGTGGTCACCTTTTCTTTGATTTAAACCTTTTGTTTTATATGAAATTTGCATCAAAATATTATTTTATTTCATAGAAGGGGGATTTAAATTTTTTTATAACAAAATGGAAGTTACAAGAATATACCATGTATAATTCATAGCTTTGCTCCCTCTGTCAATTTGGGCTAGGAGGAAAAATGTATAATTGATTACCACAATTAGTTCCGAGCTATAAACATGTCTTTAACGACAACATTTTGTTCCATAGAAAATGCTTCCTTTAACTATAAATAAAACCACAAATGCAGATGAGCAGTTCTTTCCAAAAAAATTGGGTTGCAAGAGTAACCATCATAGGCACTATCCCTTAAGGCTTTAATAGTCCCTATATAAACAAATATATGCTTTTATTTTCCACTTAATATTTTACTGTTGCAGTGGCTTCTTGACCTCATAAATCACTAGATCCAAAGTAGCACCAATACCATCTATTCTGAGGCCAACTAAGATGAAACTCTTGATGATGTCTTACCATATGATTAGCCGTGTGCCAACACTAACCACCACTCTAAAGGGTCTGCTTTGAAGGAACTGAAGGCACTGGAGATGGAGAAGGAAATTCTCGACTTATGTTCAAGGCGCCCCATTCCAATAGTCCAAGTGTTGTCATAGGGGAGCAGCATCCAACTCGACTCTCTAGATTTGAACTATAATTGGGAAAAAATGATCATCATACAAAAACACCTTGTCAGAGCATGAAGAAATATATCTGTAAGAGATTTATTAAAAATTATGTACATATTTTTTATGATTTATAAATGAGGTTCCAATTCTAAAAAGTTTCCATGCAATTTAGAACTTGACAGAGAAAAGTTGTTTATTCTCCATAAGGGCATCCTTCTTGGAAATGGGATTTTGGGAAAAGATGGCCAAAAAAGGTCCAACCCAGTGTCGTGCAGACTTAGCAATGGTGTAGAACCAAAAAAAATGTTTCAAACATTGTGTATCATATAAAGGATGGCATTTGGGTGTTGTTACCAAGAACACTTAGATGGACAAGGAAATGGCCAACAAGGAAGCAAACTGAGATGTGGGGGTGAAAAATTATTTCTTGGGTTCTAAATGTGATTTCCCAGTAGTTCTTATTATTGAACATACAAAATAAAGTGCTTTTATTGGAATTGAGCCTCAAGATTTTTTGTTTAATCGAGCATCTCAAAATGGCCTCCTTGCTAATCAATTATAGTTATCCCCTTGTTATACAAAATGAAGGCCATGATATGTTCCAATAATGATCTTTCCACCAATTTCCAGGTCTGAATTCCAAACTTATATAGAAAAGAGCCAAGTCTTATCTCTAAACACTATCAAGTGCTAGACTACCTTCATTATTCAGTTTGACCTTTTCCTTATTTTGGGTGATTGGGTTCATCCCTGGTTGCAACATTAAAAATATCCAATATGATATTAATATCTCCTTAACCTCTCCCTGGTTTGTAGGGTAAATCTTGTTTTACAAACACGATCTACCACCCCCGTATATGCTCAACCAATATCGGTATATTTTTCATAAAATTTCTCAAATTGAAGGTGTTAATTTAACTCCCACAATGAATTTGTACACACTGTCATTTAACTCCACCAAACTGCAGCTCGATGTCATTTGAAATAAAATGCCTTTTAAATGTTCTCACTTTTCTTGCATTATCCCACCTACCATCTGCAACATTAATGCTTAATAGAAGTTCATATAATCCATAAAAGTTCATAAATTTTAGAATCTCCAGGCTCTAAGTTGCAAAGGTGTTCCACTTTAACTCACCTACATCAAAAATTCAATTATTTCAATATGCATCAAACAAGGAGCTACATAGTAGGATCAGGTTATAATGTCATCTTTCTTATTAAAGTCTTGAGTCTATCTAAAATAATATGCATGACCTAGATGATCAACTATGCAGAAATAATATTTCTGGAACAACACTTCTGAATTTTGTTGTATCAATTTTTCGTAGCTCTCTTCATGAGTCTTGGATGACTCTGAGTACACAAAAGTAAAAGAGATTAAATTGGTAAAAGAGAGAGAAATATTTACATCCTTATACTCATTACAATAGATATAAATTCAACATCAAGTCTAAGAAACTTCTAAATCCATGTTGATGTTAATATGGTATCACCACCAACTACAGTCAATACTCTGAAATAAATTAATTAATTGTTAGAAAGGAAAGAGGGAAGTGTTGTTAAGGTTCTGAAATAAATTAATAGCACAATAAAAATGTATCTAAAAAGGTGGCATATCCTTCAAAATCAGAATTAGCTATCTAGGTTGAAGCGCAAACACCTAGCTATAGAAATCCACAAAGGAGGTCGTTAAAGATTCTGAAATACATTAAAAGCACAATAAAAATTAACTGAAAGGTAGACATATCCTTAAAATACAAAATTAGCTATCTAGGTTGAAGCACAAACACCTAACTATATAACAACACAAAGGAGAACATTGAAGTATGTCAAGTGGAGGGATGGAATATTGGGAGCAAAATATCATATTAATGAAACATATCAAAGGTCTATGTTGAGCTTAAAAGATTTAAATATATGAAGGGTATGGATAGCCTAAAATAATATTCCTATCATCGACCTTTGGAGAGTTCAATTCACATAGCAATCAGTCATATTTTTTATGGTTGCTTAAAAAGTAGCCAAATGGTGTTATAACAAGCAGATATGTTGATGAAAGACAAATAATCAACTAGAAGAGATTGAATGTCTGTTATTTAATTGTAACCGGCCTCCAAGTTCAAAATGGGTAAGAACCAGAATTTTTTCATTCCATATTTATTCTTTGCGCCAATGGAAGCAAGGTGCTTGATAGTCCAAGGTGGGGGAGATCCCCATGTGTGGTTGTGTGACTAATAAAATAAATTGAAAAAAAAAACCCAACATCTTATTTAGTTAAAGACTTTAATATAAAATGAAAATGAAATGACATCATATTTATTTCAATTTCTATATTTAAATTTTAAGCAACTATAAACTAACATAAATCCATATTATCCTTGGATTTATTAAACATCGATAGGGATAAAAAAAGGCAAGGTGAAAACATCAAACATTTTTTCTCACACTAATGGATATTGTTTGAACTAAAATTAGGGGATTGTAGTTGTACCTATACAACTTGTTACAACAAAAAAAAATGGGAGAATTATATCATAAATACTCATATCAGTCCATCTCCATCTCAAGGTGGGCAGGACAGTGAATTTTTTTTTCACAAAATCCATGCTCTAATATGGCTACCTGGAAACTATTTTACAAACTAATTAGATAAATACACATAGATAGATCAAACCTAACTTTTCAATAGGCCTCAAAGGAAGTAGCCAAACTTGGTGAGCAAGGATTGTAATCCCAGTGCTTTGTTCCATTTAGATTCATGTTCTTGTGTTTCTTTCCCATATTTCCTCCCTCTCATGATTGGTATAGAGCTTAATGTTTATTTAACTACACTTTCATAAGTGAGAGTTCTAATGTCTTCCTTTGTTACCCCTAGGCTAAGAGAAAATCTTCCCTCACTATCTCTAACCATTGTTCCTCCCATGGATTATAAATTCGTTGTTTCACCATTTTTCCCTTGTATTTCTTCTCCATTTTTGCATTTTTTAACTTTTTTATTTTTTGCATTTATCTTCTTCCTGTCAATATTCTAAGGACTTCTTGTGGCTCATTTCCTACTCCTAGCTCATATCTTTATATACCAATACATTAGAAAAATCTTTATATTCCATATGAGGAATATACATATTCCAGTCCTCGAGGGATTTCTTAGACAACACGGCTCATAGCCATTACAAGAAATACTCATTATGAGTTCATCACATCATCACATGTAGGATTTCTACCTACCACCTATGCTAAACCTAATTGACTTTCCATGAGAAATATCTTTATATTCCATAAAATGAACATACTTCTAAGGAATATGTTGGTTTTGGTTCTTGATGGATTTCTTAACAAGGCTTGAAGTCACTACAAGAAATAATCATTATGAACTTTGTTAGCCCTTTACAAAGCCTTTATTATTTAGTGAAAGATTCGCCAAGATCTTACAATATTTTATAATTAAGTGAAAAATTCGCCATGATTTCACAAGATAATATAATTTGGTGAGAGATTCGCCAAAAAAATTATATATACATATTATATTATTGATAAAATCGCCTTCCATTTTTCCTATGTATCATGGGGATTCACCCATTTATTATACTTATAAATTTAGGGGGGTTCTTAAAATTTTCCCTTGTTGATTGCTTCTGACGGCCAACTGAAGTCACATACAGGGAATTTTGACTCATGGCGGTCGCTATGTACAGTATAATATCTTCGGGAACCTCTTCGAAGTTTCCTCCAAGTATGTTCCTCTAATGCAACTTATCGTCCAAGGCACCTATGGTATTGTTTGTGAAGTAGTGAACTTAGAGACAAACAAGGAAGTTGCTATCAAGAAAATTGGCAATTCTTTTGCGAATAGGAATGATACAAAGAGGACTCTTCGAGAGAATAAGCTTCTATTCCACATGGACCATGAAAATATCATTGCAATTAAAGATGTTATTTTTCCTCCTCAGAGAGAGAATTTTAAATATGTGTATATTGTATATGAGCTCATGGATACGGATCTCTGCCAAATAATACACTCCAAGAAACCATTATTTGTGGATCACTGTCAATATTTTATATATCAATTATTGAGAGGGCTTAAGTACATACACTCTACAAATATTCTACATAGAGATATGAAGCCCGGTAATTTGCTTCTAAACAAGGATTGTAACCTAAGAATAGGTGATTTTGGGCTTGCACGGACTACTTCAGATTCAAACTCTATGACAGAGTATGTTGTCACTCAGGATTTTTAAAAACTTACCACGAGGTGAAGAAAGAATTTTTTTTTGGATGGTCTTAAATCTAATATTCAAAATTTTGTGGCGAAATGTTTGGTTTGCTAGAAAAATAAAGTTGAGACAATTAAGACCCTGAGTCTGCTACAACCTTTATCCATTCCAAGTCAACGTTGGGAGGAGGTTTCAGTGGATTTTATCATAGGTTTACCTAAGTCCTAAGGAAAGAGTGTCATCATGGTGGTAGTTGATTTACTTACCAAGTATGCACACTTTTGTGAATTATCTCATCCATTTAAAGCAAGTAGATGTGCTACTTCGTTTGTGGAAAAAAATTCAAAAGCTACATGGAAACAAAAATATTATTGTAAGCGACAGAGATCCCATTTTCACTGGAAATTTTTGGACAATTTTTTTTTCTTGTTTGGGTACTCAACCAGCTCACAACTCATCTTATCATCCTCAATCCGATGGGAAAACTGAGATAGTGAACAAATGTTTGGAAGGATATCTTCATTGTTTTGTATCTGATAAACAAACACAATGGGTCAATTTATTACCTTTGGATGAATGGTGGTATAACACTTCCTTCCACACTTCAACAAAAATGACCCCATTTATGGCACTTTATGGATATCATCCACCATCCATCACATAATCTTTAATATAAAATTATAAGTTTCAAGCAGTGGAAGATCACATCGAGCATCAATAACAAGTTTTCTAACTCTTAAAGGATAACCTAAATTTGGCACAAAATCGAATGAAACAACAAGAAGATCAACATCGTAGCGAGAGAATTTTTTATGTAGGCGACTGGGTATTTTTACGGCTACAACCATACAAAAAAATGTCCCTCAAGCAAGCTAAGAAGGATAATAAATTATCACCAAAGTAATATGGTCCTTACAATGTGTTGATAAACATTGGTACTATGCAAAACAAATTAAAGCTTCCTGCATCTTCCTGAGTGCACCCAGTTTTCCATGTTTCATGCTTAAAAAAGGTTAGATGACAAACTTCTTGTTCAAGCAATATTGCCAGAATTTGATGAGGACGTAATAATCATATTGGAACCTGAAGTAGTCATGGAAACAAGAACTCGACAACTATGAAATCGATCAATTTCAAAGTATCTCATCAAGTGGAAGAACTTACCCATTGAGGATTCCACATGGGAAGATGAAAATTTTATATAGAAGCATCCAGAACTACCCAAGTGCTGAGGACAACACTTTTTTGAAGTAGAGGGGCATGTTAGGTCCCTATATTACTATTGTAGTCCCTTATTTTTGTTAGTATAGACCCCTTATTGTTAATTTTGTACCCCTGTAGTACCCATATTGTTATTATTATGCCCCATAAAAGCCCATTATTTTTATTTTCGTGCCCTTACATTATTATTTTTAAGTTGGCTAGGATTATTTTGTGACCCTGTGGACTCCTATATATAGAAAGGAGGTTTTTTCATTTGTATCATCCAATAGTTGTTCATTTATGTAATGTAAAGAAGGTTGCCCCTCGAACAGGTTGATTTCTAAGTCATTGATCTCTCTTTTCTTCTATTTTGTGAGCTACCTTCATAACAAAAGAAAAATATATAGAATTTAGAAGCTCTTCTAGTTCTATGTCCACTTATTAACCTGGCTTGGCTTCTGCCTAGGCCCTAATAGCTAGAAATATATTCATATTAATTAACCTTTCAACTATGGAATACTTCTACTTGTATTAAGCCATAGACATAGAGATGTATTTTTCTAATATTGAATCTTCGAGGCTCTATTGATAACAATGGAGTCATATGTCAATTCTTCTTCACTTATTCTAGGGGCTTCCTATGGGGACGGGGGATATTCCTTAGGCAATTTCGCCAGCTGATTTACATAATTTTGTACCCATTGGATTTGGGTACCTTTGTCCTTAGCCACTACCCAAAGTGGTAATATCATTGTGGATGTATTTTGGAGTTATTGGACACATGGGTAAATTTATTTGACCATATCTGTGTAAGACTCGTGCACTTTAGAAGCACAAGACTTGTAATATTGCATGTTCGAGCCCTCTTGCTTTAATGTTTTTTTATCAAATTTCATAAAATTGACATGTTGCTCCAGTTGTATTATACAATCGTCTTTCTGCTTCAGTTGTTGGAGGAGGTCTTTCACATTTCCCTTGATGGCTAGAAAGAATTTTATGCTTGTTAAGGTGATAACAAGTGGATTTTTTCTAGTGTCTATGATAATGGGCCTTTTTTTGGTAAGTAACACTGGAGGAGATGAGGAGTTGAGAGGGCCTTCTCCTTGTGCTCCAAAATCATATTCATAGCATATTCATATCAGAATATGCCTACTTAAAAAAATTATTCTTTGTTGTTGGTGTGATTCTCATTTGTATAATTGATAAGTGACCACCTATGATGATAGAAGCTACCAATTGAAACATGTCTAATTGTCCATTGACATTGTTCTTTGATGATAATCTTGTTACTATGCTTCTTGTTGGGCCTTGAGATATTTTTCTTTAGCCCTTGCCTTTGCTTCTTGTTGCTACCTATTTTATGTTTCTTCATGTTTTCTTGTTTCTCCCTTTGCCTTTCTCTTTTGTTATTTCTCCTTCCTCGTCATTTCCTCTTCATTCTCCTTGAGCTCAAGTTCCTAAACTAACTTGGCTACTTCTTGGTCTTGTTTTAACTTCTTGTTCTATGTGACTCGAGTTGCTTTCTGTTGGGTAGCCTGGTTCTGGGAAAAGGCTTCTCTTTTAGCTTGAACTTTATCCTTTTTCATTTGGGAATCATTATAGACTATTCTGAAACTGACCTCTAAGAAATTTAAATCATCTTGTTTTTCTCTTCCTTAACCCATGTCTCGTATTGGTAATCCCACTTGTACTTGGATGCCTTGCAATGATCTTTTAGTATGGAGCTATGATCATATATGTGGAATTTCAGATCCTGAAAATAGAAGAGGTTCAAGGCATCAGATTCCACTATGGTTTATTTCATGTCCTTCAATTTATAGGACCTCGTGTGTAATGGCATGTGTGGCAAGGGATACTTCGTATCCCATGAGAGTGCTCCACCTACCCTTGTGTATACCTGATATAATATTTCCGCCAATATTATTCAGTACAAACTTGGGAAGTAGGTGAGGAAGCTTCTTCGCTCCAAATATTGTTAGATATGTTCCATATTAATCAATAAACCTATCACCAAATTTGGACATCACCTACCTAGATCTTTCAGACATGAAAAAAGAAGGTACATTAAACAAGACTTCATAAATTGCAATTAAAAAATATTGGAAAATTTTGGTGTATGATTGGATATAGTGAGAATCCTAAAGGACTTTGTAGTGTATGTGAATTGGATCCCATTGAGTTTTCCATTTCTAACCCATTTTTGGGAATGCATCCTTTGCATAGATGATATCCCAGAGTAGGAGGTCATGAATAAATGAGGTTGTTGGTATTCCCTTGGATTATGAGATTGCTTGATGTTTTCCTTCAAGCAGAGATAGAGGATATCAACCCAATTTTAAATTCTTCCTTCAATGACTGCAAAGTATATCAATGGAACCCATCCTTCATAGGAGGTATCTCCATTGGATCAAGCATACAACTTGCATAATATGGAAATCACCAACTAAAAGGGAGTTCTCAACATTTTCTTAGGATATTACTTGTTTGGTTGGGACCTAAAGCTTCCTTTGTTGGTCCACCATGTTATTTCTCTTGGTAAGATATTGAAATTTTCTAGTCATACCTCATCTTAGGTTGTCTCTTGCTTAGGGAGATTGTAATACATATCGATGTTTGAAGCAGCGAATGAAGCAATAGGATTTCCATGAATATCCTTGATCATGGCTTCATAAGGCTCAACATGTTTTCAAATCCACTCAACTACTTATGGACATGGAAATACAGGGGGATGGGCAACCACCTTATGCATCCAAGATATTCTAACAACCTTGCATATTTATGATTTTGGTTCATTTTGAGGCAGTTATCTCTCTTAAATAGTTGATACACCTCTAACCATGTATATTTTGTATACCTATAAATGAAGCATGGAGTGTCATGAACTTAGGACCAAGTGAGTAGTGGGTGGTTATTCATTTAGGGTTTCAATGCATAACCCATTAAAACAACAACACCCATTATAAAGATTAGATCATAATATTTTCATCCAAGGAACTTTCATGCCTGGGATTGACTGCTTGTGTTTGTCTATTGGCTTATTCTTCTACTTTTTTAACCAAGACAAAGGTTTTACGTCTTCGTCGAGATAGGAAAAGGAAGATTGATAAATTCCCATGGTATGATTATGAAAGACACTTAAACTCATGAAATCACAATCTTGATGAAGATGGTTCCATATCATAGAATTGAGATGATTTTATGTGTTACAGAGGATGAGGCTATGGTTTTTGTACGGAATATTCATGTGTTTTATTGTCATGAGAAGAAGTGACATGTGTGTTAGTGATTGAGACTAGAGCCAAGATTTAAATGAAAAAGGTACACCATGGCATAGCGATGGTGCGTGAGACAAAAAACCTTGGGTGATTTGGTGAATTTGAGTAGAGAATATGAGATGATGAATGGTATAACGGTAGAGAGCATGGGGTTTTGAATATTTTAGGGTTTAAATGGCCTAGATAAATCATCTAAGGGGACAAGAACAACTCATAACCACCGGGGAAAAATCCTGGGGCTCAATCAAGAATAATTTGGGTGATATTAGGAAGATCGAGATAGTGGGGTAATCCCCATGTGGTAAGAGAATTTTTTTCATTCTATTTTGTTCTATACAAGGTGGTTCTAGCGCGTGGATAGAAATATAGGTTAGTGCTTGATGGGAAATGTGATGGCGCAACCATTTGCTTGGAGAGAAGAACTACATTTGCTTAGTTGGTGGAGATAAAGGGGTGAGGTAGTTGCTTGAGAGTGAGAAAGAGAAACATATGGGAAATTTAATTCATAAAATAAATAAATAAGCAGAAATATGAAGCTGAGTGAGAATAATTTAACCTATACCTCAACTGAGTGGGTAATACCTGAAACTGATGAGGAGTACAGAATTATTTTTTCCATTATATTTCAATAACACAAGAGGAAGAAATAACTAATAATTATGTGGAATGAGAGCAACATGGGGCCTTTATAAAAAAAAATCTCATGATTTTGGGCATGAAAAAACAAGTAATAAAATCCTCTGAGTATTTAACTTCACTAGCACTTAGGCCAACGATGCACCTACAAAATATGAGACCCAGTGAAATATGTGTGAGTGGAAGAATTAACAAAGTATATGTTTGGGATAACCATCATTGATCTAGACGAAAATTGGTGGTACCCACCTATTCCACTTAGATAGTTTCATCATTTTTCTTATTTACTATTTTTAGCATTTTTTCGGATCATAAACTTCTGAAGCCGTTATGAGGCCCAAAATGACATTTTTTGGGCATGATTTAGCCATCAACAGCTTTATTCCTCGAATATATCTTTTCTATGAGGTACCATACGCGTCAAACGAAGATAATATGACCGAAATACGACCCCGGGGAGTTGGTTGCCCAATAAACCTCAACAGGGCCCATAAACTCTACGTGTTATCCTTGAGTTAGGGTTTTGGTTTTTTAGGTTATTCTCTTATTATTAAATAATAAAAATGCTCTTGAGCCTCACTGTAACACAGTTCATAGTCGTGTAGCCGCCATATCCCTTCTCAGAGATAAGCTACCGTCGCCCAAGCTCGTTTATTTCCCATTCTGTCTGTAAGAATTTTTTAGTATTTTATATTAATGAAATGAAGTGTTATTCATGTTGCATCTCTCTATTTATGTTTATTTATATATTTTATTGGGTTCCTGCATAATTCTGGATCAGTGGTATCAGATCGTTCTTCTCTTTCTTGATCTTCCTTTACATTTTCCCAATGATGTCAGGGTATAAGGAGTTAGGGGTCGATCTGGTTGAACCTTTGTAAGACCATCCTCGCAAACCCCGACGACCTCCCATGGCAGAATAAAAGAAATAAAAGGGAGCAGGAGATCCTATAAAAATATTGCTCAAGGAGGCCCTCGAGAAACAAAGGAACGCGATGATGGATAACTTTTCCCAGATCCTTCAACGATTACCCACCGGCGGTGCATCTTCATCCAGAAGCCACTCTGGAGGTGCCACTCCTTTTAAGGTACAAGTAAACTTTGACATTCCCATATTTGAGGGCCAAATAGTGTAAACATCGTAGATAGATGGATAAATTTGCTGGAAGGGTATTTTTCGGTCCACGATTTCTCCGATCGAGATAATATTACCTTTGTGCTCCTCAAATCTGCCCCCCGTGTCAAATATTGGTGGGAAACCTACTATGAACAAAGGGATGAGGAATAACCCTCACTTTTTTCAGTCACACCCGCTTGGAATTCATTCTGAGATGGCATCAAGGAATAATATTACCCCATGGGGAGCTATGAGGACAAGTACATCCAATGGAACACGCTACGACAGAAAAGGGAGCAAGATGTGCACGAGATGATGAATTTGTTCCATACCCTGCACACAAAGTTGGGTATTAAAGATTTGGAGAAACACTTGGTGCTCAAGTAATGTAGCTATTTCCACAAATACATTCAGGAGGAAATGGACTTCCTTGACATTACCTCGTTTGGCATGGCATATCGATATGCTACCAAGATCGAGCATAATTTTAAGTAGAAGAAGTGTTACTTTGGATCCGTGAATTCGAAGCCAAGGAAAGGTGCCCCCAAATCGCAGAACAAGGGGAAAATCCAAAGCAGGGCGACTCAGGACAACCCGTCGAAGCAGAAAGTGCAAAGCAACACCACAAAGCCAAAGAAGGAAACGAGGAAGTGGTGTGAATTTCTTAAAATCTCCACTCACAACACAAGTGAGTGTCAGGCCAAACAGTCGCTGGTGGCCGAGCTAAAGGCATCCAAATCAGATGCATGTTCTGATTCTGAGTCTAAAACAGACAAGGGGAAATTTAACAAAGGGAAGAAAATCATTGATGCAAAACCTAGTGCCACCGTTGCCACCACCAAGATCCAGAAGGAGGAACCTAAATATATAGAGGAGGAGGATAACCTCTTCCATTCCCACATGTGGGTGAAGGGTTGTCCAACGCAATTCATTATCAGTGCAGAAGCCAAAAGAACATCATTTCAGCAGAGATAAATAAGTGGCTCGACCTACTGACCACAGCACACCCGTAATCGTATACCATTGATGGCATCACCAAGGAAGATATCTCTGTGTCAGCCAGTAGTGCCACCTTCCCTACAACATCAAGCCCTTCACGGATGAGGTACTATGTCATATTGCTCCTGTTGAAGTTTTTGATGTATTATTAGGCCAACCATACTTGTGGAAGTGACATGTTATGTATGAATCTAGGCCTCGTTCTGTTATTATTACTTTGGGAAATAAGTTGTACAGGATATCAAAGGTAGTACCTCCTTTCACCATCTATTTGATTACTACCAAGCAATGAGTAAGATTATTTCCCAAACCAGGAAATTTATTTTCATTACAATTTTCCAACAGGGCAAGAATAATATTGTTGTTGTGGCCTCCAAATAGGGTACCCCTATACGGCAGCAGCAAATGGAAAAATTCATGGAGGAATACCAGGACATTTTCTCCTCACCCACAGGGGTTCCTCTACACTGTCATGTCAAGCACTCCATTGATCTAACCCCAGGCGTGTCACTACCTAATGGGCCAATCTATCAATGCATTTTTCTGTAGAATGATGAAATCAAGAGGCAAATCCAATATTTTTTGCATAAAGGGCACTTTAGACCAAGCTCCTAGCCCTATGGGAGCCCGATCGTGTTGGTATAGAAGAAGGACGGAACCTTAAGACTTTGTATTGACTATCAAGTGTTGAACAAGATCATAGTCCAAAATAGGTATCCAATCCCATGGATCGATGACCTCCTGGACCAACTCAGGGGAGCCAAATATTTCAAAAATATCAACTTGAAGTCGATGTATCATCGGGTACTAAACGAACCCTCTGATGTGTGGAAGACTACCTTCAAAGCCAAGGAGGGACTCTTCGAATAGTTGGACATGCCTTTCGAGTTGATCAATGCTCCTGAAACCTTCATGTGGCTTATGAACGACATCTTGCAACCATTCACCAACTCATTTATGGTGGTGTACTTGGACGACATCCTGATATTCAACCAAACTTTGGAAGAGCACCTCCACCACATCCGACGGGTCCCCCAAACACTACGGCAACACAAGTTGTTTGCCAATTCATAGAAGCGCACTTTTGGCATGACCCAGGTTCAATATCTGGGATACGTTATTGATGAGAGTGGGTTGCATTTGGATCCATCCAAGGTCCAATTCATTCAGGATTGGTTAGCCCCAACCACTCTAGTAGAGCTATGCAGCTTTCTGGGTCTTGCCAATTTCTGCTGCAAGTTCCAGTTGGGATTCTCTCATATCACTTGGCCCTTAAGTCATGTCACCAAGGGAGGAGCGAAAGCAAAATTCTTTTGGTATGAATATCAATAGAACATGTTCGTAGAATTGAAACATCGCCTCTGCTCTGCACCTGTGCTCACATTACCATAATTGCAACAACCATTTGAGATCGAGACAGATGCCTCTGAATATGTTATTGGGGCAGTTATTACTCAACAAGGGAATCGAGTGGCATATCATAGTGACACTTTTCGACACAATCCAAAATTATCCCACTTATGACAAAGAGATGTATTCGATTGTATAGGCTTTCCGACAATGGAAGCATTACATTTTGGGGAAGAAATGGTCATCCACATAGACCACCGACCCCTGCAGTTCATACAGGCACAAGGAAAGTTGCAGAGTGATCGCCATCAGAAGTGGGCCACATACCTGTAACAGCTTCATTTGAACATCAAGTACAAGGAGGGTAGCACCAATAATGTTGCATACTGCTTCAACCGACCACCGATTGTGGCGCTAACCACTGTTCTCAACTCTTGTGGGCACGAGATTTCTAATTGGCCACTTTTGTACAGAAGCGATCCAGAATTCGACCACACATAAAAGACACCCTTGGAGGGTAAGAAAGTTCCAAATTTTCACCTCCAGGATGCACTGCTATGTCACCTAGGACACCTTTGTGTTCCTTCAAGTGAGTGTGCCAAGATGGTTTAGGAAACACACTACAGTCACGTCGTTGGGAATTTCAGGGTCGAGAAAATAGTGGCAGTATTGCAGAAGTATTTCTATTGGTCGAACCTTTGACAAGATGTTGGGAAGTACATCATATCCTGCACTACTCACGCCATTTCCAAACTGGCCATCAAGAAGCAAGGCCTATATACTCTGTTGCCTACCCCTAGTCTACCTTGGGAATCCATCTCCATGGATTACATTTTGGGCCTTCCTTCTACTAAGCATGGCAACTACTGTGTTTTTTTGGTCATCGACAGATTCTCAAGGATGGCCATTATGGCGGCCTGCAAGAAAAATATCACAGTAGAAGCCATAGCTAAACTCTTCTTTGAAGGAATGTGGGTACACTTTGGGATCCCAAAATCTATCATCTCAGATCAGGACAGCAGGTTCCTCAGTACATTTTGGTCCATCCTCTGGTCGATTTTGGACATCATGCTCACCAAGTCCATAGCTTTCCATCCCCAAACTGATGGATAAACGGAGGTCGTCAACAAGATGATTGTACACATTATGTGCATGTAAAACTCAAATAATCCATGCACATGGGATGAGAGCCTCCCCTATGTACAACATAGCTATAATCGGGCTCTCCATAGCTCAACCGGCCATAGCCCCTTTTAGGTGGGCTTGGGATTCCAACCACTATGTCCCATTGACATAGCCATGCCATTTGCAGCTACTCGGGCAGATTCGGCTCATGTCCAGTCTGAAGCTGACAAGGTAAACAACTTCATTGAGTGCATTTAGCACATCCGCCAATAGGTTCATGACATATTGGATAGATCCAATGCTAATTACAAGTAGCGACATGATCAGCATCGGGTGCCACACAACTTCCAGGTGGGGGACAAAGTGTGGCTACATTTGCAGAAGGAGTGCCTCGCTGGACCCCACTGCAAGCTTCACCCACTTCGATATGGGCCATACACCATCAACAAGTTTGTAAGGTACAATTCCTTCGAGCTCAGTATTCCACCATTCCTCAGTGGTCTGCACCCAGTGTTGAATGTGTACCTCCTTCGGCCCTACTTTCCAACTTTACTGGAAACATCCGAGATGGAAAAAATCACACCAACAGACTTAAACCCAGACTACATGGAAAAATCCACAATTGATCAGATCATGGACATACATATCAATAACACCTGCTAGCAGAGGGTCCAGCTATAACAAGTTGTCAAAGTAGGTCAACTCCTTCACTAGGTAAAGTGGTTCACCAGGGACTAGGTTTGGAAGAAATTTCCCCACTTCATAGAGGCTCTACATGCAATGGGGACCATTGCTTCCTAGGGGGGGGGGGAATGATCTAGGTGGATATTTGTGGCCACCCGCCTATTCCACCTAACCAATTTCATCAATTTTCTTATTTACTATTTTTTTCATTTTTTTGGGTCTTGAACTTTCGGAGTAGTTTTGAGGCCCCAAACGATGTTTTTTGGGCCTAATTCATTCGATGATTGATTTTATAGAAATCATGCCAACAGTTGTAGCCCTCGGAGAAATATTTCCAACGAGTTATCAGACAAGTCAAACGGAGACAATATGACCAAGTTATGACCCTAGGAAGTTGGTTGCCCAACTAGCGCCAACGGGGCCCATAAACTCTTGGTGATACATCTCCTCGGGTTATGTTTTTTTTTGTTTGTGGTTATTTATTATTGTTAAATAATAAAAATTCCCTGAGCCTTATTGTAACACAATTCATAGGAATGTAGTCACCACGTCTCTTCTCAGAGAAAAGCTACCATCACGTGAGCTAGTTTATTTTTCATTATGTCTATAATATTTTTTCAGTATTTGATATTAATGAAATCAAGTTTTATTCCTGTTGCATCTCTGTGTTTATGTTTATTTCTATATTTTATTGTGTTCTTGCATAAATTTGGATCAATCATCCCTATAATATAGCACTTATCACTAAGATGGCGACTAACAGAGAAATATGATTCAAGGAAGTTTGCAAATAAATCTTAGTAAGTCACATCACTTTTGAGTGTTATGTAATTGAGTTAGTCAACATCTCAATGACACAATTCTACGATAACTCTTGTCAAAGTGACATAATAATCCTCGTCAGGGTGATATGGTATTAAAATGATCAAATTTGGAGTGATGTAGTACTAAGAAAGGAATTTGAAGAATCCAAAAGTCAAATTAAGTCACTTTTGGAGAGTTGTATCATTGGTTAAAGGAAGATAGTAGCATTGTATTGTTGATTTATCCATCATTAGGGTGATATGGTGTTAGATAAATTAAGTTTCCGAGATAAAAATAAAGTTAAAGCCTTTTCATGGAGTGTCATATTGCTAGGTTGATAAGTTGTTGGGGCATTGTGCCATTGGGTTGACCAAGTTCCCAACATTGTTTCACCAGACTGGTCAAGATCCTAACCTCGTATCCCTTGGTTGAGCAACTTCCAGCCTTGTATCATTAGGTGGAGAAACTTCTCAAAAACTTACTAAAAATTCATCTTAACAGGTTTACAAACCAATAGAAGTGTGAATTCATCTTAGGGAATAGACAATCAAGCATAGAAGGGCTATGATGAGACTCTTCAATAGATGGAACCCTCAATTTTTTCTAAGAAAAGGTGATACTTAAATAAAATGATGGGATTATTGTAACCTCTACAATAGGTCATCGGAAATGTATTCTCTACTAGTAGACCACCATTCAATAATAGCTTTGGTAAACTATTCATGGCTAAAATTGGCGCAGGGGTGTGAGGAATTTCATCACTAAAAACCCCTAGACTGTTAATCCATAATAATAGGGTCTAATTACCCAAGTTACTCAAAATAATATGGGAATGTGAACATGCCTTCTGAAAGCAACAAAAAATCTTAAATATGAGACAACATCCGCTAAAATTTGGGAATGCATTCAATTTATGTAGGACCATGCCATTATGTGCAAATTTATGGCATTTTAGCACTCAAAGAAAACACTAATATGATGGGTGAACATATGGTGGAAATTAAAGGCTCAAGTGGATCTCAAATTTGATTGAAAGGTTTTTTTCACTGTTGTTTTCAATAATATTGAAGATAGAGAAAGGGTATTTGGAAATTATCCTTTTTTTAAATTCAGTCAGTCTCTACCGCAGGCTATGTACTGAGAAATTTACCCCTAATACATAATATTTTACAGTAGATCTAGTATGGGTCAAGTTATACTACTTTTAGTAGGAATATTAGGACTCAAAAGAGTTGGAAGGACATGTAATATCCTTGGCACCTTTGTTAGAATTTTAGAAGCAACAAAAAAAGGTGGATATACTTATTATGCACAACTATGTGTGTAAATAATTGTGTCAAAGGCACTACCAAATGAAATATGATTGAGTTACAAAGACACCATATGGATACAACCAATAGACTATTAACATATCCCATTTTGAAGTCATGAATTCCATGATTATGCACAACTCTTCTCAAACTGTCCACTGAATTTAATCCCAAATACTGCAAAACCTAAGGTTTATAAGGATGAGGATAGATTTTAAAGGGTAAAAAATAGGAGAAAACCCCTCTATAAAACATTTAGGGAAACATAACACTAGGTCTACAAAATTCAACCACAACTTTGAAGCACTAGCTTAAAATCAAGAGCTACCAGGGAAGTAAAAAAAGGGACAAGCTTAGGCATAATGCTTGGGGGGAATCGAATCTTGACCAAATATGGGATGAAGAGACTAACAAAACATCAAAAATGGTACAAATGATTAAGGAATATTAAGAAATGTATATGGAAAAGAATGACAATGAAGAGGTTTGAGAAAGGGGAGGGCATGGATCGAGGAGAGATGGATATGTAAGGAACATAAAATCAAGCGTAAGTAGGAATTAGAATTACATCCCAAGAGAAAGTACTTCATCTTCTGTAAACAATACTTCTAAAAAAAAAAGGATCGAAAATCGACAACAATGAAAGATAAGCACCCAACCTCTTCCTCTTTAGGTATTAAAAGTTATAATTTAAAAGAAATAATATAACTCGTTGAGGAAGAGAAGAAAAGAGGAATATGAAGCAATAAACAACTTCTTCAAGGTTCTAAAATCAATAATTTGTCTATAAATCTGTGTCACTAACCAAGTCAAATTCGTCCTCTATATGCTCCCATTTGTGGCTAATATAGAAGAGTGATGATGAGTGAGTGAGTGATCAAATGAAGTGTCAAATATATATATATATATATATATATATATATATATATATATATATATATATATATATATATATAAAGTTGTATAGAGGATGAAATTGATTGAAGTTTTGACTTGGTTATTGGCACATATTTCTAGACAATTTATTGATTTGTAAACCTCGTTGAAGAACAATTTATCCTAAATAAAAGTTATTGGATTTTCTCCCAAGGTTCATGGTCTTTATTATGCATGGTTATCTCTTTATGATCTTACTATTTTTCATTGCATTAATGTTGAGATTTTTTGTGTATAATTACTCAATGGTATGAGTGGCATAAAGATAAATTGTTAAAGATCATTAGGTAGTAATTATTAGATAAAATTAAAAATTAAAAATTAAAAAATTAAACAAGATATATATATATATATATATATATAATTAAATTAAATAAATAAATCTTTCTATTGGTCATATTGTATAAAATTCAATAGATTTATCCAGGTGTAAATAGCTCGTGTTACTCACATTTCCTGGTCTAGGATGGAGTGATCTATATATAGACGTGCATGTGCGGAGACACTACATCAACATAGGAAGCTCATGAAATTTTCTTGTGGAAGAGAAATTTTAGCTAGAGGGAAATATGATTTTAAACTAAGGAGAATACCTCCCTCGCTAAGAGGGAGTGTTTCTTTTTGTATAGTATTGGAGGTATTCCCATCTGGCTAAATGGTTTTCAAGTTAGCCTAGAAAAATTATGAAAAAATAATATTTGAAGTGACAAGTCAGCCCAACCTATGAAGGGATTTGTCCCTTGGGTTATTTCACCTCATTCAACAATTATAAATAGAGGATGTGATGTCTCATTTTCTCCACCAAGCAAGAACAAAGTTCTTCTCTCTCTTCATCGTTTCTCTTATCCCTCTTGGATAGTTGCACGTGTGGAGAAATAAGGTCACAAGAGTAGCAGGAAGGTTGAAATAGATGCAAGAAGGTCGCAAGAGAAACATGAAGGCCATAGGAGTAGCAGGAAGGTCGTTGGCTATAGGTGAAACAAGGCTTAAAAGGGGCTAAAGGGTTTGATCTCAAAGGACAGTAGGTTGACCAAGTTTGACTAGTACTTTGACTTAAATGTTGGCATAGATTTATAAACAAATATTTGATAGGTAAACCTTGTTGGAGAATAATTTCTCTTAAGAAAATTTGTTGGGTTTTCTCCCAAGATTGGGTTTCCCATGGTAAAATTATTTTCTCTATTGTGCATGGATGTCTTTATATGATCTTTACTATTTCCATTGCATTTACTGTTGATATTTTCTTATTTTTAATTATTCAATGATAGTAGTGGCATAAAATATTGGTTGAAGATAATTAGGAAATAATTATCTAACAAAAAATTGTTTCTATTGCACTCTTGCATAGAAAATTCAACAAAATATCTCTTGGGCAACCATATGTAGATTATTGGAGGAGACTTCAACATCACAACCTCACTTGATGAGAAGAGAGGAGGAATTTGATGTTGAAAAGTGAATCATGAAAGTTTAAAGATCTCATACACAATCTAAATATGTTAGAATCTGAAATGGAAAATGGTATCCACATATGGAACAACCACGAGGGGGGAGACCATCAAGTCACTTTGTGACTTGATCATTTTCTAATCTCAAAATCTTTGTTAATAAAGGGGCTATAATTCTTTCCAAGTGTTATCACTCTAATAATTCTCAAGGGTTGTTAATTTTTTTGGTTAAAGAATATTACAGGTAACCACAAACCTACTTTTAAGCCTTAGGATCTAGCCTTCCTAATGCTCAGAGAGGGCACTCTCTGTATGATTTATCTTTGTTGATTTTAGTTGATTTTAGGCTAGTTATGTTGGATTGATTAGGATTTTATTTTGGGTTTGATTTGGTGGTGGAATCACTGTTTTGGATGGATAGATGTAGGTCTGTATTCCATTAGGCTAATGGAGTGAATGTATCAAGCAGTCAGAGCAGAATCAAGGTTCTAAAGGGAAGTGTTCACAGGGAAAGATAGTTGAGTTACTTCAGATCCTTAGGTTGATGGTAAAATGGTTTCAATCGGGATGAGAGAGCAATTAAGGGTTCTCCAATCTGGATAATGAGGGAAATGACAGAGGTTAATTGAAACTATGGAGAAAATAAGAATTACCTAATCTGGATATCCGTAGAAAACATGAAAATGACATAACAGTTCAAGAAAGAGTGTTTTTAAACATATTCTGAAATAATATTCATGTTATACATTTAGATTTAGAAAATATGCAAGTATGTGAAAACTTCAGATAATGACAAAGAACAATTGAGAATAATTCACTGAAGTGGCCCAACACATGAATCATGTAATATAATCTCTTTATTTTTCAATCTAGTCTGCTGACTTGAAAATGGTACAAAGAACCCTCTGGTTCAGATTAGTACATCTATAGAAGTGTTTAGCAATCCACAATCCACCCTCAATACTTTGAAATGTAAAGTATTTATACAAAAACTCTTAAAAAATATCCTAAAACAAACTTAGGAATTATTCATGGAAAAATAAATATCTTCATGCAAGAAGATAGAGACAGTTATCTAACTAATGCAATTTGTCCCTACTTTTATTGAATTTTGTTGTTTGTTGTCTTCGATATTTTGCTGATTTGTCTCCGGTTGATTTCTTAACGTTGGATGTTTGTTAGGCAGATGAGTGTCCTTTACGTTGGCTAGCTTTAACTTTTAACTCTTCCTTGACTTTAATCATTTGATTTTCATCTGATACACTTAAACTCTAATACTCTTTGATTGTTATGTTTTCACTGTAAACTTTGACTACTCTGTTTATTGTTTTACTTTCACAGTAAATCAGTCAATTTTCCCAATTCTCTGCATCTGGTAACTTGATTTTTACCATCCTTCTAAATATCTCAGTAGCCTATTTACATTTTGAAAAAGTAGGCTTGTTAATAAATAAATGTTTTACCTCATGTTGCAGGTAAAATAGGTTCTCAAAACTTTTGTAGAGTACTTTCCCTATTGGAATTCCTTGCATGGCTAAATTATTGGCTTTCTCCTTTGCCACTTCTTTGATTTTCGTATCATAGTCTTCTTGTTTCATCAATCTGTCATTGATAACCAGTGGATTTGGTAAGCCTTTCTGCCTCAAAATATCAAACTTTATCGTGAATCTAGTTATGCCAATCTCCATGTTCTGACATTTTTCCTCCAACTGTATCATTAAGTTTCTCTTAAAAATAACCTTCCTGACTTCAAGAATGGTTTTTTTCCTCTCAGTAATTCCAATCTCTTCTAATTCTTGCTTATTCTTGGAATTAAGAAAATTTATGATTTCATTAGCCTCTTCTAGCTTCTTACCAAGTTCTTCTTTGATTTTTTGGATGGCTTCACCTATTGTTTTAGTTAGATCTTTTTTCTCATAAATAACCTGAATGTATGGCCAAATATCATTGAAATATTCAATGATATTGGCCCATAATTGTTGCTTGGCTTGTGCCATTGGTTCTTTTAGCGTTAAATATTTCTCTAATTTCTTCAATTTCTCTGTCAACCTATTTGTCTTATGTACTTCATTATTGTGCATAATCTAAACTGTTTTTTTTTCATCACTCAGACTTTTCAATTGTTCTTTAAGTCTATTTATTTCATTTGTTTGAATGGACATTTCCTGCATTGCTTTAACAAGTTTGTCTGCTTCATCAGTAGGTTGTGTTGTTGTTGTAGATGAGTCTATTTTTAAAGTTGTTGTTGATGTAACAAGAATTGATGTAGCTATTGGAACTAAATGGGCCAATGACTCTGCTAGAGTGGAAGGTATTGTTGTAGTGCCTACATGAATAACAGTGACAAGAACTACTTCTGAGCTAGCCTTTTTCTCCTGTACTAACTTATCCATTTCATGTTCCATTTCTTTCAACTGGGAAGTTAACTGAAGAATGAGATTCATCATCTCATATTTTTGTCCTTCATTTTATGACACTTCCTTTGCATGTGGATGTTCAGTAGGAGGCAATTTGAGTTGCTTCTTTAATGTAGCAATGTCTGCATTCTTCTTCTTTATCAATTCTTCTGCAACTTTGACATTGTTGGGATCATATCCTACTTCAATAATAAAATCTTCCAGAGATTTGATTATGTTACCTTTAGACTGTGAGGATGCCTTTTCTAACTTTAGCTTATCTCTGATGTTCCCTAGAGTGTTTTGCAGCTTCTGTACAATCATGGATTTGTTTATCATGGTAGAATACAACATTTCACCAGCTTGCTTGTGAAATTCTAATTGGTCTATAGGATGAAGATCTTTTGCTTGAACTTCATAGGATGTCTTTTTATAATCTGCTGATGACTTAGGATGCTTGACTGTTTGTTATAGGAATTTCATCTTCATATTACTCGTCTTGTAGTCAAATGCAGAAAGCAATTTGCTTTGGTCACTAGGTGACTGCTTCTAGTACTGGGTATATGTATCATCCTTTAAGGCCTCATTTTTTATCTTGATCTCTTTATACTTCTGCATAATATACTACTCTTTCTATGTTGGCTTATTGGATGAAGACACTTCAACACTATGCTATTTCTGAATCATCTGAGTGTTTGATGTTGAAGGTTGGTAAGTTTCTTCAGAAACTGAAAGAGATGCATTGCCCTTTACCACTGTATATGTGTCATTAATCTCAATTATTTCCACTTCTTCAGTTGCAGAATTTAATTTTGGCTTCTTCATGTACATCAGTTTGAATTTTGTTTTTGTTGTATTTTGTGATGAGTATGATCCTTCTTCTCTGACTCTTTCAGAGTTCCTATCTTCTTGGATTGGAGTCTGCAAGATGGAACTAGTATCACCTTGCTTCTCTAACTCTTTTAAAGTGTTCTCCAACCATTCAGACTGATTGGAGTATTTCTCAATATCTGGCTTTGACTCATGTACATAAGGATTTAACTTACATTTGACTCTTAACTTGCTTATTACTCCTAAAGGATCATAATACCACTAGAAACTTTGACTGAACTTAAATTCCTGCAAATATGTTTCTCCCTGTGGACCTGCATCTCTATTGTTACAATTAAAAGGACCAACCTAATTATTTATCTTAAATTGTGTCTTCTTTTTGGCTGCCAAGAAATTTATTCCATCAAAATTAAGGATTTTCCTGATATACTCAAGGGAAAATAACCTCATTGGGATGTATTTGGGCAGTTTATATGGAAAAATATTAGATCCATATACCCTAATCTCTGTGTGGTTTTGATAAAGGTACCAATCTCCTATCCTATTTTGTTCTGATAACTGCAGGACCTTCTTAATATCGTCACTGACTCTTGGTTGATTGTTGATGTTCATCATGTTGACAATTGGATGGATAAAGGAGTCAATGAAGTCTATGTATGTGGACTGTGTGGAGTCTTTTCTGATTAATGGAGTCCAAAAGATAACTAACAGTGGATTACCTTCAACATCCATATTTTGAAGGTTGATGGCAAATTTTTCAGTTTGAAAGTATAGAAACATGTGAAAGAATATTGATGAGTACTTGAACACATCTTCTTCAGGTAATTTGACAAGTTGTTCATGAATTATATCAGCAAGGTATTGGGAAAATTTTAATATGGTAGTAGGATGCTGACCAAGAGTGAAAGTAGACAGGAAACCTAAGACTGAAGCATCAACATGCTCATCAGTGAAATAACCCAGAATAAAAGACAACATGTTAATGATATTCCTGGTTCTCTAAGAAAATATTGCAGATGGGTAAGGAGGATTGTTCTTGGGAGTCTAAATTGATGAGGGAATGAATGTTTGAAATATCTGGAATCTCTTGGGGAAGTCTAGATTCAGATACAACTGAGTAAGGGTCTCAATAGACATAGGGGTTTCATCAAGCCTAGGTTGAATTTGCAGTATTTGATTTATTGATTCAGCTGTGATAGTGAACATAATTTCTATACCAGGGGTTATTAGGGCTCTTTGGTCAGGGAAATAACAATTTTGGCAAATTCTAATCACCTCTAGACACTAGAAGGTATGTGGGACAATGTACTTGGGAAAATTGGACTCCCAAATGAAAACCTCATCAGCTTGATCAATTGATTTGTCATGGTTCTAGCAGTGGAGCAGAAAAAGGATTGGGAAGCAATAGGGGCTTTCTTATGGTCTGCAAAGGCTCCTAAAATGATTCAATTACTTGTTAATTTCTTGCTGTAAGTACATGCCTCAGTATTTTCAGGACTTCGTGGATAAAAAAAAGCTTTTGGTATGTAGAGGAGGTTCTGGAAGTAGGCGCAGGTTTTCTGAGGCTCCACTGGTCTTTATAGGGCTTCAGATTGGTTTTGCAGTATCTTTGGTAGCAAGATTGTTGAATTCTGGTGTAAAAAGGCCTCAATTCTAGTTGAATTAGCTTAATAACAGGTCGACACTGGTGTATTAGCTCGAAAACAGGTCAGCACAACTGTATTTGTGCAATTATGAACAAACGATTGGTAAAATGCAAGAAAGGGTGACTTATGGTTTTTTAACCAACAGTGGTTAAACATTAGGCGCGGGTTAAATTCAAAACGTAGGATGGTTTTTTTGCAACAGTCAGGAATACAACTGAGTGGTTTTCGCATCGAAAAAAAGTGGGCGAGTAGTATTTTTTGGAGGGATGCGATGCAGTCAAAAGCTGCCACGTAGCCAGGAGCGGGGCTATGAAAACAACTCTTTTCACAAGGCCTCAGGGTCATTAAATATTTGGCTATCGAGGATGCGACAAGGCTTATTGGCCATTGGATCTGATTAATTAAGATCCGATGGATGGGCGAATAACAAGAATTCATCGGGGATTTTATAGGCGTGGGGCCCGTGTTAAATTATGTGATATGTAAAGGGACCGGGGAATATGCATACGAGGATTAATAAACTATATATTAAATTAACTTAACGGGTTGGGGATGTAAATATAGGAGGGATTTAATATAATACGGGTTACATGTGTTTTATATGCAGGAGTTAATAAAATAAAGTTAATCAAATGTTAATGTAAATGGAGGGATTAACACGAATATAATGTGGGATTATAACATGTGCGAAACTTTATAAAATACACTTAGATTTTAATGTAAAAAGTGATATCGAGAAGAAGTTTTCAATGTGGGGCCCGACTTATCTTAGAAAAATACTTAGGATAAGTGTATTTTTGGGGTTTTTTTTTTAATAAAGGGAAATTCGTAAGGGGAAAATTACTTTCCAAAGGATAAATGTGTTTTACACTAGGGAAAGGGTATTTATGTAGGAAAAATGAGTGGAGTAAGGGGAAAAAGGTAAATATGAAGGGGAAGGGGTATTTTTACAAGGAGAATGAGTTTAGAGGGAAATTAATAAATATGAAATGATTAATTTCTGCTATCCATTCCTTGTGAAAACTCTTACTGCCTACCCATTATCTACCCTAAAATTTTTTCTTCATTCATTTGGGTGCATTTGAGCTTGCAGACCCTTTTTATTTTTCTTTTAACAACAAACTATCTAATTCTATCCTTATTACTTCCATTGGATCGGATTAAACCGTTGAGCTCATTTATTATTCTCTACCTAACTACTGATCTGCCAAGATTAAACAGTTTGGCTAGATCTTTATTCTCTATCTATCGACATGAAATTTAAAACATGAAAGATCAAGGTTGAGAAGTTTGACCTTCATGGATTGTGGAATTTTTTGACAAGCTGTACACAATCTTGTTTTGCAAAGTAAAGTAAAAATTAGTGGCATTTGAATTTGCATCACTTTCATGATCTATTTTTATCTCTTTTTGTTGGGGTTCATTTTTTATATTATTTTTGATCTTTTTCTTTTCAGTCATTTGATTTTTCTTTTAGGACTTTTACCCTATTTACATTTTTTAATATGGGAGAAATTTTGCATAAAGCAAAGTATGTACAAATTACAAGACTTATCATAGTCAATTCAAAATTATGAATCCTATTATCATAGGACCCTAACAGTGGCTCCACATGTGGATGAAATTTCCTGGTGAAATGTCAAGAACTTTAAGATCAATAGCCTTTGAACTTTGACTATGCTTGCCTTGAAACTGTTTTCGTAGCTCTGCTTTTTTTATACTTATGATATTTTGTCTTTCAAAGCTTAGGGCCTTCTCTCTGGGCTTCAACTTTTCAAGAAAAACATCCAATCCAATCTAAACTTTGAAATTTTATGTACAATGAGCAAAGTAAATAAAGTGAACTACTGTTAATTTTGGGAATAGTGATGCTTCAACATCCTACCATTGATAGGTCCACCTGGCAGATCTGATCCATTTAACTCCTTAAAAAATAATGCATTGTTACCTCTGTAACCATAAATGATATCGGGGCCTTTCCATAGGAAACCAAATTTACCATGTTTACCTTTTTCTTCTATCCTGGAATCCCACTTAGGAACTTTATCACCTATGTACAAATCATCTTCCTTTGTTTTTTTGTCAAATATTTTTTTAATTTTATCTGGAAAACTTGTGATTTGACATAGACTTCTTCCTTGGTTTTTTGCAAGTGTATAGTCTCGTTTATCCTTCTTTGGATATCATTTGTTTCTACCTGCAGTTCTTGGATCATATTCATCACTAGCACTCCTAAAGAGGATGGAAAAACAACATCTATCCCATACACAAGCTGATATAATGATGTACCAATGGACTTCTTTGTGGTGAGTCTGTCTGCCCATAAGGCATTAAATAACTTTTTGTTCTAGGTCTTCTTATTGTCTTCTAGTAGTTTCTTGATGATATTAACAAAGCTTTTATTGGAGGATTCTACAAGACCATTACCTTGAGGGTAATATGCAGTGGAATGGCCAAGGCTAATGTGGTATTTGTTACAAGAATCAATCATTTTTTTAGACTTGAAAGCAGCTCCATTATCAGTAATGAGATTTTGAGGGCATCCAAATCTAGAAAATATATTGTTTTCTAGGAATGAGATTATGACAGAATGAGTGGCTTGTCTAGAAGGAATGGCTTCTAACCACTTGGTGAAATAGTCTGTGGCTGTCAAAATCCATTTGTGATGGGCTGAGGAGGGTGGGTGAATTTCACCAATGAAGTCTAAACCCCATTGCCGAAATGGTATTTCTGTGGAGATGGGTTTGAGGGGTAAAGGTAGTAGTTTTTTCTTCCCTTCAAATATCTGGCATTTGTGACAATAGATCACATACTTTCTTACATATGCAAAATGAGTGGGCTAGTAAAAACCTACCCTCAATATTTTATCTGCAATTGATTTCCAGTAAGGTTGTCCTCCATATTCACCTGCATGAAACTCTTCCATAACTTTATCAGCTTCATCTTTAAGTAAATAATTCAATAAAATGCCACCATGATCTTTCCAAAACAGAGCATTATTTATGATACAATATTTCATTGCCTTTAACTTTAAGAATCTAGCTTTAGTTTTTGACAATCCAGGAGGAGCTTGTAAGTTTAGTAATACAAATATGATATCTGCATACCATGGTGAATCTAAGAAAGCTTCACTGATCTGTGGAGTCGCCATCTGTTCCTGATCATCTAATTGAGCAATAAAATTTATATCTAAGGCCCAACAGTTCGATTCAGCCATGAGTTTGGCTAAACCTTGGCCTTTAATGAGTTTGTGTCACAATGTCCTTCACTACTAAATTTGGAACATATGCAATAATGTGAGAATAAAAGATGTACACTCTAAAGTCTTTAATAGCCTTCACTAAAGAAAGTGCCTATTTTTCCATTATGTTATACTTTAGTGTGGCATCTCTTAGTGATTTGCTGAAAAAAGAAATGGGTTGTTCATAGCCCTAATCATTCTTTTGAAGCAAGACTACTGCAATGGTATGTTTTGAAGCAAAAAAAAAATAATAAAATCTTTTTTGAAATAAGGACTTATTAGGACTGGGTTCTTGTGAGGGCTTGTTTGATTGATTCAAAGGATTGTTTGGCCTCTACTATCCATTTAAGTGACGATTCTTTCTTTAACATGTTATTTATTTCTCTAATTAATTCTGCTAAATTTGAAATGAATATTATGAGAACATTTATCTTACCTAAGAAAGCCTGCAATTCTTTTATATTTCTGGGATGACTTATATTCAAAATGGCCTCTATTCTAGCTGGGTCTATCCTAATTAACTCTTTTGATATTATGTGTCTTAATAGTTTCCCTTCTTCAAATCCAAAGAGAGTCTTTTTGGGATTCAAAGAAATACCAAATTTTTTGCATTTAATAAACACTTGTCTCAGATGATCTAGATGTTCATTGTCAGTTTTTGAAAATACAGTTATATCATCTAGATAAATTACAAGAAAATCATGAATTTCTTTGGCAAAATTTATATCCATATCTCTCTCGAATGTAGCTCCTACATTCATTAATCCAAAAGGTATTTTTAAATACATCAAAGTACCCCATGGAGTAGTAAATGTTGTCTTTGGTTGGTCTTCTGGCTGAACTACGATCTGATTATATCTAGAGAATCCATCAAGCAATGAAATCTTGGATGATCCAACCACCCTCTATAAAATATGGTCCATCTTGGGGAGAGGATAGTTGTCTTTTAGGGACACTTTGTTTAAATTCCGGAAATCAACACAAAGTCTGATTTCCCCTGTTTTATTCCTAGTGGGAACTAAGTTTGAAATCCAATTAGAATATCTGATAGGTGCAATGATATGTGCTTCATACATATTTTTTACCTCTTTTTCAATTAAAGGCATAAGAAAAAGATTGATTCTCCTAAGCTTCTATTTAAAAGGTTTTTGATCTTCTTTGATAGGTATTTTATGTTGTATTATGCTAGTGTCATAAGATTTAAGGTCTTCATAACTCCATGCAAATACATCCTGAAATTATTTAAACAGAGCTATGTATTTCAATTTTTCTTCTTGAGATAAATCTTTGGAAAGTTTGATGAGCTTAGGCCTTTGCTATGTTCCTATATTACATTCTTCTATGTCAGATCTTAATGGTTCCATTTTTGGTTTTCTTGCAACATCATTTGAATCACAAATATCTTCTAATGGGGCTAATCCCTTAGGTAAAAAGTTATTATTAAGGTTTAAAATGTCAGAATCATCATCAACTATTTCTTCTATTTCTACCTTTTCTAATTTATCTATTTCTACTTGAGTAAATTTAGTGGGTTCAGTAAAATCTAAATTATTTACATCTATTTCACTGTCTTATTTTGTCATCTACTATACAATCTGTATCTATGTTACAATTCTAGAATTCTCCCTCAGCATTCATAAAGTGATAGATTTGAGTATCCTGTGTAAAAATATGCCAATATTTTAAGTTTTCTGGTATAGTAGGCCCGTGTCTTACCTATGTTGTATATTGATGATTTGGCTGAAAAAGGTAGATTGCAGGTGCTAGCAAAAGTTGCTAAACTGTGTGCCTGTATGTTATGTTTTCTAGGAATTACAGCAAAGTCAATTTCAAGAAACTCTTTAGTCAGATCTAAAATTGTTTCTCTGTATTGGCTTAATATAGGATTATACACAGAATATTCTCCTCTAATTTGTTTTACAATTAAGTTAGAGTCTCCCATGATAGAAACTCTTCTGCCTCCTAAATTTCTAACAATATGCAGTCCTAATATTAAAGCTTCATACTCTACTATGTTGTTTGTACATTTAAAGTTTAATCTAAAGGCATGACCTTCTGAATGATTGTTTTCCATGTTATGAATCCAAACTCCTACTCCTACTCCTAATTTTTTCTCTGAGCCATCAAAGTATAAGTGCCACATTGATTCATGACATAATCACTGTCCACTACCTTCTTTTTCTGTTTTAAATTTGTGCTTTTATCTATGCCATAATCAAAATTACACAAAATGAAAGAGTCCATATTAGAGTGTACGGATTAAATGGGATAGTTCTGTGGTTGTTCTGTACTACTGACCATGTACTTCATTAGAGTTTCTCTGTAAAGCTTTTTGGGTTGACCAAATACTGAAATTGTGGCATAAGACATGTCTAATTGTAGAGATCCCTATAGTTTTTCTCCCCATTAGTGAGATAATAACATTCCATACTTAGGAGGGATATCAGCTATTACAATATCCATGATTTAATTTTTCCTGGGTATTGGACTAAAGTGACACACAAGTCTATTATCAAACCTAGACATTTCACTTTACTAGAATCAAATAAAAAAATATCTTTATATGGGCTTGTGGTATCTAAGTTCAAGGTTTCCATGATTGCTTTTGGCATTAAATTGTGTGAGGCTCTTGAATCTAGCATAGCATTGTGTAAAATTTGATCATGTATACTCAAGCTAATGTACAAAGGAGGAACACCACCTTCTTGATGTTTTCCATTTACCTCAGGGCCAAAAAGTAGTTATGGTTGATCATCATTCAAATTAATAGAGTCTTCTCCTTCACTGATATTTAATGTTTCAGTAATCTGTGATTTGTATAAGTCATGCTTTACCAACTCTGTTAAAGGAATTGGTATCTTCAACTTGGAAATTTCACTTTGGATGTTAAATGGTGCTTGTGTTTTTCATAACTGAATGATTTATTCTTTACTAATTGCAGTTTAAGTGTGTTTCTCTTCTTTATCTCTAATTGGTTTTTATGTTTGTGTTTCCACTGTTTTGTTGTTTTCAATATTTTTTTCAGGGACAGTTTGAGTTGCAGTGGAAGTTTTGGCAGATTTTGAAGTTTTAGGATCAACTGATTTTGGATCAGTAGCAAATGTTTTAGGATCAACTATTTTAGTGTCTTCTGAAGTTTGAACAACAACAGATTTTTTTGGATTAACTATTGTTTTAACAACATGTGTAGTTTTAGCAGAGGCTGTTGTTTTAGCAACTGTAGATTTTTGAGGATCAGCTGGTGTTTGAACAATAATATTTTTAATGTCTACAATTTTAGGACTGGGTGCAATTTTTGGACTAGAAATTTTCTAACTAGAATTAGGGTTTTGTTGGTTTTTCTAGGGATAATTTGAAGTACTTTGGTTGTAGGAACTTCTATGGTTTTCTTTGTCTGAGTCTGGGCAGATTTCTTAGTAGGGGCTTCTACCTTTTTCTTACTCCTAAGGTTATATTTCTTGTGAACTTCATTAATGGCAAACTCATAACCTTGATTATAATCAAAAGACTCTCCAGATTCTAACTGTAACTATTGTAGTTCATATAATTCTTGTTCTTCTTATGTGAGAAAAATAGTATTATCATCATTAATTCCCATTGAGTTAATCTGAGTGTCTTCATCTTCTTCATTTTGGTGAGAAATTTCAACATAGTTCTCTTGGAAATGTGGTCTTATTGTTTGATCAGGTGTTGATTCTCTAGATTTACCAGTGTTGGTGTTTTTTCCAAAGTTGGGATTTCTTATTTGAGGACCTTGTTGCTGATTATCCCATTGTGGTTTCCTTTCCATACTTTCTAATCTATCCATCATTTTTTCCATAGATTTTGCTAAACTATCTATTTTACTATCTGATGTAGATGTTTCCTCTTTTATTGTTACTCTTATTTCATTTCTCATTCTTTCTCTCTTAGCTAACAAATTTTCTTCTACACTAACTGCAATGTTTTGCATTCGTTGATAAATATGATTGGCAGGTAAAGCTTTAAACCATTTCTTTACTTCTTCAGCTAAATTGTGGGCAAACAGTCTCATTTGGACATCAGAATCATCAATTTCATGCAATTCAAATTAATCAATCATTTTGTTAACATGTTGTTGTGCAGTGTATTGACTACTTCCATCAAATTGAGGGATTTTTCTTTGATAATCTTGGGGCATGTTATGTAATTGACCCGGTAGAACCAAAGGAACATATCTAGCTGCCATAGCTAAGATTATAGCTTGGCTGGGAGATAAATTTGTGGTGCTTGGTGATGAGATTGAAGTATTTGCAGATGAGGTTGGGAGACTAGAATATTTACTTGGAAATGTGGTTGAAGTTATTGAAAATGCAGCAGTAGTGCTAGAAGATGAACTTGCAGTATTTGGGGATGGAAATAAAACTCTAGGTTGAAGAGGAAACTTAGGGATGAAGGATTCTGTGGAATTAGGTGTAGTAGAAATAATAGATGAGGTGGTACTAAATAAATTTGAATTTACAGACTCTAAATGACTGGTAGAAGGCTTAGGGGTATAAGCAGATAAAGTAGTCAACTCAACAGAATGTTGGAAACATGCTTCATCAATCTCCTTAATCAAAGTTTCAGCTAAAGCATCAAGTTTATCATAAGGTTTTAGAGCTTTTTGATCTGAGTCAAGTGAAACAGTTTCCTTCTTAGTTTCAATAAATGAAATGAAATCGAGATCTATTAAACTATCATAGATGGAAATTTCTGACTTAGTTCTAAACAAATATTTCTCAAAAACTAAATCAAATTCAATGTCTTGTAAAATTGATAATTTATTGGGAAGATAATTTGATTTGATCAATGGATTTTTATTACCTAAACTTTCTAATTTTTTTTTTTCTTTAAAATTCTGTCAGGATTATCTACTATTACAACAAGTTCTAGATCGAGATTAGACCTAGTATAGTAGGTTCTTCTGGAAGCCAAAATTTTAGTTTTTAATGAAAAATTTACTCAACAATTCTTTAAAAGAATCTTTTGGTGAAAAGATAAGTAAAAGTATTTCCTTTAAGGTTTATTTTAAACACTGAGGACTGATCTTCTAAGTATGGTCGCCAATATGTTATCACTCCAATAATTCTCTAGGGTTGTTTATATTTTGGTTTAAAGAATATTAGAGGTAACCACAAACCTAATTTTAAGCTTTAGGATCTAGCCTTCCTAATGCTCAGATAGGGCTCTCTCTATATGATTTATCTTTGTTGATTTTAGTTGATTTTGGACTAGTTATGTAAGATTTATTGGGATTTTGATTTTGTGTTTGATTTGGTGGTGGAATCGTTGTTTCAGATGGATAGATGTAGGTTTGTATTCCATTGGACTAATGGATTCAAAGTGTCAAGCAGTCAAAGAAGAATCAAGGTTCTAAACGGAAGTGTTCACAGGGCAAGATAGTTGAGTAACTTCAGATCCTTAGGCTGATGGTGAAATGGTTTCAATCAGGATGAGAGAGCAATTAAGCGTTCTCAGATATAGATAATGAGGGAAATGATAGAGGTCAATCGAAAATAGGGAGAAATTAAGAATTCCCTGATCTAGATATCAGTAGAAAACATGAAAATGAAATAATAGTTCAAGACAAAGTGTTTTTAAACATATTCTGAAATAATATTCCTGATATATATTTAGATTTAGAAAACATGCCAGTATGTGAAAACTTCAGATAAAAACAAAGAACAATTGAGAGTACTTCACTAAAGTGGCCCAACACATGAATCCTGTAATATAATTTCTTTATTGCTCAATCTAGTCTACTGACTTGAAATGGTACAAAGAACCCTCTAGTTCAGATCAGTACATCTATAGAAATGTTTAGCAATCCAAAATCCACATCCAATACTTCGAAATGTGAAGTATTTATACAAAAAAATTACAAAATATCCTAGAACAAACTTAGGAATTATTCAAGGAAAAATAAATATCTTCATGCAAGGAGATAGAGACAACTATCTAACTAATGCAAGCTATCCCTGCTTTTATTGAATTTGTTTTTTGTTGTTTATATTTTTTGCTGATTTATCTCTGACTGTTGCTCAACGAAGGCTGTCTATTAGGCATTTGAGCGTCCTTCACACTGGCAATATTTAACTCTGATTTATCATTTATGTTTTGACTTTAACTATCTGACTTTTATATGATACACTTTAACTTTGACACTCTTTGACTGTTTTGTTTTCACTTTAAAGAATTACTACTCTATTTTATCTTTTTCACTTTCATAGTATATCAGTAAGATTTTCCCAATTCTCTGCATCTGGTAACTTGATTTTTACCATCCTTTTGAATATCTCATCAGCCTCTATATACTTTGAAAATGTAGGCTTGTTAATGAACAAATGTTTTACCTCATGTTGTAGGTAAAAAAGGTTCTCAAAACTTTTGTAGAGTACTTTCCCTGTTAGAATTCCTTGCATAACTGAATTATTAGCTTGCTCCTTTGCCACTTCTCTGATTTTCTTATCATAGTATTCTTGTTTCATTAATCTGTCATTAATAACCAGTGGATTTGGTAGGCCTTTCTACCTCAAAATATCAAACTTCATCATGATCTTGGTTATGGAAATCTCCATGTTTTGGAATTTTTATTCCAGCTGTACCTTTTAGTTTCTCTTAGAAATCACCTTCGTGACTTCAAGAATGGTTTCTGTCCTGTCACTAATTCCAATCTCTTCTAATTCCTGCTTATTCTTGGAATTAAGAAACTATATGATTTCATTAGCCTCTTCTGGCTTCTTACCAAGTTCTTCTTTGATTTTCTGGATGGCTTCACATGCTGCTTTGATTAAATATTTTTGCTTATAAATAACCTGAATAGATGGCCAAATATCAATGACAGATTCAATGATATTGGCCCATAGCTGCTGCTTGGCTTGTGCCATTGGTTCGTTCAGTGTTAAATATTTCTCTAATTTCTTCAATTTCTCCGTTAACTTGTTTGTCTTATGCACTTCATTGTTGTGCATAATCTGAACTAGTTTTTTCTCATCATCTAGAATTCTTATTTTTTCTTTGAGTCTATTGATTTCATTAGTCTGGATAGACATTTCCTGCATTGCTTTAACTAGTTTACCTGCTTCATCAGTAGGATGTGCTGTTGTTGTAGATGACTCTATTTCTAAAGTAGTTGCTGATGTAACAGGAGGTGCTGTAGCTATTGGAATTGAAGGGGCCAATGACTCTAATAAGGTAGAAGGCACAACTGTAGTGACTACAGGAATAACAGTGACAGGGACTGCTTCTGAGATGGCCTTTTTCTCCTGTACTAACTTATCCATTTCATTTTCCATTTCTTTTAATTGGGCAGTTAACTGAAGAATGAGATTCATCATCTGATCTTTTTGTCCTTAATTTTCTAACACTTCCTTTGCTCGTGGATGTTCAGTAGGAGGTAGTTTGAGTTGTTTCTTTAAAGCAACAATGTCTACAATCTTTTTCTTAATGAGTTCTTCTGCAACTTTGACATTATTAGGATCATATCCTACTGTAATAACCAAATCTTCCAGAGATTTAATTCTGTTATCTTATCTTTACCCTGTGAGGATTATTTTTCTAACTTTAGCTGATATCTAATGTTCCCTAGAGTGTTTTGCAGCTTTTGTACACTCATGGCTTTATTTGTCATGGTAGAATATAAAATTTCACCAGCTTGTTTGTGAAATTATATCTGGTCTATAGGATGAAGATATTTTGCTTGAACTTCATATGATTTATTTTTATAATCTATTGATGATTTGGGATGCTTCACTGTGGGCTGTAAGAAATTCATCTGCATCTTCCTAGTCTTGTAGTCAAATGCAGAAAGCAATCTGCTTTAGTCACTAGGTGACTACTTCCAGTATTGGGTATATGTATTAACCTTTAATGCCTCATTTCTGATCTTAATCTCTTTATACTTCTGCATGATATCCTGCTCTTTCTCTCTTTGAGTTCCTATCTTGTGGGGCTAGAGTCTACAACATGGAACTAGTATCACCTTGCTTCTTTGCCTCTTTTAAAGTATTCTCCAACAATTCAGACTGATTGGAGTATTTCTCAATATCTAGCTTTGACTCATGTACATAAGGAGTTAATTTACATTTGACTCTTAAATTTCTTATTACTCTTAAAGGATCATAATACCACTGGAAAATTTGACTAAAATTAAATTCCTAAAAATATTTTTCTGCTTATGGACCTCGATCTCTACTTTTGCAAATAAAAGGACCAATTTGATTCTTTATTTTAAACTTTGTCTTCTTTTTGGCTACTAAGAAATTTATTCCATCAGAATTAAGGATCTGCCTAATATATTCAAGTGCAAATAACCTCATTGGGAGGTATTTGGGTAGCTTATATGGAAAAATATTAGATCCATATACCCTAATTTCTATGTGTTTTTGATAAAGGTACCAATATCATATCCTATTGTGTTCTGATAACTGTAGGACCTTTTTAATCTCATCACTGACTCTTGGTTGACTGCTGCTCTTTAGCATATTGACAATTGGATGGATAAAGGAGTCAATGAAGTCTGTATATGTGAACTGTGTGGAGTCTTTCCTAATTAATGGAGTCCAAAAGATAACTGACTGCGGATTACCTTCAACATCCAGTTTTTGAAAGTTGATGGAAAATCTTTCAGGTTGAAAGTATAGAAACATGTGAAACAGAACTGGTGAATTCTTGAAAACAAATTCTTCAGGAATTTTGACTAACTATTCATGAATGATATAAGCAAGGTATTGGGAAAAATTGAATATGGTAGCAGGAGGCTGACTAGGGGTAAAAATAGACAGGAAACCTAAGACTGAAGCATCAACATGCTCATAAGTAAAATAACCCAAAATGCAGGACAACATTGTGATGATGTGCCTGGTTCTCTCAGAGAATATAGTTGTTGGATAAGGAGGGTTGGTCTTGGGAGTCTATACTGATGAGGGAATGAAAGTTTAGAATATATTGAATCTCTTGGGGAAGTCCAGATTCAAATATAACTGTGTGAGGTTCTCAATAGATAGAGGGGTTTCATCTGGCCTTGGTTGAATTTGCAGCATTTGATTTATTGATTCAGGTGTGATAGTGAATAAGATTTCTTTACCAAGGGTTAAAATGGCTCTTTGATCAAGGAAATAAAATTTTTGACAAAGTCTAATCACCTCTTGACACTCGAAGGACTATTGGACAATGAACTTGGGAAAATTGGACTCCCAAATGAAAACCTCAGAAGCTTGGTCAATTGATTTGTCATGGCTCCAGTAGTGTAGCTCAAGAAGGTTAAAGTCAGTGACAAGGTCACTAATTTTAAAGTCTCTTTCTGCTAAGGGAGTATGTTCCACATTTACAATTGGAGGTTGCAGGGGATTGACAGTTACAATACCTTGGGAAGCCATTGTTTTGTAAATTTTTATCAATTGATTACTCTTTGATTCAAGAAATAGGATCTGGCCCTTAAAATACTTGTGGAAAGATTATTTACAGTGTGCATAAGGGTTTGAGATGAAACATGGGATTTTTATCTGGTCTACAATGTGTCAATTGATCAAATTTACTCTCTGTGATAAAAAATAGTTTCAGGCCTTTAGGAATTCTGTGAAAAGATAACTAGGGTCTGCAAAAAAAGGATTGGGAAGAAATAGGGGCTTTCTTTTGGTCTGCAAAGGCTCCTAAATTGCTTCAATTACTTGTTAATTTCTTGCTGTAAGTACATGCCTTAGTATTTTCAGGAATACCTGGATAAAACAAAGCTTTTGGTATGTAGAGGAGGTTTTGGAGGCACGCGCAGGTTTTCTGAGGCTTCATTGGTATTTATAGGGCTTCAAATTGGTTCTACAGTATCTTTGGCAGCGATATTATTGAATTCTCATGTAAAAATGCCTCAATTCTGGTTGAATTAACTTAATAACAGGTTGGCACTTGTGCATTAGCTTGAAAATGGGCTAACAGAGCTGTATTTGGGAAATTTTGAACAAACGATTGGTAAAAGGAAAGAAAGGGTGGCTTATGGCTTTTTAACCAATAGTGGTTAAACATTAGGCACAGGTTAAATTCAAAAGGCAGAACGATTTTGTTGCAACGGTCAGGAATACAACCGAGTGGTTTTCGCATTAGCAAAAGCGGGCAGGTGGTATTTTTTGGAGGGATGCGATGCAATCAAATGCTGCCACATAGCCAGGAGTGGGGCTCCGAAAACAACACTTTTCGCAAGGCCTCAGGGTCATTAAAGATTTGGCTATCGAGGATGCGAGAAGGCTTATTGGCCATTGGATATGATCAATTAAGATCCGATGGATGGGCGAATAATAGAAATTCATCGAGGATCTGATAGGTGTGGGGCCTATGTTAAGTTACGCGATATGTAAAGGGATGGGGGAATATGCATACGGGGATTAATAAACTATATATTAAATTAACTTAAGGGGTTGGGGATGTAAATATAGGAGGGAGTTAATATAATACGGTGTACATGTGTTTATATGCGGTAATTAATAAAATAAAGCTAATCAAATGATTAATGTAAATGGAGGGATTAACATGAATATAATTTGGGATTATAACATGTGTGGGACTTTATAAAATACACTTAGATTTTAATGTAAAAAGTGATATCGGGAAGAAGTTTTCAATGTGGGGCCCGACTTATCTTAGACAAATACTTAGGATAAGTGTATTTTTGGGGTTTTTGTTTTAATAAAGGGAAATTATTAAGGGGAAAATTAATTTCCAAAGGATAAATGTGTTTTACAGTAGGGAAAGGGTATTTATGTAGGAAAAACGAGTGAAGTAAGGGGAAAAGGTAAATATGAAGGGGAAGGGGTATTTTTACAAGGAGAATGAGTTTAGAGGGAAATTAGTAAATATGAAATGATTAATTTCTACTATCCATGGCTCGTGAAAACTGTTACTGTCTACCCATCATCTACCCTAACATTTTTTCTTCATTCATTTGGGTGCATTTGAGCTTGCAGACCCTTTTTATTTTTGTTTTAACAACAAACTATCTAATTCTATCCTTATTAATTCCAATGGCTCAGATTAAATTGTTGAGCTCATTTATCATTCTCTACCTAACTACTTATCTGCCAAGATTAAACAGTTTGGAGAGATATTTATTTTCTATCTATCAGCATGAAATTTAAAACATGAAAGATCAAGATTGAGCAGTTTGACCTTCATGGATTGTGGCATTTTTTGACAAACTGTACACAATCTTATTTTGCAAAGTAAAGTAAAAATTAGTGGCATTTGAATTTGCATCACTTTCATGGTCTATTTCTATCTCTTTTTGTTGGGGTTCATTTTTTATATTCTTTTTGATCTTTTTCTTTTTAGTCCTTTGATTTTTATTTTAGGACTTTTACCCTTTTTACATTTTTTAATATGGGAAAACAATTTTCAAAAAGAAAAGTATGTACATATTATGAATCCTATTATTATAGGACCCTAACAGATTGAAAAGTGTTTCAATGTTTCTCATGGCTATCTTTTCAAATGATTATATTCTCCTAAAATCAGAAAAGGATTCCTCTTTATCACCCATTTATCAAGGAAGACTTTCACAAACTGATGGAAATAAAAAATGCTTGTAGCTGGAAATTTTTTGAACCATTTCTTAGCTTCACCTTGCAAATATAGAGAAAACATCCTAAAACTGACATCATCTTGTTCAACCTCAATAGGTCAAGAAAATTTTCAAAAATATGAATGTGTTTCTCAGCAGTGATGTTACCATATTCTCCATCAAACTTGGGCAGATAGTTGTAATAATTTTTAGGGAAATCATGGAGTATAGGAGGTAAGATGAGTGGCTTATATCTATCTGGAATTTTACAAGGTATAGGAGTATGTACAGAAGCTGTAAGATTAGTCTTGATCTCTTGAGGCTCATCAAGTTGAAGATGGTCAACATAAGTTTTAGAAGAAGGATTATGACCAAGATAAAAAACGTAAGGAGAGTTTGTATTCACAACTTTCAAAGGAAAGGAATAATATACAAGCCTGGGATCTTTTCTCAGATACAATATACTTTTAAAAACCTTCTTGACCTTCTCAGGAAAAGAGAAAAGACATTTCACAACAAAGAACATGATGTCTTGGATGAAATTCCAAGTTGAATACTTGATCTACCCATGTTATCCTTTCATGTTTCTATTGGTAAGGTTCATCCTCCAGTGGAGCCTTTGGATTTGATTTCGAACTGATTTAGAGTCGCCAGGTGGATGATTTCAGCCTTCCTGTGTCTGATCACTGTCCACCATCAGCAATTAGATCATATCCTTTTTGTGCTTTCCCGGGGAAGGTTTGTCACCTTGTTCCTCGACAATGATGCCAGAAATGTTAGCCTCCACAATGTCCCAAGGATGAAAGGATATCGATCGAGGTAACCTCAAACCAATCTTTTAGTTTGGTAGATATCCATATCAAACCAAAGAGGGATCTCTCTATGAAAAACATAGCCAAGGATCTGACTGGTGCAAGAGTGGAGTTTAGGCTAGATAGCTCAACTCTAGGGTTTTGAAAGATTTAGGGTTTTTCTATTGGATCAGGGATGAAAATCAGATAACTATCAAAGTATCAAAGGTTACAGATGCAAGAGATATGGAGGAGAAAAATAGCTATGCTTTTATGATGGGCTCATAAGTTTTTCAGTGTAGTGTAGGGTTTGAAAGAGAAAGAAAACATTAATGAGCATGTGCACCATGAATTCATTAAACAAGAAGGAAGATTACATAAAACCACGTTCCCAAAAAAAAAATATATTTCATGAAAGAATTATGCTTATAAATCTCTTAGGAAAATCACTAAAGAAGGAAGATATGGAAAGGGAGACATGTATATCATTCATATAAAACTATAACAGAGAAAATACAATATCACAAAATCACAACACAAGAATTCCTGAATAATAGTTGCAACTGGTCCTTTGATTTCCTGTATAAAAAGATGAAGTACAAGCTAAAAGAGTTTCACCCTCTGATGTCCAACCTTGAGCATCAATCAAAAATAGATACAAATAGACCATAGAAAACATCTTCCTCTCTCCGAGGGTCGAATTTCTCAGTATAGAACCAGTTACACAAAATCCTCCAACCAAAACCTAAAGACTAGGGAGGTTAAAACAAACTCCCAAATTGGCCTAAAACTAATTCAATTGACCATAAGAACCTATACAAGCATGGATCTACTAAATTTTTACTTTAACAAGCATATTTACACCTCAATGCATCATTACAACCCCAAAAATGACAAATTACATAAATAAAAGTCGAACTAGACTGAGAAAACTGAGAAAAAAGAGTTCCAGACAAAAACGTAGGGAATTGCCTGAAAACGTAGCATGCCTGGAGAAAACGTAGCATTCTTATTGTAAGTGACTTTTGGAGGGGTTCCTGAGGTCCAAATCAAGATCTGAAAGATCCTAGAGAAATCTCTGCCTATCTACTATATCATAGGATATTCAAGCACTGAAAAGTACTAATTCTAGCCCTCCAAAAATCATTTCTCCCATAACTACTCCAAAAACATAACGTGCCTCTAAAAAACACGGCAGAAAAGTGTTTTTTTGGTAGTTTTTTTGACCTTTTCACCCACCAGAATGTGTTGATATGGATCTCCCAATAACAAAAAGTTAATGTACAGGTCAAAAGCTATCTAGAAATGCAAAAAAAATTTCATTTGGATGCCCCCCAAAAAAACACAGCGTGAGGCTCGCTACCCTTTTGGACCAAAAACTGTGCAAAATTGCCAAAATGCCCAAAAATTTCAAAATTTGTCAATGTTTTTCCAAATTTGCTCAAAATTAGTCCATAACTGCTCCTTGAAGTGAAATAAGGATGTGTTAGTCCATGAGAGAGGTCTCATATAAGAAATCAAGTTTGTCCTTGTTCTTTTTGCGTCATTAGGGTTTCTTTCAACCTTTTCTTCAACTACTTGATTTTAACTTGGGAGACCTGATTTCTTGGAATTTGGTGGGATCAAGCATATTGATATGAGTCATGACCTCCCTTGTGCCTCTTTTTCTTAGTGGTTTCAGAATATATTTCAAAATATATGTCAATGGAAAGGGAATTACGGTTTAATGAAGGGAAAAACAATGGATTTGGGTAGTTTTTGGGAATGAAGGGAGATGAAGGGGTTTAGGGCTTCCTAAATTCTTGAGAAAATTTAGGGGGGTAGGGAGAGATTTTAGGGAGTAGGGGAAAGTGAAATTTGAGGGAATGAGTGAGGGGAAGGGATCTAAAAAGGGAAAAAATAGTCCTAACCTAGAAATGTCTAGTCTAGGCTAGGGTTTGTTGGAAAATATGGAAAATGAGGAGTAGGGGGTGGGGAAAGTGATTAGGTAGGTGTATAAAAGGTGAGGGAAGGTGAGTGAGCTTTAGTATTAGGGTTTCCTTAGAAATTTTTCAATGAGAACATGAAACCAAGCTAATACACTCAAAACCCTAGAAAAGAGGATTGATATTTCTAATCATGAAATGAAGACAGAAGAGGTGATTTGGATGCCCACTTACTTGTCTCTGATACACTGGAACCTGCTATTGATGAACAATTCCTATGAAATTATGATTTGGATCCTTTGAAGAATGCACAACGCAGAGGAGAGATGGCACTATTGGGCACACAAATTGTTGTTCTGAGGGTGCAAGTGGTATTTCAAGGTGGAGAGAAGTCTCTTGAAAATGAAAGCTCCTTTTTGTCTTTTGTAGCTTGAAAATTGATTTTCTCCTTTGGTGGTTAATTGGCCCCCACCAAGTATTTTTTACCTTTTGATTTGAAACTGCAGCTTTAGAACCTTATGAAACATATTACATGATGAAAGGAATGAAAATACAATTTTTAAACCTTTATTGAACATTTTTCAATATTACTACTCCTTCAATGCTGAATTTGATGGTGAAATGACTGATTTTATGATTTTGACCCTAATACCTAATGGTGACACTACATGAAATGAGCTGAATCATGACCATGGTGATGTGACTGAGATGGTGATGGAGACATTTCAGTGATGACACATCAAAATGAATGATAGCAAGACCAAAACATGGACTGAAAGTAGTAGTAACACACCTAAACACATTAGCGAGTGACCAAATTTTTATTTGAAGACCTACTGAAACCATAAAAATTTGACTCAAGATCCTAACCAAACCTTGTAAGAGAAAATTTGATCACTAGTGACTGGCAGGCACTAACACTATCTAGGCCTGCTGGCAGTGGAGCAACACCAGAGATGAAAAACTACACTCTGAAAATATAAAGCTTGTGAAATTCCTTACCCTATCCTGATTCAAAACATTATGTGATCGTTGATCTTATGTTTGTGTTCAAACAAAAAAAAGGAATTAAGGGGACTGTTTTTATGAACGAGGTAAGTGGGGAGGTGACGGTAATCTCAACAGTGAATCACTACTTCGTGAAGAACTAGACCCTGCACGAAATAATTGACTAAGGTAGAGAAGCTGGAGTTCTACCAGAGTGTCACCAAGTGTTGTTTCTGCGAAAAAGACACTCCAAAATTTTGCGCACATTCAAATTTTGGAGCCTTCTGTGGATCTTACGATTGGTCGTTCCATAGTCACTTCTTGGCCAACTAATTCTTTTTTAGCTCCCTCTTTGATTGGTAGTGTTGAAGTCACTTGCTCACACATGCTCAATCCATAACAAGTGCATGAGCGCATTATTTTACGCAAGATTGGACAAGCATAACACTTTCCTATCAAGACTATGCCTGTGAAATGTCCAATCCATGTCGACAGTCAGTGTGCACTGACAACGATAATTTCTCACATTATTTTTGTGTTTGTACTTCTATTTTGGTGAGTTTTTCAAACTGTCACTTCTGTGCAATTTTTATTTCACAAGTATTATTTTCATGTTTACCACTGTCAATTTCATTTTATTTTCATTTAATTAGTATCATTTTCATGTTATCTTCACCTTTACATGTGTTGTTTTCACCGTTCTTTGCATATCGCAAGTGTCATTCACACTTTTATCTTCATATAGAAAGTGTCATCATTTGGCATGGGAATTTTTGATTATGATGCAAAGTGGAGTTTTGGTTTGTTTCAAGGGGAAATATTTGTGATAATTAGTTTTTCTTATCATGTAGGCACATTTCGCACTAATTTCCAAATTTTTATGCATTGTCACACAAGTGTAGTCATTATCATCGCAAAGTCTATATTCAGTGCCGCACTTGTCGCAAGTTGTCGAAAAGGTTGTCACACTAAGGGATGTATGCGTTCATATGTTTTAGATGATCTACATTGTGTCACCAAGTGTCTAATTGTGTGATCAAAATCAAGTTCTATAATTGTTCACATCGGTTTCACTAATCCCAACTTAGCCAAAATTTGGAAAATTCACAACAACTTAGCCTCTCTAGCCCTCCTGAACTACACATTGTGCTGTCCCAACCCTCAAGAAATAATCGTGTCTCTTGGAACTATGTAATACACGAAATATGACTCCCAGAACTACGCATTTCGTAGCCTTAGTCCCTAATCCACGACTCCCAAAATTGTGCAATATTTCTCTCCAACCCAGCCATAACTACGCATTGTGCAATCTTAAGCCTCAAGCCTTAGCCTAGAGCCCCTGAACTATGTAATTATGCAATCACCCATTCTCCTCTGTCTTGAAAAACTGCGCAGTTGGCTGAACCAGTGCCCAATCCCCTAGCCTAGCTTACTGAGCTCCCAAACTACGCAATATTCTTTCTCAGTCCAGCCTGAACTACACATTTCATAGTGTGATAACTCAAGCTCCTCCTCTGTCTACCTGAGATGTGCATCTGCATAGTCACTAAGCCTTTCCCTTGGCCTGCCACTCATTGCGGCTCAGTTAACATATCATCATGCAACATCTTAGACTAGGGGTTCATCAAACAGATTTCGTCTTGTCATGAGTGGATTGCAGATACATGAAATATACCCTATTATGGCAAGATGATGAAGAAGGAGATGGATAATTAGGACATGCTAGATGACACCTAAGGATTTGAGAAGAAAACATGATCATCAGACAAGAAGACGAAGGAACATTGGAGTATGACAAAAGACCAAAGATCAAGATCGCATGAAGACTCCATTTGATTTACAACCCTCTGGAGGATAAATATGAAGAACAAATCACATCTCTCATTAATTTGAAGCATTTAATGCACCTCTTATTGAAGGCACAAATAAAGAAGCAGTAAGAGGGAAAAATGATCACTACCACATCATTATGTCTTGAATCCCTTGTATTGTTGCAAACACTAAAAACCATTCCATGTGTTTTTCTCTAAGTGTTTTGCTCCTTTTTTCAAGATAGGCAAGATGTCATCTTTTCACATGTTAGCTATCACATAATGTGCATAAGCATGTTTTGGTGGCTTCAAGAGGTCATGTTTGTGTATATGAATTTTTCTAACCAGGTAAACATTCGTCACACTTATTCTCAAAGTTCTAAGCATTGTTGCAGAAGTGCCGTCATGATTGTCGCAAAGTGTATCTTAAGTGTCGCACTTGTCGTAAAGTTGTCACATAGATGGAAATGCATTGTTCATGTGTCATGGATGATCTATGTTGTTGTGTCTTCAAGTAGTCTAAGTTTGTGATCAAAGTCGAAGTCTTATCACTGTTTACATCAGTCTCACCAATCCAACACTTAGCTATTTTTGAAAAGGCTTCTCAAACAAGAAACCTAGCTTCACCCGACCTTTCTTAAATGTGCACTATGTAGTTCCACTCCTCTAGCTTTGACCTTGCCTCTTGGCATAGCACAATGTGCATTTCGTGCCTCCCAGGACTGCTTCACTACGCAATTTATGTGCTTAAGCTCCGACCTTGACCTCCAAAATTGTGCAATTCCTTCTCCCAACTCGGCCTCATCTGCGCATGTCACAATCTATAATCTGAATCTCATCCATTGAGATATTGATATGCACAATTAAGAAGTGACCCAACATCCTATGTCTCTTGAAACTGCGCAATATGTTCCTCCAGTTTCCATCCTCTCAGCCTATATGACTGGCTCCAAGAACTACGCAATTTTCTCCCTCAGCCAGCCTGAATTGCACATTGCATAGTCTCAGGGTTGAAGCCTCACCTGTCCCTGCTTGAACTGCACAGTCACTGAGCCCCTTTTCTCATCCTATCACTTGGTTCCGGCTTAGACAATGGATCAAAATGTACTATCTTAGACTAGGGGGTTTTGGGACTAATGTCATCTGATCATGAGCGAATTGCAGATGCAAGTAATCTTTCACACCATGACAAGATGATGAAGAAGGAGATGCAAAAGGGAAGCACGATTAAATACATATTTTTAGCTAAATACACAATCTGATCAGTCAAGGAAAAGTGAAAGGACACCAGTTTGCGACCACAACTCAAGACTTGAGATCATTGACGATTCCTTATGACCAAGCCATGAAGAGGTGGAAAATAAAAGTATTCTAAAGCAGACACTTAAGACACAACAAAAAAAGTGGTTTGACATTGCCACACCATCAAGTAGTCCATGTTAGTAGTGTCAAGTCATGTCATGAGTTTTCGTATACCACATCATTATTATGGATCATGTGAAATATTATTCGAAATGTATTTTAAAGTGGAAGTCCAATGGACACACATGGAATATGAAGAGTCATGTAAAGTCAAAAGGTCATGGAAGTCAAACAATCATGAGGGTAGTCAAAGAGTCACAAGAGAGGTCAAGCATCACCCATTGGTTATATATACAACCTCATTATAAGAGTAAAGGAATTTTCACCTTGGATCCTCTCGTAAGGCATTAGAGAGATAAGCTAGTTCTTTTGAGGAGAAAGGAGTGACTCCAACACTCCACTACTGGAGCTAGTAGTGTTCATTGTATACATGTGTCTTGGAAATTTACTTAATATTAGAATCCCTATGGGCCAACATGTTCTTCATGAATGTATTATGGATATTTGTAAGACTATTATGTGAATGTTTGTAATTCATGTTTGCTTTCATTTGTGATAAAGTAGTTGAACAATTTTAGTTATTTTGGTACTTATCATATTGAGAATGTGTTGTAATTTCTATTATCGCTATCACATCCTTTTGGACCATTCCGCTAGATATTAGACAAATCTTCCTTGTCATATTGGTTTCAATGACTGCTGTATCTTTTTGGACTATTCTAATTGATGTTGTATGGACCCTTCTTGTTCATGTGTGTCTCTACTAGGGTGGTACTACTACCTCTCTCTTAGAGGCTCCCTTTCCCTCCCCTCCATAGTGAAATAAATTTGACACACATGCGATCGAACACTCACAAGACACACCCAACCTTGATTTTTGAAGGCGCATTTTCACTTCTCTCTCTTGCTGTCAGTTAGAGCCAAGGCACATCTTTAAGAATACATGGAAACCGAGCCAATATTCTGGATGGGGATCCTACTCCAAATGGTGTGAGGGCTAATTGGGACTTCAAATCATGGAGACCCTTTGGTTGATGGATTTCCAACACTGTCAACAGGTAATTATGGAGGAAGAGGGTCCTTTGGTGAGGTTTTTCTATTGTGGTTTGTGGGTAGAAGGTGTTGGCCACCTATAAAATGTGTTCTATCAAAATGTGGCCAAAACATTGTTCAGCCTTCAAGAAACAGTGTCATTGCCAAAATGTTATTTCTTGAAGCCTCTGGAATATCTCATGCCCTTGTCTGAAAATCTTCACTGTTGTTTCCCTTCAGAACTCAGAAATTCTGCTAAAAAGTCCGTGAGAAAGACTGTTGTAAAATGTGGCCAAAACATTGTTCAGTCCTCAAGAGATAGTTTTATTGTCAAATTGTTATCTCTTGAAACCTCCAGAAGATCTCATGCTCTTGTCTGAAAGTCTTCACTATTGTTTCCCTTTAGAAACTCACAAAATTCTGCTAAAACTTTCATGAGAAAGATTGCTGCAATATCCCCCTTCTCTCCCCTTCCTCCACTCAGAAACTAACCTTCATTTTTTCCATCATTTTCCTCTGTTTTCCATTTTCCTCATCTTCCCTTCATAAAGTTGCCTTTGGCAGCTTGAAACCTGCTTCAAACTTGGTGAACTCTCTCCAACTTATGAAATCCATTGGACACCCAGAAAACCATGTTGCCTTTGGTGTTTGGTGGCAAGAAATTTCCTTAGGGCCAAGTCTCAACCACTTCCCCACCGTATGCCCATGGTGCTAATACCAAGCACTAATATCTTTCGGCGCTAATCACATCGCAAAAATCCAAAGAACGCAAGTCTTTGCCCTATTCAAAGTTCTGATGCGATTAAGCTTTGCATTATAAAAACTCTGATGCGATTAGCCCTTGTTTCGTAACCCTTGTTTATATTGTTATTCCATTTAACCCGTGGGCCCGCAATCGGGCGTTAAACCATTGAAAAATCCCTTTCCGATCACCTTTTTTCTTTGTAAAACCAAAAAACCCACTTTTCCAAAGTTTTGGTTTAAAAGGTTTGAATCATGTGTTAAATATTTCAATGGGTTGATTGAAAGACTGATCGCGCAATCGCAATCGGAGAAAGTTCAATGGGTTGATAAAAAATACCCACATAAAAGTTCTGATGTGATTGGGTCATATATATAAACCCCGCCCCCCGACTTTACTCATATGACTTATGCCCGGGACCAAAGTTAAAAGTCCCAAGCACTGAATCGCATTGCAAACTTTCCAATGGGTAGATTAAAAAGACCAGGCCTGAGGCTTCGATTGCGATTGGCCTTTGTTTTAATAAGCCCCAGGCTTATCACGTTTCATACATCCCAAGTCCACGCAATCGGGCGCCAGACCTTTTATATATATTCTTTCCACCCCTGATCCATTAAAAAACCTTTGTTTATATTAAAACTTTGGGTTTTTCATCAAGTGTAAAGGTTTTCCGCCGGTACAGAGTTGAAAAGATATCGACCGTTGATCTAAAGTTGATCAACGGCCCGTGCAAAATCACAAAGTTTCAATCGCAATTTTCTAATCGCATGCTTTCATTTTTCCCCCTGATCGCCCATCCCTCTGATTCACTCCCCACTGTTGATCTGATCCTCAGATCAATGGTCATCGCTTGATCGCACTGGCCTCCCCGATCGCGCAATCGCATCGACAATTTCCATCGCACCCTTTGTTTCTCCCCGCCGATTGCGATCCTCCGATTAGATCTGGACCGTCCACGTGTCCAGATTGGACGGTCCCAGATCACTCCCACATTATTTCAACGCCCTCCGCCTCTACCAAATGGTTTTCAAAACCAATCTCTACCGTTGATCATCGCGCGATCAACGTTTCTGTTTAATTCTTCCTTCCGCTCTTTTTTAAACCTCCTCTCAGCTAATCTCCACCATTGGATGATGCCATCCAACGGCCCTGCTCTTTTCCCATGCCTCTGAAGCAGTAAACCCAAAAAATGCAAGATTTCTTAATTGGTTCTGATTTTTGCAGGGTCGAATGGTTTTCCATAGTTTCGAAAGAAATTCCAAAGGCCGGGAAAGATGTTGCCCATGCCATTGATTCATCAATGGAAACCATTCGCAGGGGTCGGATTCGACGTTTCGTCATTGTTTCATGAGGCAATGATGCCATATGAGCCCCGCACCGCCTGCACATCAACAAGACACTCTGTTTTTTCACAGATAAAGAGTATCCGTTTTACCAGAGCAGAAGATCTAAAACACTGAACTAAAGGGAATTAAAGGTGTTTTCATAAAAAGACGAAGACAACTGTCGATTCAAGAAAGCTTCCACCACCTTAAGTAGAGGCTAATTGAACCCTCTCTAGCTCCTAAAGGCACCTGCAGTCTCACAGAAATCAAAGGCAGCTGAACAATTAAATACAAATCTAAGATCTTATCTCTAAATTGTCAGCAAAACTATTTTAAAGATTAAAGAACAACCCAGAAGCTAATCTTTCGATCATTAGACCTCGGGAAGCAGCAACAGAGTTACTTCAACGTGACACCGAGCCTCCAAAGTCAAAAAAAGCTCCCCACCGAGCTTAATCCTTAGTATAAATCAATTAATTTTGATAAACACCTGTAGATTTCTTCATCGAGGCCCTCAAAGGCCGAAGAGTCATCAATCTGCATTAATTGATCCAGCAGATCTTTTCTTCAAATTCCACCTCCTCATTCTTCTATAAATACCTCTGTAGAAGGTGAGAAAATGTTGGTCTCTGGACATCTGAATGCATGTAATAGTTCTCTGAAGCTACTGATGCCCTATGTGCAAATTTGAAGATAAGTAAGCTAATATGAGAAGTTTGAAGTTGTAGAGACCCACCGGGCTTGCTGATTGTAACTGGTTCGAACATCAATACAAGATGTTGATTCATGGGATCCTGATTTTTGTTAATGGTGATGTCTTCCTCACTGTCAATTGTTATTTTCTTTAATGTTTTCACTCTGTCCATTTCCTCTAATAGAGAGCAGCAAACATAGAGCTAGGATTTACTCTGAACAGTACCCTTCTCTTACTGAAAGCTTTATTTACTATGTTTTCTCCATTTGAATGTTCTCTTTGAAGAGTATATTAATGCAGGTTAGTTTAAAAGCGCTTGCCTGATCTAGATTGCTCCTTAAAACGAGTCCTTTCTTTGTTTCCCTTAGAGTATATTGAAGCAGGTTGGTTTCAAATCACTTGCCTGATCTAAATGGCTTTTTGTGACTGTTATTTGTGGTTTTCTTATTGAATATGCTGAAGCAGGATGGTTTAGAAGCACTCACCTGATCTTAAGCTATCCTAATTGTTTTAAAAATGTTTTTAACTAAAATTACTTCAATGCAGGGTAGTTTAAAAGCACTAACCTGATCTTAGAATACTTTTAAGTTTTGTTTTCTCTATGAACATGCCAAAGCAAGATAGTTTTAAAGCATTTACTTGATCTTACGCTGTTCACTGTTTTCTTCATTTGCTTTATTCTCCATTTCCCATCTGTTTCATTCCATAAATCACCTTAAGAGATTTTTTGACATAAGTGACTTGCCCCATGGATCATTTTTGAACCTTGTTGTCCAATTAAAATCCTCCTATGACTCCATAGCCCAATGGGTTAAAAATTTCTTTGTCTTTTCTGTCAGTTGAATCATTCCTTCACTTGCAGACATCTTCTCCCTTCATTTTGAACTACCTTCACCTTCACCATGTCTTTGCCCAACCAAAACAAACAAAACAAAACCCATGCTCTTCATACCTAGCCTAATATCACAATTTCAGCTTTTAAAGATCACATCTTTAAACTCATTCATAGAGAGATCCCTCTCTGGATTCAGGAGGGCTAGATCCTTGAATCCCAAAGTGGTTTGAAGTTCTCCCTGCAGTTGGACTTTTGCCAATCTTTCTAATTACAAGG